>VZTD01000172.1:1562755-1696387 GCA_013397725.1 Rhagologus leucostigma
AAGCCGTAGAAAGGACTTTAATCCATTTGGAAAAAATTGGGGGGATGGGAAATTCTTGTACAGCCTGTGACTTTAAAGAAAGGCCCATGCCAGGCCACATAGAAGTTGTGAGCAGCTGTTAGAGATTCGAAGTAGAAAACCTTTGTTTTCAGGCTGAGATAACTCATCCTTAAAAGACTAAAACCCCATTTTCTCCTGTGGCCCGTGACTTGGCAGTGTGGGAAAACTGCGAAACATTCATGGGAGAGATACCTTTTTCACTTCAGCAGATTTTCTCTGAGTAGGACTGTTGGTTTGTGAAAATTCTACGGCATAATAGAAGAACCTCTTTTCCTTAAGCATAGAAGGACTCTTAAAGTGCAACTCTGTTCAAAAATCCCATGTTCTTGTTTTGTTTTCACTTGTAAAAGGTTTGTGGTAAAGAAGGAGGCATTGGGAAAGAAAACTGTTTAAAGGTTTTACTTTGATTTCTTATCATTTTCCTTTTTTTCTTTCCACTTTTCATTCTGTTAGTAATAAACTTCTCTGTATATTACAACTGTTTAAGTGTGGACCTTGTTTTGCCCTGAAGTTGCTTTACATTTTCCTCAATAAATCCACATTCCCCTTATACATATAATTGGATTTCATGTGTTTGGCATTTAAACCAGCGTCAAACCACAACAAGGAGCCAATGGGAAAATCTGAGGGAGTGGCAAGGAACAAGGTCCAGTGGGAGAGTGGGGAAGGGAGAACTTTCTAATGAAGGAGCAGACAAGGTACAAGGGGGCGGGGAGGCCAGCTGGGGAAGCAGAACTGGGATACATTTCCATAACAGAACAGGGCATTCTGGGGGAGGCATTTCTAGTCACTTTAACCTGAGGAGCTCTCTTGGAGTCTGTCCCTTTCACTGGCTCCCACAGTGGTGAATTTTCAGACTGTTTTAGGAGCCAGCTATTTGAAGAATATTTGGAGAAAGCTGAGAACAAACTCCTCACAGGAATCATGGAACAGGAAGTAGCATCTGTACATTGTTGCATTCCTACAGAAATTATTAGATGAATGATGCTGGATTTTGTTTTATTGTATAAATTCATAGAATCATGGAATTCTTTAAGTTGGAAAAGGCCCTTAAGATCATTAAGTCCGACTGTAAACATACCCCTGCTAAGCCTACCACTACACCCTGTCCCCTTGTGCCATACCTACATAGCTTTTAGAGACCTCCAGCAATGGTGACACAAATGCTTCCCCAGCAGCCTGTTCCAGTGCCTGACAGCTCTTTTGGTGAAGAAAGCTTTACTAATATCAAATCTAAACACACCCTGACACAACCTGAGACTGTTTCTTTTTGTCTTGTCACTTGTTACCTGGGAGAAGAGACCAACACTCACCACTCTACCCCCTCCTTTCAGGTACTTGGAGAGAGAGATAAGGTCTCCCTGAGCCTTTTTTTCTCCTCCAGGCTAAACACCCCCAGCGCCTTCAGCTGCTCCTCACAAGACTTGTGCTTCAGACCTTTCACCAGCTCCATTGCCCTTCTCCGGACACACTCCAGCACTTCCATTTCTTTCTTGTAGAGAGAAGCCCAAAACAGAACAATCTTCAAAGGTGCTATAGAAGCCTGGAGCCATAGATATGTATTTTTGTTATTTTAATTATAAATAAATTCTGTAGGCACTGCAGGACCTGTATTAATGGCAAGGGAAGTGATGAAACTGGACAAGGCTGCCTCTTAGCTACAAAATGACAGGTACAGGCCAATGAGAGTTAGGGACACATTTCCACAAATTTCCAAGGCCTTTTTTTCTATGATCTCAGCATCAAGGCAAATACTCTTTCATTAAATATGCATTTTGATTTCTCTAGGGTGATAAATTGATATTACCTCAGCCTAGCTTAATCTTAATTATCTATGATTTCCTTCAACCCCCAGAAAAGGTCACATCAGCCGTCACCAGAGAAATGGGTTTCATATGTTGTGAAGGAAGCCCTGTAATGCACAGCGTCTCCTAGCAGGGTGTTTCCTCTGGGAGGTGGACTCCAAGCACTGTGTTGAGAACAGGGTAGCTCAGTATGGATGGAAAGAAAGTACCATGATGCAGAGAGAGCAGCATGTTGAGACAGTCTACTACATGGGTAATATTTCTCAGAGCTGGGTTCCTTTGCTCTGCAGATAAGAAAGAAGCTCTCATAGGAGTGTCACAGAGAGATCTTTTACACAGAGGTGGCTAGATTTATGTTTATCAAAACACGTGGGCCCAGGGTTGGATTCCCGTGACTCAGGTGGTGGTGCATCTTACCTTGCCACCCTGCCCTGATGGAAGCTAAGAAAACCAAGCCACGTGAAGCCAGGGAGGATGACATCCCAGTGCATTTGTATCTTGTCTTACTTTGCATGGAAGATTACTTTCTCTTTAAACAGAAATGATAGGTGTTGTTTATTACGAGCATTACTACCATTCAGTACTAGTCCAGCTTCCTTGCACTGCCCACTGTATGTATTCAACTACATACAAAAAATCAAGATGGCAGCAGAGAATGTTGCAAGAGTGATTAAGACAAGTGATAGAAACTGAAAGCTACTGACTTTGGTGAAGATCACCACTCTGGAGGCATTTGGTACTTTCTGCAGTTCACCTCTTGGTCAGATGGTTGGAAAGTTCTTGTTACATCTTATGTAATGTGTATGCACGGGTATCGTCCTTGTCCTTCCCAAAATTTGTTGCTGGATTATCAGCAAATTATTTGCAAGGTGGAAAGCAGTGCAGTCACTCTGTGATTTCAGCTATCCGACTGAGCAGAACTTAGACACAGGTCATAGCAACTAGTTTATAGTTCTTGTTGCTGATAATTAATATTCTTGTAGCAAAAGAACACTTCTTTTTTCCTCCAAGTGGTTAAACATTTGGAAAAATAAAAATTTTCACTAAACAGTGGAACTGGTGCCCAGAGAAGTTGTGGAGCCTCCCGCCTTGGAGATGTTCAAGACCCCTGAGCAACCAGCTCTGACTGATGCTATATGAGCAAGGGTATCTGGACAGGATGATCTCCAAAGAGTTCGTCCAACCTCATTCTGTGGTTCTGTAATCAGGTAAACATAGCATCTCTTAGTACAAGGGAATTCAGGCTTTTGAATTGCAAATTAATTGTTGGTATTTGCAGGCCTAAATGCTACAGACTAGAATTTTGAACTCTAGCTTGCTTTAAATTTGAAATACTGAGTCCAAGTCAAAAGAATATACAAGTATAAGGAACTGTAGACTTCACTCAGGAGAAGGACTGACAAATATCTGAGAAGAGATCTGAATCACTTCACACTCACATCAGTGAAAAACTGAAGTAACTGAGAGGGTGGAATCTGTTCTTCAGTGTCTTACGATAAGCAAGTAAATTATTTATCGCTTTTTTCAGGTAGAAAACATCGATACCAAGAGTGTCAGGGGGAAAAAAAGTGCATTCTCAGGCTCTGTGCAGGGATACTAGCTCTTCCTATTTCAACATTTCACTCTCTAATTACATGGACATGACAGAGTTAAGAGGTTTGCCATGCATGCTACTCTGAGGAGAACAGATTGGTGCAACATATCTATTTTCTCAGCAGATAAACATGATTTTTTTCCTGGCGGGTGGTTTTGCAATTGTATTTGGGCAGTCAGCTTTGCATATGGATGCCAGAACACCTGCCACTCAAGAATATATTTATAGGAACTCTAAACTAATTAATTCCCTTAAACCTCCCAGGGGTTTTTAATGACATATTATGATAGTCTGTCCAGTGGGGATTACATCACTATTTTTCTGGAGCTAATTTGCTTATCAGTTTCCCTTTTTTCCTTCTACCTTTACTGTCTTGCCACCTGCCCCTAAAGCAAAGATAACAAAACACTGTTCCTGAAGAGCAATGTGTCAAACCCGTCTCTTCCGTGAGACTGCAGGGCCTTGCTCTGCCTGCCGGCAGGTCCCTGACTCTACCTGGAGATCCCAGCTCTGGGACCCAGGTGAGAGGTAAGCACAAAAGACTTTCTATGAAACAGTTTCAGAAGGCTCAGTGCTGGCAGCTCACTTCCCCAGGCTTGAGCAAGCTCCTTTGTCACTCTTCTCACAGCAGGGTCTTTGGTAGCCTCTCTCTCTCTGTATGGGTATCCCACAAGAGAGAGCTCAGCCTGCTGCTCCTCCCTCAGCGAGAAGGGCAAATGTGCTGCAGCTCTGTTGCTCGTCTGCATGGTATCTGCAGGAACTCAATACCTTTAAAACCACTGTTACTCTGTCAAATTTGGCGGAAATTGGCCTCATTCGAGCTGTTATGAAGAGGTAAATCCACAAGCAAGAACATGACTGCATAAAATCCTTTCACGGGCATAACATGTGCTGGGCTAAATCTGAGGAAGGTTTGAACTTTCTTCCAAAGACGAGGAAGTACTGTCCTCATCCTCTGCAATTTCTTCAGTTATCCAATAGCTCTATGGCTCCATGCCTGTATTGTTCCTTTGTTTCCTGGTCCAGTGTTCAAGAACATATTTCATTCCTAGAAGGACAACAGCCTAACTCTGCCCACACGTGTTGTGAAATGAAGGGGCCCTCAAACTTTCTTTTTGGAGCTATTTAATATATACAGTTTGATATAATTGTAACTTTAGTGGGCTAATGGGAGAACCAGCATCATCAACTCCTCAGCCTAGCGATGATAAAATTTCTCTAGGAATGAGAATATCTTGGATCCAGTCCCATTTCTTGTTTGTATGACTACAGAAGGGGATTTGCAAGTAGAAGGAGAAGGAAAAAGTGGGGAAGGTAAGCCCTTGAGCGTTCCATGTGCTTTAAATTATGTCACAAATGCAACTGTGCTTTTTTCTACCTATTTTAATTTCTATTTCTGATCTTCTGATGCATACATACAACCAGATGCTAACTGCATCTGTAGGTAAACATTCATCCTGGATGAGAGCTTACATCTGGCATAAGTACAGCATCAGTTTAGTTCTTTAAGAACTTGGATTCTCTGTCTTCCTCTGCTTCAGACTTTCTCCATACTTTTGCAATGCTACTACTCAGGAGAAGTCTCCAGTTTCCTACACCAGCTGTAAAGACAGCAAGGAAGGGCACAAAACCAGCCTGGATGGCTGCAATGGATACCTTGAAACGAGCTGCTGTAAGGGTTTTCTTCATGTTCTTTGTGGCTTTAGTTTCCTGGCTGTAAAATTAGGATAATGATTCACTGATGAATACATTACAGGCTGTGAGCTACTCATATAGTCCAGCTACACTAGATTTCTACCTTGCCTACACATCATGCTTGGGCACTGTATAAGCAGTTTATATGAGTTTTCTAGAATAGTATCTTTTGTGAGGTGTTTGATTACTTGGAAAACACCATGAATAAACTAGGAAGATGTGCTGACTGAGCAGGTAGCAATAATATCAAGGCCTTTACTCACATAATAATGCTAAAATGTCTGAGACTTTATTCAGGCGTTATATTATGTATGACTCTGGTTTAATTACATAATTATTTATTTCATGAATTATTTCATCAGATATATATTCAAATGATAGGATTTAACAAGGATTAACAAGGATTTAACAAGACTTAGTTTATGTGGTCCTAATAGATGCAGCATCTAATGGGAATGTACCAGTTTCACCTCATTTTCACAAAACAGCAAAGGCAGTTCATCATCTTAGTAACAAAACTGATGTTGGTAACAATACACTGGGAACCAAAATGCACACATAGTCACTTCTGGGTGAGAAAAAAAGTAGTTAACTGTTGGGGCATCACTTGCTGGGGTGCCCAGCTTGTAGGGGTTTTTGCTGTCTGTACTTCTTTCCGGTCGGACCTTTCATTAAAGAGATGGGACTATCACAGTTATACACAATTTATTACTTAAAATAACAAACAAGATATCAGTCTCGGAGTCCGTGGAGCTTAGTAACAAATCAGCATAATGGAAGATAGTCACGAGTTTCAGGGTTACACGGCAATTTATAACTTTCTGGTCCAATAAGCCATTAACACGAAACTTTGTTTTGACTTGATAACCTATCACCTTTGGTCACTTTTACTGCAGTGAGTCAATTTTCTACCAATTACCTGTTAAGTCACGTACACCCATATACTTCTATTGTAACATCTAAATTCTTAGCTTAAACTACAAAAGCACTCCACTATACTTTAAAACCCTCCACCAATTCATTCAACACACTTTCTTATTTATAGCTACGAAAACATAGGTTTGTAATTCTCTTGCTTGGAATCCCTATCCTGTCATCACAACAGCCCGAATTGTCTCCAAGGGTTAAGGTCAAATCTGTCACTGTCCGTGGAAGTTTTAACCCCTCAGTTTCCTACATTTAACTAGACAGCTAATACTGGTTGTAGAATTTTCAGATGGCAAGATCTATTAGTGAGTAAATTAGGATTAAGATACTTGGCCTTATTTCTCAGTTCTATCTCAGGTTTTCTACATGACTTTGCACAAGTGAGCTGAAGATTTCATGTTGTATTGCTATGCAACTTACACATTTCCTTACACCCCAATATGGTGATGTCACATGTATAATTCTTAACCACAGGAAGTAGCTTCAAAGCCAAAAACAGAAATCAGCAGAATGCTGATTTTTGCCCTTATGCCAAACTGGTTTAATTCACTAGACTATGAGAAACTGTTTACCCAGCTACAGAAATCCCATCAATCTAAACCCAGTGAACTTTTAAAGGAGAAGAATATCTTTACTTTACCCATCCTTTTTTCCACAGGAGGTTCTGTGAGCAGTGATACTCATCTGAGCAGTAGCACAGATCTGAAGCTCTCATTCTTAGCTGGCATTCATCTTCATGCTATCTGTGTTTGTATGTCTTGACTACCAAGAAAATTAAATTAAGAACATATTGTGATTGATTTACTTTTTGGTGTCACTCCTTACTGTTTGGAATAGTGCACATACATCTGTTCTGCAACATTAACAAGAGGGTGTTTTCTCATATTTTTTCTAGTCCTCAATGTTTGACTGTTCTATATAAACCCTGACTCAGCTGAGATACAAAATTTTCTTCCTGGATTAAGTACCCAGCAAGTTTTTTTCCACAGACTACGACATGCTCCATTACTTTTGTTTCTCTCTTCTTCAGTAGATTAATTTTTCTTCCTTTGAATGTTAACTGAGAAATAAATTCTCATTTTAAATGTATTCATCCTGTTTACTGACATTTCAAATAAATTTGTTGTCTGTATACTTGCCATCAGTCCACATCATAAGGTAAGGCTAACTTGTGCTGATGATTGCTGAACTACTCTGTAGCTGCATACACAAAAGAATATTGTTATTTCCATGATGTTCCATCATGTCTTGCATCTCTGGAGCAGAACTGCCAATATTTCTCAAAACAAGTTGAGCATTAGGAAGTAAGTATCAAAGCCATGGTTGCAACTCTAGGCTGTTTGGACTCATTAGAATAATCTCAGATCCTTCAAATTCTCTGGAATGATTTAGCAGAACAGCTTTCACTGAAAAAAAATCCATCTGGCTGAAGAAAAGCCATCAGGTGAGTTCAATCTGGTTTTGTATTAACCAGGTTTAACCACTTTACATCAGGTTTATAGGTGTAAATCAATGTCTGCACCTCCTGCTGAGTTTCAGCATTTGACTGAAAAATTTGAATTTGTCTTTTGGCCACCCAGGCTAGAGTGTGAGAAGGAAGCTTTTATGTAGGATACTAATTTGACAGCTGGATCCTCATGTGTAAGCATGTTTAAAGGCATTTTCATCCGAACTGACTATAGATCACAGATCCTAGAATGCTTTGAGTTGGAAGGGACTTTAAAGATCATCTAATTCCAATCCTCCTCACTGTGGGCAGCGACACACATCACAGGGACACTCACCACCCTCAGAGTAAGAGATTTCTTCCTAATATCCAATCTGAACCTACCCTCTTTCAGTTTGAAGTCATTTCCTCTTGTCCTAATCCTCTAAGACCTTGTAAAAAGTCCCTCTCCATCTCTCTTTTAGGGCCCTTAAGGTGTCCCTGGAGCCTTCTCTTCTCTAGGCTGAGGAAACCCAACTTTCTCAGCGTGTCTTGACAGGAGAGGTGCTGCAGCCCTCTGATCATCTTTGTGGCCTCCTGCAGACTCAACCCAACAGGTCCATGTCCTTCTTATGTTGGGGGCCCTACAGCTAAGTGTAGATCCTCCTCTGTCCCCTGTCCTCCTAGACAGGAAGATTTCAAGGGGGTTTTGATTTTTTTTTTTTTTTGTGCCAGAGAATTTAATCGAATTTATTGATCCCGATGTTTACATGTAGATATGCATAAATACAACACAACTTAGGCCTTTCTTGCTTTATTTGGAAAGCTTCTTCTATTGACTATATAGGACAAATTTTCTTGTGCAAGACAATGTCTTGACTGAGTAGCTGCATCTGACTGGGTAGCTGGAGCATTGCCTTCAATAACCCAGTTAAATCAACTTCTGGCAGCATGCTCTGTCTACACCATACAACAGAGGTAGAACAGAACTGGGGAGGACATGCTAAAATTTTCACAGGCTAAGCCAGCGCACTTAGAATGTTGAATGTAAGTAGAATTTTGAATTGTAGTTTTTAGTCAAATGGTTATATTTTAAATTTTTTGTGAAAGAACAAGTATCAGTTCTGCAATTTCACAAAATAACCTTAGTTTTTACAAGTGCTTAAGCTAAGCATCAAGTTTGGGGAGTTTTTTAAACCTGAAAAGGAATGTCATGGTCTGGGTTCTTTATTCCTGCTATACATTGTGCATACTAGTTCTTAATATCAATGTGCTTCTTCCAGATATGGTTTTATATTCGTGCTATTTGTTGTAGAGTATGACAAGTAAAGATGCTGACTAAAATCTAAAATGCTACAGAGAAAATTAAAACCATCAAAGTATTCATTAAGTGCCCTTTCAACTTGATGAGTTGCCAAGTGGAGCTAGCTGGCAAAATCATGACTAAACAACTTGTGTCAGAATTGTCTCACTTTCCAAAGCTTAAATTTATCACAGATAAGGTTTTGTTGCAGCAAAAAGTATTTTCTTGCCAGTTTCTCTCTCCTCCTCAGCAGTCTGCCAAAAAAAGCCATCTAATTGCTGTTTCATTGGCCATCTCAAGTCTGTCAAAAAACCAATAGGTTATTTCACTTACTGATAGAAATTCAGGGCTCTGTTTCTTTTCCAGATGGGGCTTGCTTCTGAAGGCAAACAGATTTCAAAATATGAAAATTCTCTGAGAGAGAATGCTTCCTTTTTCCACATAGCTCTATTGCCAAGGTAACCTGGCCACAAAGAGTACTTCAAAGAGATTGGATGGTGCTGTTTATTTGAAATAAAAGTGTAATCAATAAGGATATCCAAACATAAAGTGGTGAGAATGTATTGCTTTATGGAAAAGCAATTTTTATTTTGATACATTGAGAAATGAATGTAAAATAAAAACCCTCAGGGTTGACTTAATGAAATCTCTTAATGCCTGTGAGATCATTAGACTCAATTAAGTGTTTGACTGGCAGTTACACTTAGCCCTTAAGAGATGAATGGATCATGTTAACATACTGGACTACAAATACGGGTGAAGTTACCTCATATTGCTTCGTGATGAACAGCTCAGCTGCTGCAGAGCTTCCAGACAACAGAACAGGATTCAAAGACTCGTTTTACTTAAAAAAGCATGTTTCAGCAACCAGCAGAAAAAAAATGCTGATGGAAAATCTTTGACTTGTGGGAAAGACATGGAATTGTGCAAAGCTTCCTACAAGGAGCAGGGCCCAAGGGAATCAGATTGCTCAGCTGTTTTGTTCGAGGCAGATCAGCACATGTATGTCTCATGATGCCCGGTGTGAAAACTGCAGCAATGTTTTTTCAAAGAAAAAAATCTCAAAACTTGAAGAGAAATTGCTGTATTTTCTGTCCCTGTGATGAGGAAACATCCAGATTTTGGGTTAAAATGGCATATTTGGTGAGAAACTTTATATAATTTTATTTTTTCGGCAGTCCCACCAACCAAAAAGTGTCTGAAATCTTCCTCTCTATCCAGGGTTGTTCTCTGACATGAGAATTGACAGAGTCTGTCTTCGGCTGTTACCATTTGGCCAGTGAGAGTGTCTTCTGACTGGTAACAAATGAGTCTTTGTCAGACACAAGCAGGCTAATAATTCCATTTCTTTGAAGTCTCTTTTAGAGAAGGCACTATGAAATCCAGAACGAAAACAGCACAACAGCTGACAGTGCCTTGAATGAAAATTACACTAATGAACTTTGACTGTATTTCAAGGAACCAGTCACTGAAACTGCAAAACTTACTTTGAGATTAAATGCTTGTGCAAAAAGCATAAGACTTTTTTTTAACTGAATCTTTTGTTATCTGCCTCAGGAACTGCATAGCCATGTTAAAGATCTTTAAATAACCACTGAATACTTCTGTTCTACCAGCAGAGTAATGCTGAATGTTTGACTGCCAAAAGCATTTGGATAATGAACACCCAGTGATTCCCCCATAAATATGGGGAATCTGGGAGGAGAGAGATTTTCGGTTCTGAATTTCAAATCCTTCAATTTAAGTCACAGCAATAAAAACAGCATTCAAAAACTGCACATCGGAGATGACTTAGTTTATACATTTTGTATTGCTTTTATTTTGCCCTAATGGGAATGCTGTTAAGGACAAAGTCTCAGAGAGATAGGAGCTGCCTAAATGGATGCAGAGAACCTCTTAGGTGGGAGCGGGAGAGAAACGAGGTGGAAAGCGGGTAGGTGAGCAGGCGGGATCCTGGCTGGCTCTCTGCTCCCCAAAAGAGCATGGAGTGTGTGCTGCCGATCGAAACTGCTTGCATTCGAGTGGAAGTTCTCTAGTAAGCTCCAGGGGCACTGTAGCAGGCCTTGTGTTCAAAATTATGGACCCAGTGCGTTCAGTCTGCTAACAGCAGTATGCTCTCATCAAAGAATAGCCACAAGAATGACTAAAGCACGCAAAAACATGCGTTACGGTCAGACTCCAGTGGGCACAATCTGTTTATCCTAACAAAGACAGGGCTACAGGGGGACTTAATCACAGTTTGTAGCTAACTACATGGGGAACAGCAATGTCATAATAAAGAGCTCATCAGCTTTGCACATGAATGCTTAAGGAGAGCTGATGTCTAGAAATGGGATATATTTAGACTAGAAATCAGGTACAAATATTTAGCGATGAGGTTATTTAACCTTTAGAAGAACTTACTCTTACCGAAAAGTGTGGTGAATTTTTCGTGCCTGCAATTTATTTTTCAACCCAGATCTAACATATTTCAGGGAATCTCGATTAGCTGGGCTATACAGGACATCAGGCTAATGAATAGGAATACCCCTTCTACCAATACTATGTACGAATCTATTCTGGTGGGAGCACAGAGAATTCTGCCTCTGTAAAAATCAAGAAACGTATTCAAGTACCTGAACATGGATTTTGGCTAGAGGTAGTTGGGAATTTTTCACTGAAATTATATTCCGCTGTGAAGTGTAATTTCCAAGGCAGGAAAAAAGAGTAGGATAGCATTTTTTAGGTGTCATACTTTTCTGATGGAGAATTAAAATTAAAATTGCTATTTTATTTTATGTTAGTTGACCTGAATATGAGTATTGATTTTGTTTTGACAGTGATCTAAACTATTTTCCTTCAGATCAATATTAAATAAATATAATATAAAATAGCATTTTGCCATAGATAAATTTTACCTTTGTAGAACTAGCATTCTTTTGTAAGCTGAGTTTTTGGTCAAACACATAATCACTAATGCATTTTTTGGAATCATATGACTCACCTTAGCTAATGTGTGCTGTTGATGGCTTTATTTTGGTCCTATTGCCTGTCTGTCAGCCTGCTATGGAGACAGAAGGCAAAACTGGATTGAGAGAATAAGATGAAATTTAATGCTGAAATACAGCTCAGTAACCAAACCACTTATTTCTAAGGAATTCAGATGTTTTAACTCAATGTGTCAAAATGAGACCTCTTGACATTTCTGAATGCATTTCATTTCTTGGAGTTTGTTCAATGTTCTTATTCTGCATCAGAATGAATCCAAGCTTTGCAGAGATTTGACTCTGAATTTTGCCCAGTTTCTGTTTTCAGATTCATTTTTGAAACTTCATCATACAAGACTGGGGCTCATTGTAATACTAGGTCTACTATGGTTATACTTTTTCTTTATTAAAAAAAAACTTTTCTGGATGGAAGAGATGTTGATTCTATATTGAGACATATAAAAGCTGAAGAAACAGACGATCTTTGAATGCTGAGCTGCCATGAGCAAATCACATAAGAACCAAAATTCTGAAATACACTGTCTCATCTGCCTTTCAGTATTTCCCTTGGAAGAGAACACTCTACTTTTAGTATTAACCATTTCTACTCCAACTGAAATATCAATCAATTTCATTTAAAAATGCCTTCCTTCATTTTCCTTAAAAATATTGTAGGCACCTGCAGGCTTGGCAGTCTCCCCAAGAATTAAGGCAGAGTTTATTGAGCTGTAAGGAACACAGAACACTAAGTGTTATTGGGTTTTCACACACTTCTGGAAGTAGGTACTGGTACTAAAAGTGTGAAGTGTGGAGACTCAGATGGTAGATAATGGAAAGATGAAGAGAGAGAAGAAAAGAATTGTAGGATAACTGTGTTGTGGCAACCAAGCCTCACACAGCTACTCACTCACTCTCCACCCATGGGACTGGGGAGAGAACTAGAAGAGTAAAAGTGAGATAACTCATGGGTTGAGATAAAGGTATTTAATAAGGAAAGCAAAAGCTGTGCACACAAGCAAAGAGAAACAAGGAATGATTTCCCTGCTTCCCATGGCAGGCAGGTGCTCAGCCATCTCCAGGAGAGCAGGGCCCCATCACAGGTAATGGTTACTTGGGAAGACAAACACCGTCACTCCAAGCCTCCCTCCCTTTCTCCTCCTTCACCCCACGTTTTATACGGAACATGATGTCACACGGTCTGGAATATCCCTGTGGTCAGCGGGGGTCACCCGTCCCAGCTGTGTCTCCTCCCAGTTCCCATTCACCCCCAGCCCCCTCACTCGTGAGGCAGCACAAAAAGCAGAAAAGGCCCTGGCTGTGTGCGAGCCCTGCTCAGCAATAACCAAAATATCTCTCTGTTATCAACCCTGTGTTCAGCACAAATCCAAAACACAGCCCTGTACCAACAACTGGGAAGAAAATTAACCTTGCCCCAGCCAAAACCAGCACACTGTGTTATAATATTACACCAAAGAATAGTGGTGATGGTGGAAGAGATGGCATAAGGAAAAGTCTTACTAGAATTAGTTAAGAAAGAAAAAACGTGAGTTTTGAAATAAATTAACATCTTTAATATCCATTTCCTGGAGGAAAACATTTCTTTTTTTTCTTTTATTAATCTCTCTTTTTCTCACTTTTTCCACTTTTTTTGATAATTTCAACTAAATTTAAAATGGAGAAGAATTTAAAAATTCAACTGCAACACAAATCATGTGACATTTCTATTTACTCTGTTGCTCTTAGAGGTGGATTTGGTAAGAACAGTTCTAATCTGAAGAAAATTCTAAGAATTCAATTTTTTTTCTCTTAACCTGATCAGTGTGACAGATTTTTAAATATTTTGTGAAGGAAAACATTCTGATTTTTTTTTTTAATTTTAAATTACCTTCGTTATCATGAATAATTTAAATGTAAAATTAATGTTAAAGTCCTGATGTTTTGGGGGTTTTTCAGTTTTAGGAAAGATCACTGATAGGGTGCATTTTGGAACATTTTGAACTAGTTCTAGTTCAAAAGGTGTTTCTTTATATTCCCAAAGATCTAGTCAGTCTTTAATTCTGTTCCAAACCTTATTTTAAAAAGCCTGTTTTTAAGGTTCCAACAGAAAATGCACAGAATGCAAATGTAGAACAATTTAGTGTGGAGAAAAAGCATATCAATCAACTTACTTGACAGGTTACAATTTGCAATATGTCTGGTCATATCCTTAGTCTTATTTTTCCTAAGATACTGTGGACTATTATATAGTGTCCTGTGGGTATTTGGTAGGCAACTCAGGTCACTACTTTTCATTCATTTAGGGTTATTTTTTTTGTGGTTGAACTATAGAAGTAAAGAATATTAATTATGAATTCCACTGTTTCTTCTGCTTTTGAATCATTCATGAATTGGTCCTGATTTCTATGAATGCCATTTTTATTTGTCAGTAGTCTCTGAATGTTTTCAATGAATAACTTACACCTTAAAAGTGTTTTTGAGGACTGCCTTGAGATTATTCATTATTGATGTTGAACTGTAAGAAATACAACATAGCTTAAGCAACTTGTCTGAAAGACCAGCATATTTTAATTATGGAAAAAACAAACAAAACCTTCCCCCCGAAGTAAAAAACAAAAAAAGACACCAAAAAATTGAATCTGGTAAAATGCTTCAGCCCAATAGACTTATTTGCAGAATGGTGAACAGTGTGTGCATCTGGTCTCAGAACATTTTCTGTGAGGAATTGGTAGCTTTGCCACAAACAAAATCTCAGCTTATTGATCAAACAAATTGTTATAAATCATCTACCATGGTAAATTTTATTTAATGGGACCACGTAAAATATGTAAATATGTTGTTATAATTGTATTCATGCACCTTTGTTTGTATGATGGTGTTGTTGATTTAAGGCTCCACTGAGGTCCCCTTTGGTGTTTACATTTGCTTGCTCCTGTTGATTTGTGCCTAATTATTCATTCAAATGTGCATTATTCAAATGATGGCCTATTGCTTTCATTTCTGCTTTACTTTCTTCCTTTATAGTTAATAGCACCATGACAGTTTTGCCAATGAAGAAGTTAGGCATTCTCCTGCGTCAGAATGCCACTTCCCTGGCCTCATCCTATCCCTCCAAATGCAAAACAAAAGCAGCAGCTGTTTAGATCCAAACTTTAATTTCTAAAATACAGGAAATAATGTGACTTCAGAAGTAATCTGCCCAGCAGAGAAGAGGTTGGGATTATTTCCTGTTAGCTGATTTCAAATGTTGAAACCAATTAAAAAAATCCAAATCCCACTTACAAGTTCATAAATAGTTCCAGTGTTGAAACCTGTTGCATATCGTGTCTGCTTCAGGGCATTGCACAGCCTCCTGAGATGTGACCCCATGATTTTTAAAAACTCTGAGTGCTCTAGCAGGTTCGGACTGCATGCTGTTATCTACCAAGCTCTGCCAAGATACATACACAGAGAGAGTTTGTATCCAAGAACAAATCTTTGACTGTTGACGCTAGAAAACAACTCTCCAAAAGATTAAAAAATATCTAGGCACTTTCTAGACATGCAAAGCATTTGCTAGATATCAGATGTTTTGAAAATGTTTTGAAGGATGTTCTTTCTGTGATTTATTATTTATTGGAGAATTGTATTGGAAATACGAGTTGCTGGAAATAAATAACTTTCAAGTTATATGAAAAAGGGTTGTATTTTTTTGGTAAGGATTGAATCACAGTGGGTATGGATTTTTCAAAAGTCCTGATCATTTACAGTTCCACCAGAAATCAATGAAAACTGCAGCTGCTCAGCACCTCTGTGAAATCAAACCCTTTAGGAATCAGAACAGTAATGGCAATTATGCTATCAAGGACAAAATTACGAGACCTATAAATTCTTTTGTTTCACTATTAGTCTCTGAAAAGTGACTCACAAAAAAAATAATGTCTTGGGGATTTCCATTTTTCCGCAACTCAGTGACTTTGTAGTTAACTTGTTCCTTTTCAAGGGAAGATCACATTGCTGCCATACCAGACACCTGAAAATTAATCCATCCTTTCGCCTTTTTTTCTCTCAGGTACTGTCAGCAGAAGTTTTGGGGGATCAGATTCTGTGTCCTAGTTGTACCCGTTATCACTGTCCTGTTACAAGGGAAAAGAAATAAAGGGCTGTAGTTAATGGCACAATAAACATTACAGTTTCATGCTTTGGTAAAAAAAAAAAAAAATGAATACTATACTAAAGATGTAAGCAAGGGTCATATTTGTAATGTATATGGCATAATTCTGCCATCCTCTCCAGGAGTGATGAGGCGATAGCTAAACTGTTCGGTCTAATCCTGGGTGTTGTGGTTCACCAGAGATTTGGATCAGGAGAAGATAATCTAGGGAAAAGTGAAGAAAAACATTAATTGGAACATACTGAAGGAAATGGGTTATTTGGTTACTGCACATTGGAGCAGTTGCCAGGAGGACCACGCAGGTGGAGCCAATCCTACCTGGAGAGAGGGAATTTACCAGATCACCTTTCTGGGTCCCTTCCAGCCCTGTGTTCACTCATTTTGTGCTTTCTATAGAAAAGCCTTCCATGGATCTTTTTGACTTGAACATAAATGTTGGAAAGGAGATTCAACAGAGGTAGGAGGGGAAAAATCTGTTCTTTATCTGAACCTGACTTCTCATCCACTCTTGCTGCCCTGAACTTGCTGCTTCTGAGCAAGAACATTTTCTCCTTTTGCTTTATTTTCTCATGAGAAGTTTTTAAAGGTCCTGGCTATATCCTTGATCTGTTTATGATTTATTTTCTATTAAAAAATATATAGAAAGGACTCCTAAATTTGGACAAGAGAACTTCACTGCTCTGAAGTGCTAACAGCAGCTCTGTTCAGATGTTCCTGTTTCAAAACCAGTTCTGACAGAGATGTTCAGTGTTTACTCGCAGACTGTGAAGGAAAACAATTGTGTGTGAAAACAGACTTTCTGGCAACAGTGGAAGATCCTTAGTAAAACAAAACAAAAGTGGGCTTCCTATCCCAAAAAGCTTCAGACTACTTCCAATTCTGAACAGGGATGTAATGCTGAACATCTCTAAAATGTTTCTAAATTACTAACCTACACAGGGGAAAGGACTGGGTCAGCAGAATTTTGTCTTAATTTCCTAGGAACTCAGAAAACAGAACCCTTTTTACATCAAGCCTCCAAGTGTTTCAGTGTTTCAAAGCAGTCCTTTTGAACTAGAATACCTCAACAGTAAAAATAAAAATAAAGAGCTTTTAGAAGTGAGGATCCTTGTAGAAAGTGGATCCCTTTCTTGCAAAGAGTTTCAGTGTTGATGAGCCAACAAAAAGTTTATTGAACTCTCTGACTTTGTACCTAATCCTGGAAACTTGTTTCAATAAAATAGTAGACTCTAACACAAGCTGATGTACAGGCGCCCTCTTGACAACGCATGGATTTGTCACCTCATTCATTTCAGTGGATGGCTTGCCAGCAGGATGTTGATTTCCAGATTTTTGTTGCAAATTACAGCTCTCCAATGTCAGCTTTAACCCTGCCTCTGTCCTTTTGTATTATCTCTCTTCTTTTTAATTAGGTGGTGCAATTTATTCCCCTTAAATCAGTGTGATGTGGTAAAAGGTCCATAATCGGTGCCAAAATGTTGTTAGTAGAATTGCATTTGATTCCCAGTAAATTGCGTTGTCCTTTCCTTGTCATGGTCCAGCCCATGATAGTTCAGACATCTTTGCTGACTTCATGCTTTGTTATGACAGCTTGTTTGTCCCTCTCAGAGACAGATATCAACCTTTTTCTCATCTCTAGTTATTCCACGGCATTTTTGAATTTAGATGGCAGCTGTGTTAAATACACACAGAACCTCTTTGTGCGATTATCAGAGAGACCTCTCCCTCTCTGTAATCATACTTGTTAAATCAGGTTAAACCCCCTGGTCTCTGGGCTTGGCCTGCAATTCTTTGCATATTTGGTTCATCTCAGGGAGCATACAAATGTTACAGGAAATCTCATTCCCAACTAGCATTAATACAAAACATTGTTTCACTGCCCTGTTTACAGGACACTCATATTTCTTATTGAATCAACTGATAAGAAGAAAGGGAACAGGAGAAAGAAAACATAATGTGTGCACATTCTTTCACCACAAAGAATGCATTAAGCAAAAAGTCCCAGCAACACATGGCTTAGAAATAGTATGGGGATGTGACTCTGGGGATCACCTATCTGTTTCGAGGAGGGCTATCCTGAAGAAGCTGGAATTGTTTCTATGTTCTGCCCAAACTTGGAATTAGGATGGAGTTCAATACCAGCAAGTACTCAACATGAAAGATAATAAATTTATGATTTTTTTTTCTGTATTTCCCATCCCATTGTATGACAGGTTGTGTTATAGTATCATGTTGCATATAAAGGCAATATCATTTAACACACAGTGACTTGGGAGGAGGGAGGAAATGGAGAACCATGTTGTGAGTCCTAAACGAAACCATTTTTGTTACTCAGAATTGAAATAGATACCATGAAGTTACTAGAAGTAGTTTACTGAGTTAAAATACTTGTTAAAATACTTGTTGGATTTCGGCTTCATGGGTTGCTAGCTTAGAAATGCACATAAAATTATTTACATGTATACACTGTATTTCTCCCAGTTGGATTAGAAGATTGGATATAATACCTCTAATTACAAAGTGAGATTGCTAAGAGAAAATCTTGCTGAGTTCCATTGGGATAGACATTGGGATAGTGAACCAAATGCAACTGTAGCCCATATAACTGTCAAAATAAATTAATAAACTCTTGCCAGTGGAAGTTATAATGCTGTTAAACAAATGAGATTAAATTCTGAAAGCAATTAACACATAAAAGGGTGTCAATTCTGCAGTTCCAATCAAAGTAAGGAAACTGGACTGAAACTATTGGAACGGTCTGAAAATGCATTTAGTGAGTACTAAAGCTGCATCTTATTCTAGACTTGTATGTGAATTGTTCTAAAATGGAGCATCTGGTACAATAATACGCCTCGTTTCATTGTTCGGCACCTTTCGTTGCTGTAATTGTTAGAACAGGACCAATCTAGACTGATGAGGGATAAGACAATCCATTATCTCTACCCCTGGAGTCCGGCAGGGACATTGTGTAGGCCTATCTGAAATAACTTCCAATCATTAGCCTTTATCAGCTCCAGGAGAGACTTCCCAGAAAGCAAATCGTTGTGGATTGAATCATCGATGCCTTCATTTAGCAGAAGAAAACCAGCTGTGCATGCATCATGATGAGAAGATTCCTGGTTAACAGTGTGTGTTGAAGATTGCATCCACGTTTTTTTAAACCTGTTCCCACAATTTGTGGCCAAGTGTTTATAGGAGGCACATTGCTTTCTAAGATGTTTTCATTTTTCTAGCCCAATAATCTGTTATCATGCAATGGAATGTGTTGGATTCCAATGTTATAAATACTTGGGGAGAGGGCCAAATGCACCAGTCTTGTATTGATGTAACTCATATATAGTAAAGAACTTCCAGATTTAGTTCATAAGTGAGCAAGGATTGGGAAGCCAGAAAGATTCGTTTTTGAACAACCTTCTAATTGGTATGAATAGAATTGTGAAATTTTAGAAGTCTGAGGACAAATGGGGTATGAAACATTCTCTCTTGCTTCATACTTTCCATCTCTGTTATTTACTCAAACCTAGGGGGTCTTAATGTGATAAAGCTCATGCTAATTTTTCATCAGAATTCCACCGTGGACTAGCTTCAAATAAAGACCAAATACTGAGATTTTCAGGCATGTCAGATTTTAAGCCAATTGTTAAAAAAACCTGGCTGGGTAGCCACAGTTACCCAGGCTCCAACAAGGTGCTCAAGCATGTGCCTAATTGGAAAGATGCAAGTTGTGATGCTGATGGTGTTGAGAGTGGGCTTGCCTTCTATCAATCCTCCACCAATTTTTGCAGACTTCATCCAGCATCCAGGCTGCTTTGGCAACTCTGGTTTTCAAAACTGGTTTAGATAACCCTCCAGACATTATTAGTTCAAAGAAGGTCCAAGTATTTTGGCAGGGAGCCCTTTAGGACTGATGTGTTTAGAAACATAAAACTGGATGGTTTGGAAATTGTCATATAAAAAAATCTGTGGGCATCTGAGATTTTAGGAGGCAAGCAGGTGCTTTGAGAGTGCCTTTTGAACTTGAGTTATAATGTAGGTAACTCCTGAGTTGTATTGCTGGAAATGGCTCATATCAAGTGTATAACTGAATCAGACCCTATTTAACTGAAAAACTAAGAAGTATAAAAGCATTAAGGGTTAATGTTACAGCAACTTCAATTAATGATTCAAGACAATTATGCTTAGTTACAAACCATTATAAACAGGATGCAAAACAGCCGTTATATGCAGGCACATATAATAGTGTTATTTAACATGTGACCCGGCGGCATATATTATCTAGTGCAGATGTTTTCAGCTGAAATAAGCCCATAAAACTTGCCATCTCCTGGCACAACTGGTAGAATGTTATTTCTGCAAGAAAAATAAATTCTGCACAGACGTTTCATCTGTCACAGCCATGATCCATAAAACTGGAAAAGTTTTCTCTGAAAACCTGCTTGACTGAAAAGGAATGAGAACAAAGTGCATTTTTCACCTTTATCTTTTATTTCTAAATGTCTCTGACATATTAACATATACAGGTGTTGGATTTCTTTCTATAGTAAGAGATCAAATACTGCCAATTTTGTTGCAACTGTTTTTAAATAAAATTTCCTCTGAAAAATTATGTGGCTATAAATACTAGAACTTTTTTCCCCACCTCTGTGAACCAATTTGATGTGTAATTAGTGTGATGTTATATAAAATGCAAAGGGTTAATTAAATTACTATTAGGTTTTTCATTTGCTTCATATCTTCTCTCTGGCTGCCTGTTCCATAGTCCAACCCACTGTGGAGTGGATCGCTCATAAAAGTGGCTGCATTTCTGAGGGGGTAGTGTTCTGCATCAAAATTGTTTTCATGCCATGGCATCTTAAATAAAGGTAGGGTTTAAATGTTGAAAAGTCATTTTTAGTTATAGGTAGGAATAATACTATATACTTAAAATGACTGATTATATTTTAGTAGGCAATTTTCTTACTATAAAATAGCAATAGTGAGCTATTTAAATACATCTCTAGTTAAATATCAGGAATCTTTTGCTCTTAATTATTTTGTTTTATCCCACTGAAATGGTAAGCAGCTGTGTTACAATACAGCCAGCTCCTTTTCAGTAATAAAGATGTTTCAATGTGCTAACTGCTAAATTCCTGAATTTGTGAGGACTTAAATTAGGATGCCTGAGAGCACAGGACACAATCATCTAACAAAAAAATTAGAGGAGAGATTCTAATGACTAAAAAGATATCTGTACATATGCAAGGAAAGGCAGGGAATGTCTGTATATCACAGTGTAATATATGTGTTCTCTTGCTGACACTGGTGGCCCCAGCCTGAATTGCCACACTGCTATGATGTATGAAAATGTCAGTGCTCAGCCCAGTACCTCCCACCTTGCTGTTTTATTTGGAGCATTTTTTGGCCGGCTGTCGCTAAGGGAAATGCACAGCAGGCTTCAACAGGAATTTTCAAACCTCAAGTTACACTGTAGCTTGACTACCTTGGGAAGTTATCAATTAAGTTTTGGTCCAGACTGGCATAAATGTGATTATTAATGTCCTGGTGGCAGTATCCTGGGGTTTTGGAACAATTGAGACAATTTTTACTTTAAATTCTTGGATGTGTTTTGGAAGTGTGAAACATGTGGGGGCTTGTAGAAGAAAGATACTTGAATGGTTATTTTTATTTTAGATACAACACAGCTCCTCTAGGTAAGCTTGTGCTGTAGCTCTCTGCCTCAGGTCAGGAATAGGTACTGAAGTAAGCAGTGTTAGGTGCCCTTACGCACAGCAATGTTACATAAATATGAGTAAGAACTGCAGGTCAGGTTGAAAATTCCCGTGGATCTGTATCTGCCATTGCTCTCACCTCAATATGTGTGACAGGAATTTAGATGTGCCACGTCCTTGGGTTGCAGAGAAAAAGAAGCGTGAGTGTGAAGCAAGGCAAATCTAGAGGCAGCTACAAAAACAAAAGTTTTCTCTGGTTGTTTACTTGAGGCTGGGAGATAAATCCAAAGATCCTTAATTCTGGAGTTTTCCTTTTTGATGTTTCCGTTTGTTGGGCAGTGCGTTGTCAAAGTTATCTGTATTCATTTACTTGCGTTCAAAGTTCCCTGATTGAAAGAGAAAGCATACATTAAAAGACACTTCTTTTGGGATAGGATCTGAGGAGGATGAATGCTCACCTTTCCTCCATTAAACAAAGCAGGGGAGGTGGGTATGTTTCTGGTGAAAGCACTGCAAAACATAAGCAAGGCTCAAGCCTACAGTACTAGTGACCTTCACATATGTTGGTTTTGAAGGACAAATTCATAGTGTGCAGTTCCCTTCCTTTGCAGTGGGAATAATGTAGCTTTTTCTACCTGACAGACATGTTTGGATAATTGCCGAGATGCCTCATTGATGTGTCACCTCAGAGACATCATGACAAATAATTTAAAAAGCCTGAAGATACATTATCCCTAACTGAGAAACAGCAATTATTTTTAAAATATTAGGGCTTATCAGTTCAGTGCCTTGTAAAAATTTCTCTGCTACAGGCATACTCAGAAGATATTTTTCATAAGGTATTTGCAATAATATCCACTGAAGAGCAGAGCTGCTCTTCTAGGACAGGCATGAGTAGCCAAGATTGTCACACAAATTTCTTCCCTCTTCTCACCACCTTCTTTGGGATGCAACATTTTGCCAAGGGTACACCAAGAACATTTGATCATTTGCAGTTTCCCATATCAGATGCGCCACCAGTGACACAGGAGCTGTTGACTTTTAGTACGAAGATTTAACAATAATTTCCCTTCCCCTGGAGTTAACTTGAACAGAAAACAAATTGCTTAATGAAATGTTGTCAGGATAGATACAGTTTTGCATCTCAGCATGAGGGAAAAGAATGAGGTAAATCACTTACCTTGCTAGCTTCCATGTCTGTATCTAGGCTGATGGGCAGAAAGCTGACCTGGATTTTCAGATAAATGGAGTGTCTGCTGAGTTAGTTTGTTGAGGTTTTTTTATGCGGGGGAGAGGAGGGGGAAGGTAATTATGTTAAAATTAAGAAAAAAAAAGAAATAATCATTTAATTGGCATCTGGGGTATTGGTAAGAGCAACATGTCCTATGTGTGGATATTAAGGGCTTGTGCTGGGAATGAGATCCAGCATTGCAGCTTTCTCCTGTAGCTGTTTGGCCACTGGAGCTTTGCCAGTGCAGTGTATCTGTCCAGTTGCCTACAACCTCATTTGATGTCCACACTTCCATGTGTCATCCATCCTGCAGCTCTACCCCATGGACAGATTTAG
Organism: Rhagologus leucostigma; assembly: GCA_013397725.1. Taxonomy (NCBI): domain Eukaryota; kingdom Metazoa; phylum Chordata; class Aves; order Passeriformes; genus Rhagologus; species Rhagologus leucostigma. Next base: position 1,585,957 of record VZTD01000172.1, read on the forward strand.
CAGGGACAAAGAAGTGACTGCCCCTGTGGACTTTGTCTTATGCGCGTGGCAGGGGCGAGGACACGTTGCAGGAAATTTCTGTCTGCTGGGAAAGAGAGTTTCCACCCTGAAGGGTAATTGCCTGTACTGGTGCTATTCTTGTGGGGGAATCTGATCCAGGCTACCAGCTGCTCTGCAGCTCTGCTGTCATCATCAGGGGAGCATAAGCCCTGCTGCTTAAAGGTGACAGAGACCTTTGCTGGGGCATCCTCCCAGTGGATTGTGTTGGCATTTCAGAGATTTCCTACTGAAATACACTTGTGACTCAAGCCCTCCTTTTTTGAAAAAAAGGAAGAAATAAGACAAACTCCAGAGTGTGGCTTCTATTGGTTAGGAACATTTTTGCTCATCTTCTGAACTCATAACACAGATCTGAATTTTTCCGTGGATTTTTTTTCAGGTGCTGGAAGGATATTTCAGACAGCATGCGGACTCCCGTGGGGAGAAAATAAAAGACACTGGTGTGTGAAGGAGAGCAATGAGAAGCTTAAATCTACTCTCAGTGAGGACACACAGATCCTGTAGGCCATTTCTCTTTACTACTGCTCCTTCTTCTTTCTTTTTTAGGTTTTTTTTGTTGGGGAATATGACTTTTTTTGATAGCAGAGTTTATTTTCCTTTTGGTATTTCCCATTACTCCACTTTTCCATTTCCAGCCTGTTTTGTTGTTAAATGATTAAATGATTATCAAATGGGCAAAGGATTTTTCTGCACTTTTGTTGCCATGGTGACTGGATATGAGGGCCAGAGAAGGAATGGAATTTGAGCATCAGAAATAAAATTGAATCAAACTACTTTTGCTATTAGAGAACTTTGCCCACAATTCACTTTTCTCCAATGAAGTTATTTTTATGCAAACGAATACAAACTCATTTGGGAAAAAAATGGGAGAAAAAGAAAACTTTTATCTTCTTCACTTCATCTTTTTACTGAAGAATTTTTAATTTTTTTTTTCTTAAGATACCACTTTGGCACAGTATTGATACTCAGTTTTTATTTATCAGATTCCTGTGGCCCTTTTCGTTTTGCATTTGGAAGGGACTTTCTTTCAGCACTCACAGACTTCTGTATTGTACTGGTGAATTCAACATCAGGGTCCTGGGCTGTGACTTTTTCTGCAAATTAAACCCATGGCTACATAACCAGCAGTGCTTTCTCTCCTAGAAGAGGGGGTATGGAGAAGGAGGAGTCAGAAGAAAAGCACTGTGAAAGGTTCTTCACTGCCCCACATTACTCTCTGTAGTGCTTTTTCCCCCCCTCCCTGTTTCCAATTATGTGTACTTTGGAGATGGGAAAAGCAGCCATGGGGTGTTTTTTTGTTTGGTTTTTTTTTACCTTCTATCAGATATGATGAGCAGAATCTCTTCAATGAGATACTGCTCCACCTCAGAAAGGTTTTGATTTAGGCTACAGAAGTCTTTGAACCCCAAAATGACTCAGAGCCAACAGAGAACTGAGTTCTTGAACTCCTCAGCCCTGAAAGACCTTTATTCCGTTTTAGAGGTGTACTTACTGTCACTGTCCTCACAGACTGCACAGAATTAAATCTCTAGCCCAGCTGTCTCCATACCCTCTTCCCAGGTCAGACTTCTATACCTAGAAAAGAGTCAAGGCTTCAGCACAGGTAGGTTTGCAGGGCTCTGGGAGGGTGTATCAATTCATGTTTGAAGGTACAATATCTGCATTGGTAGGCACACAACTCTCTGCCAGGTGACTGAGAGGAAGATAACAATATTGCAGAGCAACTTGCTCATTCTTCCAAGCAATCCTCCTTTTTAATACTGATGGAACTTCAGGACCGGACAATTACTTACCCATTCACTTAGTCTGGGTGATGTCTTCATCAGGCATGCAGTGTTGGAAACGAACGGTTGTGATGGGAACTAAATTAGCTGCTTACTCTTTCCAGCCTGAGGAATGGATGTGTTGAGTAACACCCAAGGGAATGTGATGCTTTTCAAGGTTAGAACCAGGCAGTTAATGGGATTTTTGGATTCTCTAATGGACAGGAGTGAGGGATCATAATATTTCTCTTTCCATGGAAACCTTATTTTTCTTTCTGCAGTCCTGATTCTCTAACTGACCAAATACTGAGAAATTTTGAAGTTAAGGCAAAAGTAATAAAACGCGTTATTGTTACAGGTCATTAAGTCATCCAAACTTGTGTGAAAATTACCAAACTTTGCCCTGCTACAATACTGAACTCCAGGCCGTAGGCATTATTTACCTGTCTCAGGAAAACATTCTCAAACTGCGGTTCCTGGGCAGATGTCTCATTCTAAGAGGCAGTGATTCCTCTTTTTGCATGTCAGGCTGTGAAAGCAAATCCTGTGTGGGTGGGTCCTCTAACCTGAGCTTTTCCTGACCAATTTTTCATTTCCTGGGCTGAACTTGTAAGTTTTTCATTCTAACATCCAGGGCAGAGGGTTTATATCTTAGCAGAACATGACTTCAGCTGGTGCTTTGCTTTGTATCTTCCAATAGAGAATTATTTCCATTTTCTCTGTGAGTCATGCTCTTGGCTTGCTGGGATAGTTTTAGCTAGATTAATCAGAAGCTTAGGTTTTACTTTATTTTTCCCTTGCTAGGTAAAGTGAAAGACAAAAATAATTGCCTCCTGTCTTGAATTTAAACCTAAAAACCTCAATGGGCATTGTTTTGGTTAATGTGGTTTGCCTAAAATGTGGGTGAGTTTATGTTAGACTCTGTATGCACTTTTTCCACGTCACTGGTTCCTCATTGCTTCAATATTAATATCAACTGTCATGTAAGAGACCAAAAGCATTTTTAATGTATTCTGGTGAGGTCTTTTTGTGGCTGCATTGAGCTTTGAAATGGGTACTCTCTTACTTCTGGAAGAAACGAACAGTCTCATAAAACAGCAAAGTAAGAAAGAAATAGGCACAAGTGCTGTAGCCATCTCTTTCACCTACTTGAGAATTTACTTCATTCTGGGTATTGCTGTTTGAAACACAATAGTATTTTCTTGCCTACCGTTTCCTTTTGTTGTTTTCTTTTCATGGGTTTACACTGATCCATGCAAAGTCTGGCTGACTTTATACAGAATCATAGAAATGAAGAGTTGTTGTATAACACTCTGATCTGCTGCAGTGACTGGGTTGAAAGGATGATATTTTAGAATGCAATAGTTGCACTTGAAAATGTGATTTTGTTGAAGGTTGTCAGACCTTGAGTGTACAAATGGCTGTCTGATGCTCAGTCTGGTCCAATTTCAGTTAGCTCAAGCAAATATGTGCCTACTTTAAAACAGACTCTGCCTGGTGGGTGCTGAAGGTCATGTGTCTGAGCTGTGCAGAATTTCTAAAATTCTTCAAACCCATGGAGCCCACCACATAGGAATTATCTGTCCATCTGTGTAACAGTCACTAGCAGACTGGTGACTTTAATCATTGGCAACAGGGACAGAAAGCTCTCCTTTTCCTCTGCCTTTCACTGAAGAATTGTCTTGAGCTGGAGTTTGCTAAAGAAATTCAGATCTAAAAAGCATGTTGCCACAGGGCTTGACACACTAGATTTCAAAGAGCCCCATTGCTGTACATCTTTATTGCCTTTCTTTTCGCAGGTCAAGTCAGCTACAGAACACTGCCTGAAGTGACAGTGATGAATTATGTAGAATTGCTGTTAGTGTGAAATGGAGTGGCTATAATGTAATATGTGAGCATCTCAAAAACATGAACCAATTCACCAATGACAGATGTGGTGATAAACGTGTGGAATTAAAGTAAATAGCATCGTGTGGAAGCAATCAATGATTTGCAACAATAAAACTCTGTGATGTGAGCCCTTGTATTGTCTATTGACTCAGCCCCTGGATAATTACCCTGTTTTACCTGCTGCCCGAAAGCCTTGGGCCTGTTGATCTTTCTTCTGCTGCTGTAAGCCCTATGCATGCCAGACCAGAGTATTTATACATGGCATGCAGCTGTCCTCATAATTATCATGTCATCTCATCCTTAGAAAAAGCCAAATTTTCACCTACTAAATGCCTCTCTTACTCTCTGAAGACACCAGTTAGTAGGAGCAGTTCCCATGTTTCAGGGTAAGAACAGGTTTTCAGATTTTTCAGGAACTTGCTAAATGGTGCCTAGAGCAATGCTGCTTTCAGCTTTGAATGGATTGATGATAAGGTGGATAAACTGCAAATAGTGCTGAGGCCTGAGAACAGTTTGGAAGCCTTGATGTTCATTTTTCCAGCCAACAGTTCTCAATCCATGTCTTTGCAGTTGTTTTTGTAGGGTTTTTAAAAAAAAAAAAACAAACAAATACTAAAGAGACTAGGACATGTGATACCCCTTATCCGTTATCTTTTCTGTAACACTCTCCAGTGTTTCCAAGGAAGGAGGCAAAAGATCTATGTTCAATTATTTGTGGATATTGCTTATATTTGCTTTCATACCCTTCTCCCTACCCCAAATGTCGGCTATGTATGGGGTTCTGAATATCGTCTGCCTTTATAATGTTTCAGAATTCTATGAATTAGGAGTTAGGAATATTATTGCATTGTCTTCTGACATAACTCTGGTTTGGGCAGAAAGCATCATGTCCTGTGGAGATGAAGGAAGAGTATTTTGAATAAATGAAGAGTAAAGATTGAAATATTTTTGCAAGAACATTTTGAAGCAATATTCATTCTTCTTCACTTCTTTTCAGTTCCCCATTTTCTTTTTCTATGATCCTCATCCTGCTTCAAATGCCATCCTTCTTTCATTTATTCAATTCTTTCATGTCTAAACTTTCCTAATTTTTCTCGGTTATTTATCAGGTGGTATTGGATTTACACGCTTTGCAACACCTGCCCTGTGCAGACTGGAGACTGGCAGTACTACAGAAAAAGCAGCTGCTCAGCAGAACTGTAGTGATGGATAAAAAGTCAGAGGAGTAGGGCATTTTCTGTAAGCCCAGAGGCACGACATCATCTCTTGCGTATCACTGTCTCCTCATCCCAGACCACTGTGTTTTGTGTTGTTGCTGCTAGGTCATTCTCTATTTTAGGCAGAGCACTTATGGGCACAACCGTTATATTAAACAACAAACTTCACAATAGCTGAGTGTCATATTATTTGAAAAATAGGTTGTACTTTTATGGGTTAGTGAATACAGCACTTGGAGGCAACTGTGTGAGCTGTTGTTCACCCAGGGTTAGCCTGAGCCGTATGGATGTTTGCCACGGGCTGGAACTGCAGTCTGTCACAGCCCTGCTGGATAAATTATACATGACAATTAGAGAGATGGGCTTGGGAACCTAACTGGGGCGAGGCCTGCCACAGAACCAGCCCTGAACAAACTGCTTCCGACTTCTTACAGTGTTCTGCATTGGAATGAGGAGTTTACAGCTGAAAAGGGATACTACAGAGAAAAACTGAAAACAGAGGAGGCTGTTACAGGAGAGGTAGGAAAGGACAGTGGAAATGAAAGGTCACACAGACCAATGCAGAATAATGAAAGCTGGCACTTCCCAGTCACAGCCCATTCTCTCCTAGTCACTCAGTGACCTGAAAATAATAGATTCATGGTCTTTTCTCTCCTGTCAGTGTGGTTGGTGACCTTACAACAATATCCTGTAGCCCATTAAAATAAACCCATTAAAAAAAAACATTGCCGGTCCCACCCCCTGAAATTAAAGCAGGGTGGGAGACAGTCATAAATAAAAGCTCTTCTAAAGTAAATTAACCATCTTTGTATTTGGATGAGACGACAGGAAATAATGAGTGACATACCAGTTTATCAGATGTATAAGCTAAATGAGATGCTGAAGTGACAAAACAAGCATAGTTGGTTACATTTGGGATTAGATTTTTTCCCCCTCTAAAACTTTTTTTTTCTGGGCCCTTTAGTATAAAGTCTAGACAATTCTCTATTGTTCATTATAGTTAGTTTCTCTGATAAAATTTAAACTCTTGGGGACAGTCTGGAGTTGTTTACAGTTGACTGATTAATCTCTTGATGCTAACGCTAAGGTCATTAAATAAACATTCCAGGGAGATGCTTAGATTTGATAAGAAAAAGTATCCAAGCGTGTGCCTGGAGGAGGATTAAAATGTATATTGTTAGAGTTTGAACTCATTTAGGCTTATACCTTCTGAAATCCTTACTGTGTCGGGGCAAATATTACGTCAGTACCAGAAAGCTGGACACAGCAGATGTATGGGGGGAGGGTGTTCAAAGGTACTTCTGGGTTTTGCCTAAGACTGTGTTTGTGTTTCAAAGCTTACCTGAATAACCGTGAACCTGAGGGGTGTTTGCAGGGTAATTTCAAATAAAAAGAATTGATAAGTAACTAATTAATAGGCGTGTATGACATGGGGTTTCAAGGACAGCTTTAGGGGGCTTGACCAATGAATGGAATGGGATGGGATGTGCTGCTGAAATTCAGGCAAGCTGCTTTTGATGTCTATTTTTCCTGTAAGGAACATTTTTTCCTCTCCCTCTTTACAGCATCATGCCTGGTTGTTCATGATATCTTCCCAGACTAACCCTACTCAGCAACATCTTCAAAACGTCATGTCTGCCTTTGGCGAAGAGGAAAGTGCATCTTATTATGAAATTTATTTTTTTGATCCTGTGACTGGTTTGGGAAGAGGTTGTCTGATAGTGGAGCCTTTCCAAGAGAGAATACATGATAAGAAAAGCAGACCAAAGATATGGGGATGTTTTTTATGGGAAGGTACATATGGTTACCTATAGCTTGCTTCTAGACCAGTTCTTTGAATAAAATGAACAGCTGACTGAACTTTTCATTCTTTCCTTGAGTTTTCAAGTTTCTGTGAAGTTACATATTTAACTGGTGTAATTGTATTCAATCAGCTGCTTCCATTTCCCTCACAGAATTCTTACAATATTTTAAAATTTTCAAAGATATTGTGGTTTACTCAATTAGAAATATTGTAGCTCAGGTACAAAAATCACCTTTTTACTGGAGCATCTTCATGCATTCAATGTCATTCTGGATTTTGTAAACAAACTTGCTAAATTTTATTGTATTTACACTCTTGTAGAGCATACACAACCGTGTTGTTAGTCAGCATTAGGTTAACAGTGGGAAGGCATTTCTAGCGTTGTTTCAGAAATGTAAAGTAGAAAGTCCATGGGTTTTGGGCAAAGCAACTGTTTAGTTCAGACTGGACTTTTTCTTTTTAAGGCTCAAACTCCAAAGCGAGCATATCCGTGTGTCTGTTTGGGATGTGGTTTTGATATTACTTCTGTTCTGGGTCAGGAAGCAGAGTTTGTTCCCTATCTGAAGAGTGCACAGACCAGGCATGAAACTGTAATTGTTGCTCTGCCCCTCGGCACAGGGAACATCAGAGAAGTCTGCAGTGGTTAGAAATGACATTTTGAACCTTTTGGTCTAAGCTCAGTCACATCAGCAATGAGGAGTTCTGTATTTCACAGTGCAAAAGTTACTGAAATAATTTGTGCTTGCAAATGGGCAGTGTAGAAATAATAATAATAGTAGTAATAATAATATTAAGAAGAAGAAGAAGAAGAAGAAGAAGAAGAAGAAGAGGAAGAAGAAGTCGTCAATCTGGCTTCTCACTAGCAGTTGCAAGTGCAATTCAATTTAACACACAGAAGGGAAAAAAATATGTTGGTTTGTTTATTTTTGGAAAAGAGTTAAAACTCTGAAATACTATGCTGTAATTGTAGGGACTGATATTCTGTTCAAGGGGAAAACAGCTGAAGGACATATAACCTCAATGCACATTACTATCAAAAAACTACTAAAAAATAAATCAGTGAGAAGATTGAGGGGACTGGAGGGATTACTCTATAATGTAAAGTTTGGGTAAGTAGCTGCAATTTGCTTAGGCAATGACAGACTTGAAGATGGGGAAGTCTACAAACATTGAAGAACGTATCCATGATTTAAAGAATTTCTTGGCATAGTAGAGGGAGGGATGGAGTGAACTCAGGTGGAAGTTTAGGTGGTATGTCTTGGAAAAGCTTCCTGACATTGAGATTTATGAGTCTAAAAATATCCCAAGGGATGTAGTAAAACTTTATCCCTTGAAATATTCAAGAAGAAACTTGAGAAGAATTAAACATATGGCATACTTCTGCAGAAAAGGAAAATATATAAGATCTTTTCCACATACATAGATTATGTGAATTTTTGTGAATTTCAAGATACATTCCTATCAGGTTCTGAAAGATAAGTGCATTTGAACCTTGCCAGAACTTGGATTCAAATCGAAGACATTTGATAAAATTTTAGAGTCCTGTGGGCAATAGGGCTCCTTCCTCAGAAGCAGTAGGTAGAAGTAGCTTCTCGAAACGCTCTTTAATAGTAGAAGACAGAAGCACCATCACTTGCTCATCCTGTGGTCTGGCTGCTTATGCTACCCTGAAGGTCCTGAAAGGCCCCTGACACCAGTGGGGCCACTGGTGTGAGCAGTGCCAATCCTTGCTGTCCTGTTCCTTCAGCCCCTGTGATGGGTACGCTTGTTGAGCAGCATGAGTCCAACTTAGATAAGTCAACTGCAGAAATAAAGCAAACAGTACAAAATACCAGTGGGTATCTGGTATTATGCATCCGTATTTCCAAACTAAATGTTCTGTCTGGAATTCTTCTGATTAAAGGTCGGGGTGGAGGCTACACGGTGTGTGCCTCAGTCTATTGTTTACTGCTGCCGTTAACTACAGCTTTTACTGCGTAAACTCAGCCCAATGGAGACTCAGGGAACATAGCCTCAACATAATCCTGTTTTAATAAGGTTTCCATTTGGAGGCTGTCTAGGGAAGGTGTAATCAGCAGTCACACTGTGTAGCCACTTGCTCCTTTAGGAACTTGCTCTAAGCTTTCATCTTGGCAGCTGCTAAGGCACTGCTCAGTGTGTGAGAGCAGCTAAAAGATCTGAAGTGTTTTTTCTTTTCACTGCTTTGTAAATAATTCTATCCCTTTCTTTTGAATTCTACTGAATGTGGGCACCCTAAAACATTTGAAGAACTTTGCGTGAACCCATTCCACTAAGGTCTAGTTGTGACAAAGGAAAATTACTGCTCAAAAATATGTGTTTTCTTCCAGAGCTTTTGATGATTGTGAGCAGCTTATTTGTTAGAGGAGAAATTCTGGCAAGACTGGATGAATTTTTGAAAGCACATCACTGGTTAATCAGTTATTCTAAAAATGGACAAAAGTTTATACCTATCTATACAAATAGTTCCACAAGGGAAGAGATCAGCAAATGGCAATTTCCTAATTGCTCTGTTGCCCTAATTTACCCAGCTACTTCTGTAACATCCAGATTGTAACAAAACTGTGCCCGCTGAAATACATCTTAGTTTTTGAACACTCCTCAAAGGGCAGAAAGGTACTTTTCGGAATAAGACACTAATTGTGGGAATAGGTTCCACATGCAAAGCATTGTATTACTGGCATATTTTCCTTATATGTCTTTTTATTGTGTTTTATACCAGTGACTCTTGTCTACTGAGGAGCATAACCTTCCCTGTGGCAGAAACAGTCTGGAGTTTTGTCTTACCTTTAGAAATATCTTAGACCCCAAAAAGAAGTATGCAAAACATGTTATGTGTCTACACAGTCACAGTGGCTTCTTCGTTAATCCATAAAATCTGGTCACCAGTCAAGATGTGCCCAAGTTCTTTTTTACTCAGCTTTTCGACATCCTGCATTGACAGGTTTGGTTTTTTCCAAAGTCACGCAGTCTGTGCATGTGTGCGTGGGCATGGGTGTGATAGAGAAAATGCAAAGCACCCGGCAGACATTAGTCACTTTGTGCTGTAGTGCCTTGGAAGGTACTCAAGTTCTAGGTTGTAAAAACGTTGTGGTGCACTCTGTAGACTGGGGGCCCATGAGGTTCAGCACTGCAGCTGCTGATTTGATAGCTGAGGCACTTTTTCAGGTCTGTCTGTCTTTTCTCCTTTTTGCTCTGGGTACCTCCGTGTGCATGTGACAGCAGAGACCACCTTTGTTGCAACAGGCAAAGCCACAAGCTTTCAAGAGAGATAGAAATCCTGGTCAAAAGCACCAGCACTTTTGTCAGCACGCTCTTTAATTCACTGGGCACAGGGAGCAAAAAGGAGAGGGATTCAGCAGAATTAAGGTCAGAGAGACAGGTCACACATATTAACGCTCCTAAACAGGGAACACAAGGGGATAAAGGAGCAGAGAGATCAGGATCCTAGTCCCTCTGTAATAAACAGAATTTTTCTGAACGTGAACAGCAAAGAAGTGTGAACCTTTGCAGAGGACGTTTCCTCTCAGCGCTTTCACTGATTATGCAGGTTTTAAGTGTTGTTAATTCGGATGGAATATGTCATACAGTTCTGCAGCTGGATGGCTGAGCCACTTAAAGCCCTACGGAGCAACTCAACTACCCTTGTAACTCTCTCTCTCAGCTTGCCCTTTAGGTGTACTCTAGATGCCTCCCCACCTCGAAAGCTGATATTGCAAAACCCCTGTAGCTAGCATCTGCAGCAGATGGAGTTCTTATCCTGGGTTGAATATACAGATGGGTGCAGATCACCTAATCATCCCTAAAAATTACATTTTACCCCTTTGTTTGGTGTGTAAATCTGTGAATTTTTGGTAAGACTTCTCTACACTATGTAGGAATGTCACTAAGGTTATAAAATTCTATTTCCTGTATATATCTCTTCTACATGTATATTGTTTAGAAGAGAACAAGAGTGAGACCCTCTATGAGAATGAGAGGTGAAATAAATTCACTTGGATTGCATTGAGGGTGTTGTTCTATTTAGGATTAAATATAACAAGGAATGAACAATGTCACCTGTGTTATAAACATCATCCTTTATCCAGAATTGGTATGAGTAGCGTGCTACACTGGCAATGTTTTAGCAGATTTTACACCTTTACATTTATTTCTCTGTGTTTGCTTCTGTACTTGCCTTTCTCAGAAACATTATGATTATGTGTTTCGTTAATAATGGCTGTCTGAGATTCTTAACATTTAGGATAATTCCTCATATTGGAAAAAGAAGCACTGTGATACATAGTGTACGAACACAACAAAAGATGTTTCCTACCCAAAGAATAATGTTATATGTATGCACAGCACTTCACAAAATCATCATCCCTAAACTTGCAGTGGATAGCAAAGGTTAGAAGTACGTGGATATGAATCACAATCTATTTATCTCTGGGTGACTTGGAGATCAAAATAACCTGCGATATTTTGAGTGATGATAAAAACTTTAGAGGACTTATCTCAGCCAATTTTGTTCTACATGTTTTACATTCTAGCCTGGTGATGTTAACTCAAGAGCATTGCCAGGATGTAGTTGGGACCCTGCCATCAAACATTGATTTTCCCAGTATCTCACAATTACAGCAACATCTGTGCTGAATAACTTTTACTGATTGTCTGTGAAGAGTTCATGGACAGCACATCTTACTCAAAAGTCCCCTTTCTTACCTGTGCATGAGAGAGTTGTAGTGATTGTGCAGTAGGATATTCTGTGAGAAGGATGGAGATTGAAGTTTCTTGAGGATTTCTTTTTAATTTCCTTTTAATTTAGGTGTAGACACACCTAAATTTTCTTAGCTGTACCAGTGTATTTTGCCTAGGTCTCTAAAAGCGTTTCCTTGCCTGTAAGATTTAAAAGTAGTTGATAAGTCATTTATTTTTTTACCTTCATAAATTCTCAATATATTAAAGAAAACCTATCAAACAACAGCAACAAAAGCATGAGTGTGTGATGAAGTTATAAAATATACTCCTACTGGTTGAGCAAAGAGAAGCTGTGTGTCAATAAAGAATTCTATAGAAGGAGCTGCTAAACTGACTCTTCCCTATCTCAATGCTCATATTTTGGGTACGGCTCCATGTGATAGGGAAGGGAAATCAAACTTAAACTGAAATAGTCTGGAAAGCAAAATAACACATCCCCAAATTTTGTTCTGGAGAGCAGGCTACATCCAAGCTTCCCAAAATGCTTTACAAGTGCTCATTAATTAATCAGCCTGTGCAGCACCCCTGTGAGATGGATACGTGTTGTTGTCTGCATCATTTCATACAGGCAGGGAGCTGAGCTTGCCCTGGGTGCTGCAACAACCCAGCAGTGTGGGTGAGGTGGGAACTCAGCGCACCAAAGCTTCAATTTCCATGCTGACCAGTGTTATATTGGACTTCATGGTTCAGCCCGAGGCACGGACTCTGCCTTCCAGTACCACAGTGCAGGCCCCACTGAACAGCGAGATTTAAAGACTTAAGGAACAAAAAGCAGGGATGGAGAGGAAAACATTTTTCTCTCACAAGAATGTATCACTTGTAATGCAATGCTGAGTACTCTGTGCTTTCAAGGATCCCCCGGACTTGGGGAGGAGGAAGATTAGAAAGTTGCGCCCATTCCTGCAGTGCTGAGGATTCAGGCAAAGTATTGTCATACAAGCAACCTGAAGTGTTTGTAAGAGGCCCAACAGGGATGGGACCTATAGGCATAAGTGTCTGAGGAGATGGTTCTGAAAACAGTGCAGGATACGAGGGTGAACTCACTGAGAAGGAATATCCTGGGCCTTTTTTTTCCCTTCAATTAATAGTTTCCTAGAACAGTACCAAGCCTTATGTTCTTTTAAGATGCTTATTTTACTTACTACTTATATTTTTAAAACTTGCCTAGAAGTTGAATTTCTAAATCTAAAAAAATAAACTACCCAGGGAGCATTCTGCCTTGGCTGCATGATCTGTAATGCCAAAATCATCCGGAACTTTCTGTATTACTTTGCTGTTCTCTAGTTATTAAGCTATACTGAGGAAGCTGCCTTTCTGAAGTATCTCAGAAATAACACAAAAGAAAAAGCAGGGGTTAGCATATCCCTTTCATGCAGGACCCTGGCAACTTCCTGAATTCTCACAGAAGACAAAGACTGATAAAGCCCTGATATTTTTAAAGGCATCATCTCCATTTTCTCTATATTCTATTTAAAAATCCAGTGTTATCTTAAACAGAGATAGTTTTGTACTTAATCTTGAAGCACACATAATCTGTAATTCCAGTAAACTCCTTTATCTGTTTATAAGGTTCCCACCCTGTTAACTTCTACTGTCAGACAGGTTTATTTTGAAAAGAAACTTCAAATGAATTTGTGTCTCTTGCAAGCAATGAAGTTTCCTTGTGAGAAATCGAAGGTAAAATTCTGTAAATTGTGGATCAGCTGTTTTTCAAACCCCCAACTGAGAACCACAGGATATTTATAGCGCTCAAAAAAGAGCTATTAAATGGATTTTAAAGTTTATTTCCATTCATTGGTTTATAATATATTTATATTTAGCATTTCAGCTAGTATGTGGGCTTCCAAACAACTTTGTCAATTGAAAATTTCCAGATGCTGTTATAATATCGAATATTATAAGCTAAGTGGAATATTACAAGACTATTCAATCAGGCTGACTAACATGCACAAGATAATTCTCTTGAAATCCACTGTTCAATCGCTGTGATTGAACTGGTTCTCCCTTCCAAACAAATATCATTTTGATTATTTCAGCTTTTCCCTTTCTGTTCAGTTCTTTGCAAGTCTATTGCATCTCTCTGTGCAAATCTCTCTTAAGCTTTTATGATCATCAGGTGATTTACTGTGACTCTCTTTGATGAGGGATGCTTAACAGCAGTTTTCATTAATAATAAATGACTCTTACATGTCATTCTACTCACCAGTGAAAGAATATTAGCATAGAGCATGCCAACTGCATGCAGGGAACATGCAGCTGAGATTCAAGATTTGCCACATGTTCCTGCAATTGCAGAGGAAACTTGCAGAGGAGCCAAAAGTACTTCAGTGAAGTGGGATCTGTCTAACAGGGTAGTTAATGATTAACCATGGTCACAAAGTATTACAAGAACTTTCATAACCAAGTAAAGTTAGTACATTATTAAGGCAATTCCTACACGTGTGGAGAAAGGAAGGTATTTATATCTGGAGGATATTGCTCCCTCAAACCAAAGCTGGAGAGAAACTGCAAGGTTGCACAGGAGTCTTGTGGACCACCCATGTTCACATCACAGTGAGGCACCCGCTTTCTTCCTCAGTGTGTAATTTGAGGGAGTAGGACATGCGCTGGAGTGGCATGACAGAGGGTCTGGGGATGAATATGATCAACTCTCCCTGGTTATCACTGAGTTTGCACCTTCCTGCAATGCTCATACTGCAGCTGAAACCTATGATTCTGGGTATGGAGATACACCAACGGTAGGTCAATGTCGCTGACTCATGTCCACTGTGGTTACCTGCCCTACCCCCATCCTCCTGCCCTTTATCAGCAGAAGTTGACCCTGTCATCCTCTCTTGGGTCTTAGCTCGATGGCACTTGACACAACTGGTATTTGCTTAACCTATTGACTTGGCTGTGCAAATAACTCCTCTTTCTGTAGCTTCTAGTAGAAGTTTCTTTTCTAGGCAACTTCTGTTATATTCAGCCCATTTTATCCGAATCAAGCTACAGGATCATTTCTTTCCCGAGTCACTGTCTATACCTTGGCATATTTACAGGCAGTTGTCTCTTCTGTATTCCCACCTGCTGGTGCATTCCTGTTAGTCCTTTGTTTGAGCCATGATGTTTGTGCATTTATTCCGCAGAACTCTGATAACATGTATTTGGGAAATCTGCCCCATGGTTGATCAAAAGCTTTCATCAGCAGTAACCATGCCTCCCACTGTCGTGGTTGTTTTTGTGTGTACAGAAATACTCATGGACTTTCTTTACCAGTTGTACTTATAATGATTGTTATAGCCTGTTGTCTTTTTAGCTAGTCTAAACAATTGAAACACAAAAAGGACAAAAAACAAACAACTTTCAGTTAAAAAAGTTGTTTAAAAAGGCTTTTATTATTTGAAAAATATTTCTTCTTTGAGCCTGTGCTTCAGATTTCGCATATTATGAATGCTTGATAGAAGTGCAAAACAAGCTGTACATTGCTGTTTCATGTATTGGCAACAAAACTACAAGATAAATCCTGAGTGCAGATTTTTTATTATTGGTGACAGTGTAATTGAAAGAGCACAGCTGGATTTTCAGATCTTGTTGCACAGATCTAAATGGCTATATAGATTATGAAGCAGTGGAGAGTCAGCTGCTATCTCTTTTTGCATTTCCTGTTGTATTTATGTGTTGCTCTAGGTTTCTCTTTTTTTTTTTTCCATAACTCTTTCCAGTTTATTTCTGGTATTAGAGGTGGTGTGGGAAGAAAGAAATGAGAACAGGTATCAATGACAACATCCCTATACAGAGTTTTTCAGAGGCAATCTGTGGACACCTTCACTGTAAACATCACTGACAAAGTTGTTTGACGGTGTTGCAGATTACTCCAAGATCAACTACAGAAGATATTGAGGCAAGGAAGAGAATAACCTTTACAAAAATAGTTCAATATTTTATTTTTACAGTTTTAACTAACTTCATCCTTAATTTTTAGGTGTCTACTTACTTTTCATTAGATTGAACTTGATATTCTCTTTCCCATGAAAGGCTAATATGTAGGCTTTTGAATCAAGAATATTTCTTGGTGAGGCTTTTCAGAACGTAAGTCCTTTTCTCTCTCATCCATGTTCATGTGACTCAAATACAGCTAAAAATTGTTTTCGTGTAACTAAGAGTTTACTCATGCGTTATGGACTTTTATCTACTTCGGAAATACAGTCTACAGTGAAAAGGAGAAACTTTAAATAAGGAGTTTGTTTCTTGTGGAAAGTTAAGAACTAGGTCATAATATGCTTAAGCGTCAGCCAGGTAAAATCCACCTTTGGCTACCTGCAAACCTGTTTCTGACCCATTTTGTTGACCTGAGTTTGTAAAATACTTTCCTAATTCACCTGTTTCTAAAAAAGAGAGTAAGCTTCAGAGTGACTTTTGGTGGGTAGCCAGTATGTTATGAGTAGAACTGAGACTCTCCTTGAGACTGAGCTTGCCTGCTGCTCATGGCTACGAAAGCTTTTGTGGCTTGGCTGCCGACAGTCACTGTGTGTGTGAGCATGAGGTGGAGCATCCTTGTTTGGAGCCATTCCTGAAAGCCACGTGGTGCCACGGTGAGAGACAAATACACGGCAAGGAAATGATCTGGGTGTTTCCCTCCAGGGAGTAGGTGATGTTTAAGGTTAACAAGGCAGCAAACACTCTTCTGAAAAAAGGAAGTGCTGTCTTGGGAATCTCATTTGTTGCGCTGTATGCTGCCTCAGCTATCCCTGTCGCTTGTCAGTGCAGTGAACGATTACTGACTTTGTGTTGTCTTAATACTGCACACTGTAAGCTACTGTGGTTCGGGGGCTGTACCATGAGCGGTTCTGGCGTCTGTGCAGCAGAGACTGGGCTGCAAAGTGACATGACAACCCACGTACCTGCCCTTCTTGTAGACCACAGCCCAGAATTTGCCTGAAGCTACCACTCATGTCAATATAAATTTGAGGGTTTTTTGAACAAGGAAATAAAACCAGTGGGATGCAGGGGAAAGAGAAGATCGCCTAACTAAAATCTTACTTGCACTTACTTTTGTAGTGCTTTGTGGTCCATCATGCCTCGCTGGTTTTCTGCTGGTGTGAGTGGGATAGCACAGTGGAGAAAGGTATCCTACAGAATAGAGATGATGCACTTGAGAGACTGAAGACAGTAACGTGGCCAAACTGTTAATAAATCAGAATGCTTCCTAGAAGGCCATATGCCAGGTAGCGTTGGCCAAATGTATTCCCTGTGCCACCCTTTTGACTTCAATGGAGTTGCTCCAGAGATAGATTTGGCTCCTATTCCTTGGAAAGCTGGTGGAAGAGAATGTTTTTATTTAACTTTTGGCAAGGCTTGTGACTGAGCTGTGGTGTGTTTTATGTCCTATAGCTTTTGACATACACTTTTAATTATTCTTAATAAATTTAAATTGGAGCAAGTATCTTGAAATACTTAACTAAAATATAAGTTATAGCTTTGATCTGTGCCAGCCATTGGAGGATTTTTCAACCTAGCATTAGAAGTAGGGGATGAAGACCTCTAAAATGAAATTAACAGACATTTAACAAAAATAAATAAATTGTGTCTGAGCATTTTTATGTCTTTAGTGTGTCACATATGTAATTCATCACATTTTCTTCTGTACAGCATATATTTTTATATGCCTTTTCCACAGAGATATCCTGCTGTTTGTTTCCACTGCTCATAGGTATAGAGGATAGTATATTTTCCTGAAGTAAGTCTTTGCAACTCTCAGCTCAGCAGCTAATTGTCAGAAGTCGTAATAGTAGTACTATTTATTGCACACTGCAGAACAGTGAACTTTTGGATTTCTTTTAGTCATTGTGTCTGTTAACTTTTCAGTGAATGTAATAATGATGGTATCTATTTCTTTTGGTCTACACCACCTAAGAAAGAGAGGCAAAATTAGCTCTGTCATGCAGCAAGAAGCCAAAAAGCAAGAGGGCTATCCAGTTTGCTGTACAACCTAGGAGTCCTAACTCCTACTCTAGGGTTCTGTTCACTGTTGGACTGCCCAGATCTAACAGTCTGATTCAATTTTCAATAACCTTACTCACTGTTTCCAGGAAAAAACACGTAGTAGTGATGGCAGTACTGGAAATCTGATCTGCCGATACATCACCCTCCTCAGCTGGAAGAACCATCTCCAGGTCCTCAGTCCCCAAGAGAGATTCATAGGACAGTGAGTGGGGTCAGTGGGGAAAGCTTTTCACAAAGCCTGTCCATGAGAATATAATAGTAAATGCTTAGTTACTACTGATTCAGAGCATATCAGTTCTGCTCTAACTCTGTTTGGAATACCAAATTCATCAAGCGTGCTCCACAAACACCAGCTTGATGCTGACAGAAGCAAGTGGATTGAACACGACCCTTCAGAACTACAGAGGGAGTTTTAAAGCTCTCCTGAGGCCATGGATGAAGATCCTTTTACTCAAGGCCTGTAATCAACTTTGGTGCCTCTTCTGTAGCCAGGCCTAGCTCCTCACAGCGCATCTGCCCCAGGAACTTGAAGTGTGCTAGAAGGGAACAGAGTAGCTCCGTATGTATGGTACTGGTGGTACGAGACAGAGCAACACTGAGCTTGACAGGGGATGCACTCACCCAAGGTAGTGGAGCAGAACAGCATGAGGGGTGTTTTCACTCTCTGATTCTCAACTGCCTTGGTTGGCTGAGCCCTGGGGGGAGAGCACTAAGAGCATTCTCCAAATTTAAGGAATTCCCCAAACAAACGTGAACAGTTTTGCTGGACACATTTCTTTCTGCAGCACCTGGAACAGCTTGGCAGCAGTACAGCTGAAATATTAGTGCAATCTAATTAGCTCCCTTAAAGCTTCTGATCTATAAGACTGCCGCTCCTTTTACGTTGCGCACCTTCTGTGTGAAAGTAAGATGTGCCTGCGAGTACAACATTCAGAAACGCTGAAGCTAATAACGTCCATCCTCCAGCATCACGGCTGCTAAATTATGCTGTCATTCTAGTGTATTCACACCGATATCATTCTGCTCCATCATGAGGAGATCCATTTATTATGAGAAAATCTCTCTCCTGTACACACCAATTATTCTACATAGGATGGATTGGAACCAGGTCCTATAATTATACCCTAGTCAACCAGTCAAGTCTATAAACAAAAGCTTTCACTCTTTTATTACCTATTTTGCTTCCATCTATTATTCTTCAAATGTTTATAGAAGTGGTGTGTGTGTGTTTTAATCCATCAGCAGTTGTACATTTTTCAAGTACAAATACCCTGAAACTGTGGTTATTTTTCATAAGGTTTCCAAATGCCCTTCCTGTTGTCTTCTCCTGTCAGCCAGAGCTGAATAAGGAATCACTGAAGGCAGAATAAATTATACTGCTAATTAATAATATGGTTGGTGCTCTGCAAACCTACATTTTTTCCCGCTATTATTATTGGGAAAGAACTTCGATGGTGAAATACTCAGCTCAGTCTCTCTCTTTCAGTCCCCTCACAGTCTGTCTATATGTGTTAATATTCAGTTTTCCTCTGTTCAATTAATGAATTAATTTTACAGAATCAATGTCATCTCTAGCAATATAAGGTCTCGTATTTTTTTCCCATGTCTAATCTTTTAATTTGCTTGGATTCGGGCTTTTTGGTTTTTTGGCTGTTTCTTTTTTTTAATACCCTTGCTGCTATTAGTACCAATATTTATATCAAGTTATGTTCTTTTCTCACCAAATTTGGGTTATATTTGGATGTCTTCGAGATGTTTCATGCAGACCTGTAAATTTTGCCACTTGCCATTTTGGGAGCATCGGATACTGAGGCTCTCAGCCGAATAACAAATGGCTTTACAGCTCTTGGTTTGAAACAAAAGAATCCATTAGAGACTGTGGTATAGAACCATATTGACCTGCACGTCTGCAGAAGGCACTACAAGGTCATTGCTGGTAGGAGTCTCCCAGTTTCTTTTGTTCCCCTGCAAGCAGATGTTCTAAGCCTGAGAGCTGTGTCAGCTTTTACGCAGTCTGGACAAGAAATTGCTTTGCCCACCCATAAAACTTTTAGATACCTTAAAAGAAAATATTAAATTGAAGCTGGGTTCTGCAGTGTCAGGAACTCAGGTTCAAAATCTTATTCTGCACGATTCTGCTATCCTTACTGCTTTCAGTAGTATTGCGTGTTTAGAAGTGAGTATTTAGATTTCTTTTTAGAGCTCCACCTGTATAACATAACTCACTAAATTTAGAGTTTGAACCTGAGTGTCTTATAGAGCCCTTCGAATGCTATGAATGACAATATTAACTGTTTCCTCTAAGAAGAGGGAAAAAAAGGAGAAAAATAAGCTAAAATGTTAGTGTTGTTACATGTCCCTTTTACAACATATGTTGTACTTAGGTCAATTCTTGCCAGAATTGAGTAAGAGCATTAGCAAACCTTACACATCTCAGGAAATACTCTCAGGCTTATTTCCAGTTCCTTGATGATGTTCAGACCAACCTCCTTCCCTATATTTCTTAGGGGGAGGTCAAGATACAAATTGGCACAAAAGCTGCACACAAAACAAGTTAGAAGTTTTTTCTCCAGAGCCAACATTGGGGAAACAAATGGATGGACCCATTTACAAGCGGTGATGTAGGAAGATTCTGGAATGATGGGGACCAAAATTAAGCAGAGTAAATTCAGGGTATGGCTTGATGGTAGAGCTAAGACCTGTAAACTTGGCAGGCTATAGGACTCAAAACATTATATGCCCAAGATAAGAGGCTTGAGTTCCCAGGCTGCCAGTGTTGTAAGTGAAAAGTAATCGCTTTCTCCAGAAGGCAATGCATCACTTTGTGCAGCCTGGAAAAAGGAGTTATGCAAGTCTAGTGCACAGAAAGGTTCAAGCATGGCATCTTGCAACCCATCAGCTGTTCTTGCACACTCTTTTTTTCTGCCTTTAAACACTGATCTATTAACCTGTCAGTGAGGTACGTACTCTCGTAGCTTTTCATCTTGTATATTTATTTCAATAAAGCTTTTATTTAATATATTTTCTACACTTGGATGGTTCTGCTAACACCTTCTCAGAATAATTCCCACTCTGCATTTGTCAAGGCAACTTGTGCTAAAGTAATGCAATGAACAACGAGGCTTATAAATAGCAGAAACTAGAACAGTTATTCAGGTAGTGAAGTTAAAGCCCATAATATGGTTGTAGAAAAAAAAATGTCCTGTTCTGTGGTCTCAGGAAGTTTTCTAATGAGTTTTTCTAAAAAGAAAAAATCTCCCCATACACTTCAGAAATATCCACAAAATCTACCTCATGTCCTAGTGCAAGCAGTCAATTTAAAACATAGCAGCTAGAAACCAACAAATTCTAATAATCAATGCTGTGTCCTTCCTCGACTGGAAAATCTTCTTTTCTTTTGTCTCTCATTAATCTGAATATATTAATGGAAATGGTCATGCTTTCCAGCACAATGTTTAGGAGCAGGTCTGTCTGCTCAGGAGAACCACTGGTGTGCCTTAGCAATGAAAAATAGAATGTCTTTCTTGGCCTGTTGTTCTACCCTTATTTCTAGCTAGGATATTTGTGATTTCTTTTTTTCAGCATTTGTACAATGATTTTGAGATAGACAAGAATGAGACCAGTGAGTGTGGCTGTTGAAGTTTTCACTTTATGTACTTCTTCTCTACCGTATCTTGTATTTGGTCTAGGTTGCCTATACATCTGATTACCTGGGTTTTTTTCCAAAAGACAGAAAGAGTCTTGCAAACTGTTTCGGAAAACAAACAAAAAAAACAAGCAAAAAGCAGCAGTTGAATCAAAGCTGTAGTGTTATATCTCAGAAAATAGTACTAAGGTCGTGATACTGTCAGAAGTGTGCCTGGCACTGCACCCCCCTGAACTTCCCCCAGCAGAAGACTGTTGCCTGAAACTTTGATGGGAGCAGTTATGACCAGATCAATGTTTGCACTGATGTTATTTTCTGGTAGTTCTTTTTGTCCTGACCAAAGCAATAGACGCATTCGTACTGAGATCAGAAAGTCCTACAAGCCAAGGAAAGAAAAGGAATGTAGACAATTTTGCTTAGATAATGATGCATTTTTAAGATAGGCTAGCAGGGCTTAAATAAACTAAATAAAATTAAACATCATATTTATATCATAAGGGCAACTTTTTGTCTTCATTTTAATTCTGCTGAAACAAATATTCTTTTCTTTCTGCCTTCGACTGAAACAGTGCAAAAGACCATTTGTGTAGGCATATCCTGGCTAGAGTCATTTTCAGACACATATACACTGCTGGTAACGTGGCTGGGTGTGGTTGTTCCCTATAGCAGCAGTTCCCTCCTCTGGGTGACTCTGCAGTGAAACTTCTGCCTCCGTGTTGACGTGGGCTGCGGGAATCTCATGCGCTGCCTTCTTTTAGTAGCCATTCACACAGTGAGTGTGGACACTGGTAGCAGCAGTGAAACCTTCCATGATTCAGGTTTTCAATACATGCACAATTCAGAGCAGAAATGGTTGCAATGAAGTCACAGCAGCTATCTGGGCAGCTGTCATGATGAATGAGGTCTCTGGAGAGGAGATGGTAGGACTAGTGTACTGTGCGGTTTCCAGCAGTATCAGGTCATGTTTTACAAACTTTCTTGTTTTCTAGTGCTTTGGTGGATGGGTACAAAATCTCACAAATTATTTTCAAGAGAGAACCCTTAAATGCAGCAGGTTGGCAAAGGGAAATATCTCTGCATACACATCACAAATGAGGCTGACCAATGACAAATCAGTGCAAGGAAAAGGTGGAAATTTTGGAGACTTTCAAAGGTCAGGAATCGCTGATTCTGGATGGACCATGCTAGAAACCTTGTATGTGTTTCCAGACATCTTGGCCAGATTATGGAAGCCCATTTTAGGCTCATAAACATGTACTTAGGCAGGAGAATGAAAATGCTTTCTTTTTGCCAAAGGTGCTGAATGACTCCTGTGGAGATTGGTTCAATTTGTCCGTCCTCAGTATAACAGGGCACATTTAGTTCAGATTCTCGATGGGTGGGTGCCTTTAACCTCTCAGATCAGACTGTATACTCACTTTCCCTGGGCTACATGCACCTAACATGACACTGAACTGATCCAGCACTGAGCAGTCTCCCCAGAAATTGAGTATCCTGAGCTGGAAGGAACCCTCTAAGATAATCAGAAGCAGGTTCAAGCTGTGCAGGGAAAGGTTCAGGCTGGACATCAGGAAGAATTTTTCACTGTAAGGATTGTCAAGCATTGGAACAGGCTGCCCAGGGAAGTGGTGAAGCCCCCATCCCTGGAAGTATTCAAGAAATGAGTGGATGTGGCATGGTTTTGTTGACATAGTGGTGTTTGGTCGAAGGTTGCACTCTGTGATCTTGGAGGTCTTTTCTAACCTTAATGATTCTATGATTCTATTATTAAATTAATGTTTTATATTTCAAAAAAAGCATTTTCTCACTAAGTCTGTTAGAATTAGGGTCCTGCAACTTTCCTATTTCAGTGGAAAACTGTAAATGCAGGGTTCCACTTATTCATCGATTTGTAAGCATTGTCTCTCTTCATTGTCCTTAAAGTTTTTCACAGATTTCATTGTCATTTAATTAGCTGCTCTCTCCTTCTCTTGTAGTTATAATTAGTGAAATATATGAATATTGCTTCATTAGTTCGTGTTAGTCATTTGCCAATAAGTTTAGTATATGAGAAGTAGCTGGGTGAAGAGATAAGTAAGATTTAAAAACCTGAAAGAATAATTACAAGTGGATAAAGTGAGTTTGAAATTGTTTGTTTTGCTCCAGATAATCTGCAGAATGATAATCCTCTGGTTTTGTATTATTTATTACTTCTCATACAGTAAAAACTGTGATGTTTACTATTCTTTAGAACAAGATTTATAGAGATGAGTGATGAGCCATGCTGTATGCAGAATACCATCTTCACTATTTATTGGACTGCCAAATTAAAGGAAACTAAAATAAGACTATGATTTTTCAGCAAGGCTAGGTGCTAAATTTAAAAAGAAGGAACAATATCCAGTCCCATGCCGTTTAGACCACAGGGATTAATTATACTGAAAATCAACTCAAGAGTAGGAAAGAATCAGCTTTCTTTTGGCTTATAACAGCTTGTCTATGTGATGTAAACTGTGACAATGTCAGCTCTGCTGTCACTGGGGGCATCTAGCAAGGAAATAAGAGACTGTGTAAGCAGGTAACAAAGACAACCTGGCATTCACCCTTTACTGGGGCACACCGGTTCTCTTTAATTTTTACACAGCCACAGAAACCAAGCTGAATAATGATCCAGGAAATCACAGGTTATGCAGTACAGAAAATAAAGCAATCTCCTTCTATCTCTGTAGGTCTTTGGGATGCTTTGTGCACACACCCACCCCCTGGCCAACACCTCTAATGAGTGCATTCATCCATGCAAAGAATGGCTAGAAAAGAAATTCAAGATCATTTTCCATGCCATTCCCCTTGAAACAATTCTGTGCCAGTGTGATTCCCCAGGGCTAAGCAGAAACATATAGCAATTAATCCCAGAAGTGGCTTGATCGACAGCATGGATTGATAGAAAATCCCTGGATGATACCGAGCCCGAGTGGTCACACACCCAAGTCCTCAGCTCTATTAACAGTGTGACATTAGGGTTTTCTGTCAAAACCAGTGTCACCTAGTGATTCCTCAGACTTGAGTGAGCCTTCATACTTACTCCTACCTGAGAGTGAACAGAATACTCACTGCTACCACATCTTCAGATTCCCCTTTCTCTCTAAAGAGACAGTCAGTGACGGATTTCAAGACCATCATATACAACCTTGAGGGAAGTCAAAGTAATAGGGGCCAAAATAACAACATATCCCTAGCATAAGCTGTTGTTTTGACAATCAACAGTTTCATTTATGAGGAAGTTTTGTTCTCGTTTTATAGTGCTTGGTTGCTACTTTAACCCTTAACAAAAAGCTTCATTGTTCTTCAGAAATTCTGAGTTTTCCAGAGATGATATTCCAGCTGACTGCAAAGGGATATACAGCCAGGAAGTGAGAGTTTGTGAAAAATAGCAATGGCAGAGATATATTTATGATCTATACACTACCTAGGTCATCTGTAATTTTTAGATGGAATCATTATGTGACTAAGTAGTATCTGCAATGTTCAATGCTTCCAGTTTGTGTTGACTTTGGTTATCTCAGAGCCTTGCATCACATGGCAAGAAGTCTGTCCATAGTCCTAGTGCAAGAAAACATCTCTGTTTGGTTGTTTTTAATAAATTTTGGGGTTAGAGGAAGGCAGTAGGTACTGACCTATCTTGTTCATTCTTTGTACAGTTCATCATTGTTTTCCTGAACACCAGGGACACAGTTTTCCAAGAATGGCCAATTCATATTATTGGTCAGCATCTGTTCACAGGTGTTAACACAGCAGTTCCTCATCCATCTCCAATTTCATCCTGGGGCACAAGTGGCTGTGGTCAGCCAGACATCTACATTGTAGTTGGCTTCACCTGAGCTGGTGACCACCCTGCTTCACTGTGCAATCCATGGAGAGAAAGGGGCTGGCCAAGGAGTTCACCTCAACCTGTGCAGGCACTGGAATTAGGAGGAACTGCACTAAAAGCTGTGCTATAAAAGCAGCCACAATGAGCTGTCTCTGACAGAGAGACAGACCTATACTGTAGGCATAGAAAATCAGATCGAATTATTCCACCCTAGAGTTCTGTAGTTCAATGTTGCCTCAAACTTCTGAGCTACTTGAATTTAATTAAAAAGTCCCCTATGGGCTTGCCTGAATCCTTTGTATTGTACTGTCTGTCCCTGAAGTAGCTCAAGTCTCCACACCAGTGAGTCTCTTGTCAAGCCCCAGATGGATTTTTCTTTGACTGACTTTGCCTTGTTTTACCCAAGTCAGATGTATAGCATGTATTTTTCCAAATCACTGCACAAGCATAAGTATTTACTATAAAATAAGATTTATTTTACACACCTTACGTTTAAGGTCTCTGTGTTGCTGGGGTCACTTATCTATTTTCTGTTTCTTAACTAGAGATAAGCAACAACTGTGAACACTGAAAGGCTTATTCCCAATACTTATACCAAAGTCTGGGCACTTGCTGAAATGGATTCAAACTTTTTACAGAAGGATCACGCTTTAAAGCTCGGATAAGTTGTCCATTTGCTATTATTTTTCTTAGATGGGAGTATTTTCTTATTCTGTTTGAGATGGAAAAATCTGTGTCCTTATAGTAAGAACTGCTTTTGGTACCAGACAAAACCAGGAAATGCAGAGACAAGTAAAGCTAAAATAAAATCACCAGTGCCATTGTTACTAATTGGTATCCTTGTTAGCAAGCTCAGCAGAGATGCCAGAAAATTAATGTATATATACGAAGACACAGTGGTAGACTTGGGCCCATAATTTACAATGAATAATTTATTCAATTAATTTAGCCTGCTTTTCTTCTCAGCAAAACGGATTACAATTTTCCTAAATTTATTCATTATTCAGAAGTGTTCAATAAAAAATACTTATTCTTTTCCCTGTATAAACTGATTACAAATATTGTAGTATTGAACTGGGTTGTTAAGTTCGATTGAAGAACTTGAAGTAGTACACTTTTTTTCACTTTTTTTTCTCCTCCCACTAGCTGGATGGACAAGCGAGCACTTAGGGCTCACATATGTGCCAGTGGGAATTTAAAATTTCCTGTCAGCAGCTATTCAACATGCACAATTTTAAAGTTACTTTCTAAGAAGTTTTTTACTTTGCTTTTTTTTTAACCAGGAAGGGTCGAAAGCAGTGGAGATCTGGCCCCCCAATACTAAGGGTAGCTCTCGTCTAGTGTTATAAGTGTTGCAGAAGCACATTCTTTAGAAGAACGGAAAATATATAGACTTTATTTTATTTAGAACAATAAGTATGTGACTGTCTTCGGGGGACAGCTGCCTGTGCTGCAATTATTTACAGGGTGTTTTCATCATGGCTATCAAACCAGGCATTTTTGTTCACTCTCCTCAGGCTGCCCCTTTCCCCATTCTTTTTAAGTTTATAAATGTTTTGGAGTTATTTTAAGATTTGTTTGAAACTTAAGGTTGCTAGTTAGCAAAATAGCTACTGCCACACCGTAGCGAAAGCCTGCAGTTTCAGTAAAAGGAAAATGCCAGGAGGAAAGACGAGAAAAGAGAAGATGAAGAAGTTGCAATTGTTTGTCCTGCAATTCTTAGCCACAGATGAGTTTCACACTACAGCATGTGCTGCACTGGAGTTGCAGTTGCACACCTGTAAAAACACACACAAGCTACTGATACTCTTGAAGAATGAACCCTGTGAGGAATGGTGCAGCGGAGCATGAGGCCCTGGACACTCAGCTTCCCCTTCCAACAGCTGCTCCAGCTGCTCCCACAGCTTTTTTTGGATATGGAACCCCAGTGAACAGGAAGGGCTCTCTGGCAGGATTTGAGCAGACCCCAAACCCTCACAACCCACATGCCTTCCCAAAGAAAGACGCCTCTCCTCCTCCTGCCATGTTTCCAGCTCTGCTGTGGGAGCAGTGGGAGCCCAGCTGGGGAGGGAAGCCACGCTCTGCTGTATCCATCCTTCTCCCAGCTACCCTGATTAGTAGCAATATCAGGCTCTCGATATCCCACCGATACAGCATCATTCTGCAGCCCAGCAGGCAGGCAGAATTTGCAGCCATGGCAATAGTGACAGCTGGGTCATTACACACAAACTCAACATTCTGTTAGCATTTACTGTGATTTTTAAGCAAATTCTTTGTTACTGTATTGGTGCCTCTTTGTGTGTGTGGCAGGGTATCTTGCAAAGCAGGAATATTTTTCACAACAGTGAATATCAAGTCAGTATTGCAAAGTGTTCATTGGATGGTTTTGCTTGATTTTTCTCGCTCAGTCATTAGGTTTTGCTCAAGCTGATTCTTTTACAGGCTACACTTGGCCAGTCAAGAAGCTGAAATTAATACTGTGACCTGTGTTTAGTAAAAGCAATTGGAAATTCAAAGCTTGGCTCTGTACAAGGAACAGCATGCAGGCAATGCAGCAGACAGGTGATGAATCTCACTGAATATCAGTGAATAATGAATACATTTTTAGGAGACTCATGGCCTCTTAGTGGACATCAACAAGAATCATAAGATGCTGCTGAGAACATTTTGCATGTATGTGCCTAGAACTAAAAGTAGATCTTGACTTAAATAATGAGATCTTCAAACTAGATTGATCTTTATTTGCTGGGAGCTCTGCATAGAAAAGATTACCTTTCTGTCTTTCACCCTGTAGTTTTTTAAGTGGATGTCAGCCTGCAAAGCTGTAAAATAATGGATAGTCATCCTATTCAGATATTTGATCATCAAAGGTAGCACCTTTGCTAAAGGAAGAGATCAAATGTAAGAACAAAGAGAAGGGACCACAAGGCAAAGGCTACCGGTAGTCACATCAGACTCTGAAATTACTTCCAAATTTTATTAAAGAGAAGAAAATAATAAAATTTAAATAAGGCAGTGCAAATGAACTTGTAGGAATTATTTGGAACCTCTGAAAAAGCTAAAGAGAATTCTTGAATATTCTCTGTTGGTTAAGGACTACTTAAAGATACTCTGCCCAAGGAAAGCTTGTCTTTATTTTCTTTTTTCCTTTTTTTTTCCCATTCTTTCCTTTCCTTAGTCTTTAAGAATGATCTGAGTACTTTAAAACATGATTATAATAGACATGTTTTCTGAACAGTAATTCATGAGGCTTCTCTTTTGTTGCTGTAATTTTATGTGGGCTGAATTTTTGGTCAAAGAGCATGGCTGCTTTTGGAAGGCAAATAGCCATCAGACCAGCAGAGCTTGCTTCAGACATGGAAGAACCATGGCTTCTAGCTTTCCTTCACTTTACCTTTCCATCTTTGATTCAAGATTGAAAAGTATCAGACCATGAAGGAACAGTACCGTGTTCATCTTAATATTTTTATAATTTTTCTCTCATGTGATGTAGGTAACCTCATTCAACAGAGCCGAGGAAGTCTGAATCCCATCTGGTTCCGTGTGAGTTCACAACAGATAGAAGGAGCAAAGACTTATGTGACTGCAAAAAACAGTGTATCATTTTACCTGTAGGTGTCATGGTTTTACATGTGACATTTTTGGACTGTTAATCCAGAAGTACAGTATCTATTGGAAGAATTCGAATAATGCCTGATCACTTTTGCCAATATCTAGCTCACCTGGTCAGTGTGATGCAATTAAAACAGTCCTATACTCTGCCAAATGAGTGTAAGTGCCCACAGCATGACATGGGTAGTAAATAAAAGATTCCTTATCTTTATGGAATTTTCTTCTGTTACCAAAAGTGAAGTACCTAGCACAAGGATCTTCTAGCACTCTGGAAGTATAACATTCTCCTAGGAAATTAGTGCAAAAGAACTCATTTGCTGAAAATTTCTGTTCTTCTTAATACCATCCCCATGTTCACAGGCTTGAGCCAAAGCCCATTGAAATCTTTCCAAGGGTAGAATGGGAATGCTAGGAATATTTCCGAGTTCACGTGGGACAACTTTTTTCTCTTTCTTCTCTATTTGCAGTTCATGAGTTTTCTGTGACTCTCAGTTAAGTTTTTAAAATAGTGGACTCTGACTGAAGAACAAAAAAGATGCAACAGTTTGGGGGTGAGCACTCTGTGAAGTCTGCAGGAGTTTTGGAGCATGGACATCAGATGAGTCCATACATAGTAAATCACTTTATTGTGGATGATTATTTTTTCCAAAGTCTTGACTTGCAATTAACAATATTTCACACAAGTGACTTATAAAAAAATGGGTTCTATTCATTTATTTTCATGCCTGCTTGTTTGTATATTCCTACTTCCTCTACAAGGAGTTCAGAGCATTCAAACTGCAAGTCATGCAGCTCAAAATTCTCAAGAATTAGTATTATCACTAATGGATGTTTGAATGGATTCTTCGTTGCTTCATTTTCTGTGCTCAAACATACTTACAAGAAACGTCTATTTTTGCTTCAGTCTTCTCATTGCAGCTTCCTTGCCAGTCACATGGACATATGTAACAAAAATGCCTTTTTCATGTCCCCTGAGTGGTACCATATGCTGACAAAACCTTATTAAATTCACAAGTCAGCTTTCATTGGCTATTTGCCCTTCAATTTAAAAGAGACTTGTTAATAAATACTCAACACCACTACTTTCAATCTGCTCCCCCTCTCCCAAGACAGCCTCAGATCAACTGTTTTCAACAATTTCATGATTCCTAAGTTAATTACCAGGCAAAATCTCACAGACTGATGCAAAAAACTCTTTTCTCAGGCACATTTTTCTTCTTTTTGTTTGCCTCTGCTTGTTTTCCTCTGTAAACAGCCTGCATTCACTCTTTACAGTCCAGATTCCGCTGCTCTTTTAGGAGCTTTAAGGCACAAGTGCCCAGAGCTGGGAAGGCTTGACATTTAAAAGGTCTTGACCTCATGCAGGGGATTTTCCCCCGGTGTCGGACAAGTGCAAGCGTGCTGGATAATGGGGCCATTGTACCCTGCTGCTTCCATGTCAGCTCTGGTTTGCATTAATGGAGCCCCCTCCTGACAGCTCGGCTTAAAAGGGCACGAGTTCAGGCTGGGTATTATTAAGGCTGAGGCCTTCTATGACTGAATAGAGAATAGAAACCTTCATCAATAGCACACAGATGTGTGGGCTGAAGCAGAAGCACTACTTTGGGTGAAGTAGTCCAGGTCCCGGGTCCTAGCGGTGTGAGGGTTGCTTGAGCGGTGGATCCTTTCCTCGGTCGTCCCTTGGAAGTTTGTTCAGTCACACATTCCCGTGGGCTGGTCACATAGAGTGGCCTGCCGATACAGCTGGCTCTGTCCTCTCTTCCCCAGTTCCTCTACACCCCTTCTTTGCACACTAGTTTGCCTTAGCTTCCTATCTGACTGCTTTCTTTGTCTCCTCATCCAGCTTTGCACGCTGCCACTCCTGGCTGGAACAGCTTCTCCCTTCATACATGCCAAATTCCTTTCCTCCTCACAAACATCTGAAGATGTGGCTGCTCAAGAGCCACTAGTGCCATGCCCGCCTGTGTCAGGCAGGATAGCCTGCACTGGCCTTGCAGTTTGGTAGGGAGGGAAACCACCATTTCTTTATCTTTCCCCACAAGAAGATCTCTATATCTTAATACACAGGGCATTCATATAATTTTTCGTCTTACTCGGTACGTGATTTTAGAGCGCTACTTAGATTACTGAATTTGTGATTAAGAAGCCCAGATTCTGTGCCTAACACATGAAAGAGCAATGACTGCACCCTATAGGAAAACTTCAAGCATCTCACGCTGAAACAAAATCTGTTACATCCTGAAGTGCTCTGAGGCAGAATAGCTAGTGTTAGCTGTAGCAGCCAGACAGGCTTGGAAAGATCCATTTCCAGCCTTTTTATTTTAAGACTTCTTGATTTGTCATTTTCACAATTAAACACTCATATTCTTCAATCCCAGCCCTGATGCTTGCTAAGAACCATCAGAGCAATCTGTTATGAGAAACAGAGTATGGAAAAGTAACTGATACTTGTGGTGTTGGATGCACATTAGTTACCTGCAATTGAGTACTTTGTTCACAGCTTTGGCACTACAAAGCATGCCATGACATCTAGAAATGCATCAGCTCAGAACTGAAATCAGTGGGATAAGAGAATACAAAGAGAAGATGTAAACCCAGGCTCAGAGAAATCAAAGCTTCTGCAGCTTCAATAGGAGCATGACATTCAGTTGCTTCTATTGCAACCTATGACAGAAACAGTGCAAATAGCCACATTACAAGACAAATGGAGGGGAAACATAAACAGTAAGCCCTGTAGTGAATTTGCATGTGTTTCTTTACCAAAATATATATATCTATATATACACCTGTGCAACTTGTTTGTGTCTACCAGTTTTTTGAAGCCATTTACCACATTTTTTTTGTTACTAGTGATAACCATGACAAAGCTATGGGTGGGGCTGATGGGTGTAAAGAGGCAGTGGTAATGCACTACAGATACTGAAATATGATGTCAAGGGAGATTGGCTAAAAGAGGCTTGCAGCTGATGGTCTTTTGGAGGTTGAGTCTATGAGCTGCTGAAAGTTTGAGCTAAGAGATGAGCATCCCCAGGGTTCACCAATTTGACCTGAGGATTCTAGTCACTTATTGGGCTCAGATCATTGCCTTGGTGTTTACTCAGTTTGTGCTTTTGCTCTCTCTGGCAGCTTGTGTTGGGGCATGAGAGAGGAAGTGAGAAATATCAACATAGGAAGGCCTGAAAAATGCATTAGTTAACTTCATGTTTCCTTGACAAGCAAGAGCTTTTGTGATTTAGGAAACAAAAGTTAGCATAAAGTCTTTTGCAGGGATTTGCAGTGCATCCTAGCATGTTCTCCAAAGGATAGCACACAGTGTGGGGGCAGGCACTGCTGGATGACATCCAGCACTTTCCCCCTCCTCCCCTCCCACAGCTGGAGGCAGGCTGTGCAGCAGGTGCGCTACGCTGCATCTCGGTTGAATCAGGCTGCTTTCCTTCTTAATGAATCTTGTTAGCGGAGTGGTTTATTTTACTTTATCTTTTCATAAGGAGGAACACTTGACTTGTTGTTATGAAGCAACATGTCATTAATCCGTCTGATTGCTGGAACCTGCTCAGTAAAATGAAAATTCTTGGGAATAGTTGGAGTAACAGTCTATAGCTTGGTGTTGGAATGCGTGCACACCTGTACAAAGGTCTTTGTAGCCCAGGTACAGAGACTGACGGGCACCTGAGCTACAGGTGTCCCTTTTCCTCAGACTAATTTATCAGGTGTACGATATAGGGAGTTCTATTTTCGTGGTACTGCTCCAGTCCGAGGTGTAACAGTCACACTGTACTTAGACTCTGTCACCTAAGGATCACTGAGCAAGTTTAAATCATATTTAAATTTTGCAGCACCTTTTGTGAGGTCGGATTATTTTTTGTGGTGTAACTTTTCCTATTTAAACAAATACATAGGCTGGCATTAAGGAGTTTACTCCGTAAAGAATCATTGAGAGGAGATAAACTAAAACACTTGCCCTTGAATCCTTTCTGTAACTATTAGGTATTTCCTAGTTAGAGTATAGGCAGCCTGGAGAGTTTCAGGCATGACAAGTTATGTAGTAATCCAAAAACACAGAAGGCACAGAAGGCCCTGCCTGCCAAAGGTCCCCTTCTTATGGTTCTTCTAAAGTTTAAGCTAAATCCATTAAGTTTAATTAATTAATTTAAGGTAATTTAGCTTAATTAATTCCTAAACTAAATATTGATTTCAGAATTTTAAAGTCAACTTGAGGGTAATTTTAGCTTGATTCATGTCTGCTTTTGTACAAATATGGGCTGCAATGCTATTATGGAAAACTGTGTAACTATTCCAGAATTGTTTCTAGATGACCCTATTACAACTGCAGATTTTGAAACACTTTTGTAAAATACAGTAGTTCTGGGGAAAAAGCTTTCTGTCTTTCATTAGGCAAAATTCCTATTGGCTTTAACAGGAATTTTGACCGATTAAAGACTAGTGGAGATCACAGGATTTTGTGTGATCTTTTACCTTTGTTAAAGGTAAAAGATTTTTCATCAGTGACAATGGTGCTCGTCATCTTTGGGATCTTTTTTTTTCTTTTTCTTTCTTTTATTTTCTATTCTTTTAGTTGAAATTGATAGAAATGCCTGAGCCAGCTTCTCCTGTAGACATAGTTACTCACGGAGATAAATGGATATCTAAGAGAAAAAAGAAAAGAGAAAGAACCTAATTCATTTGGGTTTTTTCCTTAAAATCTGCAGTATTATACTGTGTCATCATTCATATTCTTGAAAAGCTAAAAAACAACAAAAAAGTCCCTGGAAGTCCAAGCCCTTCTGGTATTCAAATATTAGAGTGAATCAGGCCCCTATGAAAAAAATTAATTCCTTAAATGAAGATGTTCCATTCCACCAAAAGCAGAAATTTTTTCAGCCATTTCAGTATTGTTTTTCTTAGCATGGAGATCTCTGTCGTCTATGGGACAAAATATCCAAAAGCTTCACGAACATAGCCAGGAATTTCCATTGCTAGTGTTCTTGAAAATACAGTAGACCTAGTCCTGAGAGGGTCTGAGTGCACACAGTTTCCTAGTCAGGCAAGGAGTTGTATAAAGCACATTTCCCCACTCCCACAGGTTCCTAGTCAATTTATTCTCTTCTGCTTGTGATGAAATAAAACCACCTTAGCCTGTGGGTCAAGTGTGATGCTGGACAGCCTCTGCAGGATTGCTTTTCTGTCTGGCTGTGGAAATCAGTCTTGACGTTGCCGAGATGTTCCCTAAAATACTGTCTCTCCAAAGAAATTAGGGTGTTTTTCTCCATCAGGAACCAAATACTTGCAGTGTTGCTCAACAGAATGAAAGCAAACTTGCATGAATATTATCACGTATAGCCTGTATTCTCGTGAAATTAAGATTACAAAGTAGTTTATCACTAGTTTCATGTAGAGCAACTGCTTTTTTTTTGTCTTATCTTTGAATTTAAATAAACATTTCAGGCACCAGAAATCTGCCTTATTGTAAAAACTGACCAATGCCTATTTATCCTGAAGTTTATGCTCTTTTACAGTTACCTCTGCAGATAAACTCTGCATGTAATTTGTGAGTGGAACTACTTCTAAAGTAAGTGATTATGAATGTTAAACTCAATGAAATGGTATGTGTGTTTTTGGAGAGCGTATACTCTTGCAGACCCACAACACATGGTGTTTTAACTGCACACACCATACTTTCTCTGCTCAAAGCACCTTCTCAGCACCCATTATATAGCTATATATCACAGGTGCTTACATCCAAAGGCACTGCACAATTATTAGAGTGTCTATGTATTGCCTGAGCGTTTCCATGTTCAGTGAGTGATAAGCAAACAGCATAGCTTGATTTTCTCAAAGGTGTCAGAATCACACAAAATATTCTCCCCAGTCCACTGGGTATCCATCCTCTGAGTTTAAGTAAGAAATTACAATAATAAAGAAAAGAGTTAGGTTGTGGCATGGCAACCTTCCAAGCAGTTATGATAAACCAGCAATCTTCGCTGCCTGGGAAGTTAAACAGAATTGTTCATTGTTCTAAAGCAGCTGGGGAGTGGTTCCCCAGGCTGTCTCTTACAATAGTATTTTAAGGAGGTATAATACAATCTAGTATTGCTTTCATTTAAATTTGCCTAAAAGACAAAAGCATGTACTGGCTAATTTTCCAGAGCTGCAGCTAAAAAGTAAACATCGCCAAGGTCAAAGCAAAATGGCAGCTTTTGGGGAACAGGGCTTTTGTAAAGGAGAAATCTTAAGTCTGAATATTTTTTCACTATAAACAAAATAATTTTGAATTACTCACATTAAATAACTGATTTATTTTTACTGCATATTAATTTCAAAGTAATTGTTCATTATCTTTTTTTCTCATGGTGGGCAATGAATGGTAAACACTTCAGTGCAATACCCCCACATGGAAAAAGAATAATGCTTTACCTCTGAGACATCTTGGCCTAAAAGCTCATGCATGTTTCCAGCATGTTCCTGGATAGAGTGCGGTCTGAAGGGTAAACATGACTATTCACTCAGATTATTTTGGGATCAAACTCTGGGGTTCAGCTTTACAGAGGATGGGGGCACAGTGCACCGTGCTTGCTGGGCCAGGAATCCTTGCTGTCAGGAATCTCAGATAAGGCATTTCGTGGGAGGTCACAGGAACCTGTGTGAATTCCAGAAATTTTTGTATATATGAAGTATATGTATACATATGTTACACATTTGCTGTTTAAGAAGTGACTTTTGGAAATTAAAACATCCCTTAAAATAAACTGTGCCCCTTTTGTCCCTGTCCTTCAGATGCAGCAGGATGCAAAACAGTTGCTATAGAAACTATTTGTTTAAAACAGAGGAATGGGGGGAAAAGTGATACATAAAACCTGAAAGCTGGTGAGCAATTTTTAGGTAACAGGGGCTCAGTGGCAATCCACTGAACAGCCCAAAATAAATGAGGAGGCCACTAACCTTCCTGCGTGTTGTGAAGCTTTCATTCTTCCTACCTGTGTTGAGAGGACGTCCTGTGGCTCTGACTTGTGGTAGTGAGAATTACCCATCCGATGAACTGTAGCAGGGGAAGAAAGAACAAGTACTTCCCCTGAACTTCAATCATGCCTTAGGCCAGTGGGGATGCTGATCATTTTGTGGTGGGTTGAAAATATAACATATTTTCAGTCTTGCCAGAAAAAGGGGTAAAGGTCTTCAGTGCCTTTTGAAAAAGGGTGACGGCAGGATGGAATTCCCTGCATGTCTAGCATTTGAATCCCCTTCTTAGCTAACATTATTGGAAAGATACAGACACTTGAACTCTTGATATTTTCTGTGAGTCTGCCTTTGCTTCAGTACAAATTGGAACTAATCCAAAGTCTTTCCAAGTTGATACAGAGCATTCCCACAACAGCTTCAGTGGACTTTAGAGCAAGGTGTATGTATGTCTTAGACCTTTAGCATACATTAGGTATTATTTTTCTCCTTAACATCCAGTATTCATTAGTGAATGTTAGTGTTCTGCTGGTGATGGTTGGTTTTATTTCTCTTTTAAAGATATATTCAGGAGACATTTCCCCATTTTTAATGAAAGTGAAGCTAATCCATTTTCATATTTAAATTCAAAATATTCTTATGTATTAGGTTATGTCTTGAAGATCCTTTGATTTCTATGTCCCTCTTTTTCCAAGCTCCTACAATTGATGATCATCAATTTCTAACTTGATAATTATACCTTGAATTATTCCCAACCAAGCTTTTAGCTACAAAAGCAATTAGTATGATACACATTGCAAAGGAACCTTCTTTTCTTCTCTCTTTTGCATATTTCATTGTTGTAATTCTAAGGATTTGTATTTGTTCTACTGAAAATTCTTCGGTGTAACAAGAATCATATATGTAAGGAAGAGGAGAAGATTTTTGTCAAGGAGGGAGGGAGGAATATTTCAGGAATTGTTCTCTAATTATATCTGTTGTAGTGAATTACTTAATATTGATTTCTGTCTTCAGAACTACGTATTTATGGACTGGCATACAAAGGCATAAGGCTCATTTATACAACACTTATGTTTTCCCTCGGTAATAGGAACAGCATTATTATTGACTTGATGATTTTTGCTTTCAAGAGCTTTTATTCCTCTCATTGCTTAGCTGCCATTCATTGGTTTCCTGCTGGTCCCTGATGTGAAAAAAAATAGAAGAGAAAATGCTAATTGGAGACCGATTTGGTATCCAAAGCAGCCTAACGGTACTCACTTTAATAACACATGAGTATTATGGGTTGAATATTTCATATCATAGGTCTAGATAGTACAGATTAATGATCCCTATTTTTCACTGTGTCAGACCATCATGGTCTGAGAGAACATTTTGTTGTAAGTGATATTACGGGTGTTTGGGTTGTATATATGTACTTGTTGTCATTCTGGTATTGGCACCTGGAATTTAGGGAAAATCTGCATGCAGTTATAAATTCACAGGTGAAGATGATGACTAGTGCTTTTCAAACACAAGGAAGGCAGCTGTGTTGCAGAGGTGTGTTGGGAGGATATTTGCAGGGAAGGCAAGGAATGTTTCAGAGCCACTGTTCAAGGCACAAGGCACTGACAGTGATGCCTCTTATGGAGCAAGTTTCTTATTAAAGAAGATGAACAGAAGCTGGGCACATAATACAGAAAAACAAAAGTGTTTAGATCACATAAAGACTGAAGAATTGTCTTACAAGAATGAAGAGGCTAACAGAATAAACTCTGAGAAGGATCCGGTTGCTCTTTATCATGATGAAGCAAAGTGCAAGCCACCAAACGAAAAAGACATTATAGAAAGAGGACATGGCGGCATCATTTGGCTGTGAATCATGGTTTAGGCTTAGAACCAGAGTTCTGTCCAGTGCAGGAAATACAGTACTGGAAGTCGAGGCCTGAATGCATGTCTGTGAGATCTCAGTAAGTGTCATGAATGGGATGTGGTCTGGCTGACTGCAGTGGTGAGGAGGCTGGCCTTAGGAAGAGGCACCATGGATACTCTAGATCTGTTTGCCAAACACTTAGTAACTGTAACTGCAATAGAAAACATTATCACATACACATCGGCTTTGGCTGGGGTCAGCTCTGTTCCGTACCACTGTGAAGAGCAGACACAGGAAAGCATCTTGGACTGGATTCTCTCTAAAGGCCCAATCACAACAATAACAGCAAAACCAAAGAAGCCTGTACCTCTCTAAATCAGCGTGTCTGTGTATACTTGTGTCTCTCCAGTTTGTGTATGTTTACACACAGACATATTTAAGTCATTAAACAACTAGATGGGCCCACATTAGGTTGCTGTGACTTTTATCGTGCTAGATGTGTTTTATTTTCTACCAAACTATCCATAGTTCCTACTTTAATTGCTTTGTTTCCCATGTTGCCTTGCAGCTATACTGCTAATAAAATAATATTTTCATTTTCTCTGTTAAAAAATTCTTTCTCTACCTCTTGAATTGTGGCTATGACATCCAAAGAGGCAAATCCCTGTTTAATTTTCAGAATTTAATGCAAACCCAGCACTGCAAAAAATATACATTCAGGTAGTCCACAGCCTTGGGTGCCTGGAAAACAACATAAACTGGACTTTTTTTTCTTAGGTCTTTTTTGGCCTTGTTTCTTTCATGCATAAAGAGCTTACCACATTCATGCATGCTGTTGTCACCTTCAGACTTGTTAATGCAACCTTGCGGTTACATAAGACAACCACTGTGAAATTTCATCTGGTTTTAAATGCATATAAATATTTCACATGTGGAGCATATTAAACTGATGTTTCAGGAGTTTTGCTGGCTTAGGAATTTTTTGCTTGCATTTATCCATTTGTTCCTTTTCATGGATATTTTTGGGTGGGAGTTCTCATCCATAAAAACGGCTGAAAGTACTTGTTTGATTCACCTCTAATTTTCTGGGGAAAAAACCCTCCAGAAATAACCAAACCTTTTCTTTTTTCCTGTGTTTTGAAATCTCCAAAGACACTTTTTGAAGGATCTCATGTTCTTTCTATCTCTTTTCTCTCTCTGCTGCCTTTTCCTCATCCATCAACAGATATGAAAACCCTTAGAAGATTTTTCAGCAATCTCAAAGCTTAAGAGTCCCCCACAAATTCTGCCAGCCAGCTGCAAGTTGTGCTGGACTTTCCAGATAGCAGTGAATAGAAGTTGCTAAAGGACTTTGAATAGGAAGGTTGGGTCAGAGAAACCTCTTAAGCAAGAGAAAGCCCTGCCAACAGAAGGCGATGTTGCCTTTCTATAACTGAGTTGCACAAACCCTTATACTTTGGTGTGTGCTCTCATGTAAGGCTCATATGAAGTCACTGAACTGTGTTTTCTGTCAGACCAAGTCACTTAAATTCTCTCCATCTCAATTTTCCCACCTATAAAATACAGCTCGTAACACGCCCTGCAGATTTCTAGTAACCATCAGGATAGCTGCAGGTGTTGTTTGGGTTAGGCTAACACTGACTTTATTGAGCAGAAGAGGAACCTAAGACATGGTAATTAATTCACTGAGGGAGGGAGCAGAGAGGAGGAGGTGGC
Source organism: Rhagologus leucostigma (assembly GCA_013397725.1). NCBI lineage: Eukaryota > Metazoa > Chordata > Aves > Passeriformes > Rhagologus > Rhagologus leucostigma. Next base: position 1,625,058 of record VZTD01000172.1, read on the forward strand.
TCAGGAGTCCGCTTGAGGACTGTAAGTTTTGGAGAGCTAGAGAAGGAGAAGAGAAAGGAAGATCTTTCCCCTCGTTGCTTTCTGTGTACTCTCTGTGAAAAGCCACGGCAGGAGACATCTCATAGTTCCTGACTGGTGTGAGGTGAAAGCAATGGCCTCTTGCCACTCTTCTAGTTTCCAGGAAATAATGGTGATTTTTATCTAATGAAAGTATTCCCTAGGAAATAAACAGAACAATAAGACAGAACCTGAGCCCGAGTGAAGACTGCTGGTTATAAATGTTGAGAAACTGTCAAATTTTCATGCAGAAATCTCTATCCCAAGCTTTTCAGTTCTGCTGCATGCTGCAAATTTGTGTCCTGATTCTTAGATATTGTGATTCTAGTGCTACTTGCCTGACTTCTCCATGCATTTTTTCTGAGCTTGTGACTTCTTGGTTCTGGGTGAGACAATGAGTTTGCTCTGTAGATGTAGATTGCCCTCTGAAAGCTGATTATCTTTTTTACAGAAGCAAGACTTCTGTTCTTGGATCAACTGTGCTTTAGGATATTCTGACCTACAGTCCAATTCTAATAAAATTTGATGTGGGTGGAATATAGGAACATAATTCCAACAATTAGTTATATGGAAATAGGTGTGTGAGCACAGGAAAAAAAGGTGCCTTTGACAAGTGAGACAGAGGAAACAGAAAGTGTCAGTCCTTACTAGGCATCCAAAAATCCATTCACTTAGGAAAAAGCCCGTAGAGAAGCTACAGCTGAAAGGAAAACTTCAGGTGGCACTTTCATCTTCCCAACAGCCAAATCCAATTAGCCATGAGCCATAAATTTACAGAAAATGAGGCTCATTAGTCTTCCTGTCCAGGGAACTACTTGATTTTCACTGTTTAGCACTATAAGGACTAATCTGTGGCAGAAGAGGGTGTAGAATTTAGGCTCCTGCCTCCCTTGGCTGTGGTTAGAGCCTGTTATGGCAGATATGCTTGGAAACCACAGATTCAGCAGAGCTGCATGATGAGATCAGAAGCTCAGCCTTCATACAAAATACATTTTTCACATGAGCCTACAGACAATTCTAGCATAGCTATCAAGAGTTCACTGAAATCTTCATCCCCTTCTGAGAGATTCAAAGGTCACAGCCATGAGGTCATGGGAATTTAATTTGGATAGCACTTCAGGCACATATTTAAAGTCTAAATGATATTATTTTGGTGATCATTTTTCAATACACCTTCAGCCTGACATCTATTTAAAACCCTACATTTGTATGCCTCTAGCAGTTTAAGACATAAGTATTGTCATATATGACTTACATAATGCAAAATGTGGCAGAGAACCCTCACTTCTGACTGACTAAAAAAATACCATCCTAAATTTTAAGGTAATGTCAGGTTATATTCCCCACGTGTAGAATGCATTGCCTTAAACGGATATTACACTTACTTTATGCATGCAAACTTGCTGGGAAAGGCTGGAAAACATCCCTGTTTCCCTAATATTACCCAGTAACAGTGCAGTATAATTACTCTTTGATGCAGCCTCACCTTACAATGTCTCCTTAACTGTTTTAAAATTGGTGTGCTTGCTTTTGAAATATTCACCAGTGAATAGGGTTAGTTCTCGCCCATCCTAGACCTGCTTACTGATGAAGTGCTTTTCTTCACTGGCCTCCTAATGCTCAAATATTATAAGCATGAGTCTGTTTCCAAAGGCAAATAAAATGTAATGGTGTGGCAGGTGATGAGGCTTATATCTACAGCTCTAAGATAAATATGATGCTGTTTAATTCATACTTAAGTCTGAAAGCATTTGGAACAATCGGTACATTAATCAAATGATAATTTCATGCAAAATGTCTGACCATTACTTTTCCTGAAAGAGGCCACAGTATTGGCCACATATCTTTATGGGGCTTTTTGAGAATGAATTATCGGCAACTCTCTTTATGTTTGAATTACATTCCTCTGATCCCAAGTGAAAAAAAAGCCTAAAGAATGATTACAGTAAGCCATCACTTTCCATACCAGAATGCAATGTAACTTGTACTGAAACGTTGAACATGCGGAGCCCTTTTTCGATGCACTTTACATACCAATTTCATTAGCAGGTGGAATAGGGCAACTATGCTAAATGAGTCAGGATTTATCCTTTCAATCTCTTCTTTATCTGATATTTTGCAACCTCAGTGCAACACTTTAACCTCATGATTCAACTGTAATGATCTTGTGCATTCCTCAGAGACATGTTTAATCTTTTTACTTAGATAAGTTCTTGGCTTAACATTACAGTATCAGACGAGTTGAACAGAAGGAGAATGCATTTAACCTAAATGGCATATCAGGAGGAGTGCCTTTTTGCCCTAATATTAAACAAAATGGTTAGCACAATTAATAGCCAGCTAGCAGAGATGCAAAATATGCAGAGCAACACAAGCCTAGTCCCACTGTCTAATGAAGCAAGTGATACCACTTTATCTAGAAGGGGTTTAGGCCTATCAAGTAGCCACCTTTTTGAAAAAAAACCCAACACTGCTGGCTTTTAACTGCATCCCTGTAGTGGCTTTGCAGAATGTGATGAAACAATGAGTCACAGGAAAGGTGTTATATGTACAGATTTGAACTCCTTCTTTGGTCTCTCTAGGTATCAGAACAAGTGGTCTGATTTTCAGAAGCACCAAATGCTCCCAGTTCTCTGCAGAACGGGCACTGTTCAAAGCTCTTTGTATTGCTGCTTCTGGTGGGATGACTCTTAAGAATATACAAATTAGACTAAATACTCAGTAGTCCAGCTGGATCCTGTCCCTAAAAGTGGCCAGGAATAGAGGAGTATATGAAAAAAACCACTCACTAAATTGTGCTTCTTGCAGAAAAGCCTTGTGTCTGTTACCTATTGTGACCCAACCAGCCTCTGCTTACAAAGCCTGAGAAAGGGTATCAATGAAAGTGGAAAGAGTGTTGTCTGGGCTTCAGACTCCTTTACTCTTAATCTGGACTAGTTCCAAACAAAGGAAATTTTTTATTTATTTATTTCAGAAAATTGGTATTTCAGGGTCTCCGCCAAGGTGCAATCCTTAGAGCACACATTGAAAACTAAAGGGCTGAACACTTGAAATGCCTCTTATGGTAATCAGAATTGAGAGCATGCTGGAAAATTGTCCTTCATCCCCTCATGAACTACTCTGGAAAAAAAAAAGTTCTTATCAGTGGCTGAGTCTTATTTTTCTTAAAATCAGGTGTGCTGAGCTTTTTGCACAAGCTAAGGCTAAATGTAATGATAATGTAAACAAAAATCCAATGACATAAAAATATTTTGGCAGTGAAAAACATCAGTCTCAAATGTAGGAATATCAAGAGAAAGAATTTATATGTTTCAGAATGTGTTTAATTATACATTAAACAGATTAAATTAGTCATTCACTGCAACAAAAAAGGTAGGGAGAGAATGCTTCATAAGGTGGAAGAAATGCAACAGTTTAATAAAAATAGTAAGTATCATCAGTATTCTGTTACAATTGAAAGGATTTGTTCCACTCAAAACAGTTATGGTTTTGCCATTGAATTTACAGGGATGAAGTGCAAGTCCCTCTTGTTTAAAATGAAGGTGGAAGGAGATTAGTTGGAAATGAAAAGCGGCAAATAGAGCAAATGCATGAACCTGTAGGAATATTTTGTCTTTCCATGGTTTCTGTCAAGGGAAGAATTTTTTTGAGAACCTGTTTTGAAAAATAATTGCAAGACAGAGCATTGGGCAGAATGGTTTTAGTGAATCAACTACTGCTTGGAGAGCAGGAGCGAGAAGGAGCACCCAGCTCAGCTCCTCAATTGGGTTTGATCTTCTGGTTCCAGCTGCTGTTGTCCTCCTCTTGTTCCTGAATTCACACATATAGTATTCACTGTGTAGGAAGGTGCATGCTGTATATGGTGTGTAGGGATACTACGTACTCATGAAGGAATTTGGGGATTTTGAATCAAGGTTTTGGAGATTTTAAAAAACAGAAAAGTCCTGAATATTGCCTGTGAAAGATCTATGGTAGTAGTTTGCTGGGAACTCAGTTCTTCCAAGCCAATGAACTTCTAGGAGAGTTGAAACTGAAAAACTACCTTTCTGATAGATCTTTCTGATATCTATCCTTCTCTCTGTGCATCCTGTAAATTTTCTGCATTTTTCATCTTACTCCTCTTTTCTTCCCTCTTTCTTCCTTCCTTCCTTTTCACCTGCGGTAAACTCTGTTCTCCATTAACTTTTGACTGTAGGACTAGAAAAATGGAAGGTTTTGTTTTGTTTTCTCCTAGTAGAAAGCCTTCAACAGAAATCAATGTTATTCCTGCTGAGAGGAGCCCATAGCGATGTGGTGTTCCAGTGCTAACTGAACAGACCGAGAGCAGCAAGGGAATTGAGATAGCCATATGGGAGCAAACCTTCTCACCTGCTTGTATGAATGACTCAAATTGGGTCAGCTGCAGCGGAAAAATTACAGGAATTATTTCTCAGATATTTAGATTTATAATATTTATATTAATATATTTATAAGGAATTGCTAACGGTTCCTCAAAGCATTCCTAGTGCAAACGTCAAAAGTGAACGGCAGTGAGAGATGGTTTATTTAACTTACACAGTTACCCCATAAGTGCAAAAGTATAAAATTTAAGAATTTGCTTTCATATTCGGCAGCTTTTGTTCACATCACTTTTTCTGACCAACTCAATGGAGTACAGCCCTGGGCTGTGTTTTTGAGTACCCCTCGTTGGCCTAGGTGCTCAGTGAAGTACAAATCACAAACGTTCTATTGGTGTCAGCAAAGTACTGATGATCTGTTCCAGTGTGAGAGTCTGGCCTCTAATGAGTCAAGGATGATATGAGAGCTGTAAATGGAGAGCAAGTAATTTAAAAATTAAAGATACTTTAACCAAAGCCTGGAACTATGCCTAAAATAATAATTTCCATCCTGTGTTTGAACTTAGACGTTCAAGAGTAACTTCATGTTATTCAAAGCTTTACTTACATTCATTGCTGTGAGAACTCCTCCTATAATACACACTACAAGTGACATAGATCACAATCACATCAAAGTAGGTTAGACTTCAGAGAGGATAGACAAGAGGATAATTTGCACTTACATAGTTTCTTTCATCCAGGGAGTTCAAAAAGCCCATATTCATTAGGTTTAAACACCACTCCTTATGGTCAGGTAAGTATAAGCACCAAACCCACTTTACAGACAGATAAATTAAAAGGCAAAACAAAATAAAGGCAGCAAAATGCACTCCCTCTCGTAGTGACAGGAGGCACCCCTGTTGCCAAAACCATCCACTTCCATTAACCATCATGCTCTGCCCTTTGTCCTAGCCCAAATTATTGCCCTTGACATAGAAAAGCTTACTCTAACACATGGCTGACACTATTTGGACCATTCCCAAGGAATACTGTGGGCAAACCATTCCCTCGTACTGTGGGCATTTCATCCAAAAGTGGAGGGTTGATTTTGTGGCAGATAATTTGCCAAATTGTCCTTGAGCTGTTCTGCACATGGGGCAAATATTAAACAGATAAAAGCAGGTACCAAACAGATAAGATAAATAGCTATCTTTGGCAGAAAGATGAACATTACCATATCACACTAGATCATTACCAAAGACCTAAAAGGCACAAAAGACCTATGCACCTCTGACCTCACTAGAGGATATGACTTTGGGGATGGTTTGATGTGCATGGCTGGGCTAGAACCGCCTGGATTCCACACGTGCTTTTTGGGGAAGAAAAACAGAAGGAACTCTTCAATCTATTGTTTTAACAGGTATGGAATCATGTCTCTGCTAAGCAACACATGAACTCACAAACTAAAAATAAGTGCCTGAATGTATGTGCAGAAAGGAGATTTCTATACTAATTTATAACACTCAGGGTCCCTAAGCCCATAAGAGGAGAAAGGTTAGAGCAGTAAAAACGGTAAGAGAAAGCATTAGCCATTAAATCTTTGGGACAGTTTCTGTAAAGAAACCCACTAAGATACTTCTTACCTTAACTGTGCAACTGAAAGAGCTCAGAAGACTTAGGAAGAGGTTACTGAGCCTTTCACCTCAAGGTCAATGATGGCATCTGGTTTCAAAGTAAACACTAAACACACCATTACCTCTGACAGCTGCTGGTAGTTCTTTGCTAAATAATCTAGAGTAGGTGTCAACTTTCTGATAAATAAATATCTAGGTAAACAGATATTTAATGTTGTTAACCCATCTGAGCAGAAGAGAATCATAGAATCGCTTAGGTTGGAAAAGACCTCTAAAATCATCATGTCCAACCATTAACCCAGCACTGCCAAGTCCACTACTAAACCATGTCCCTAAGTGGCACATCTACACGTCTTTTAAATACCTCCAGGGGTGGTGATTCCACTGCTTCCTAGGGCAACTTGTTCCAGTGCTAGTCAACCCTTTCCAAGCAGAAATTTTTCCTCATAGCCAATCTACACCTGCCCTGTCACAACTTGAGGCTGTTGTCTCTGTTTGCTTCTCACCTTCTGGAAATCGGCACTGAAAACTGTGTTTGAATGGTGGTCTAACAGCATAGAGGGAGGTTGCACCATCACTGCAACTGTCCAGTTTCTTTGGGCTTCCAGGGAACATTTGGATTTCCAGTGCACCTTGCCTTAATATGGAAATCTTTCAAAAAAATATTGATGTTGCAGGGGAAGGAAGATTGGTCTCTTCAGTGGCTGACAGTGTTTTTCAGGACCTCTTTAAATGGGAATAGTTGAAAATCAGAGAATAGAGAGACCTGCTTTAAATTTGCAGGAAAGGAGGATCTTTCCTTTCTTCTTTACTGAAAAACTTTCCTAGTAAAAGGCTCAGGTTTGCTGGTAACAATCTCCCATATCGAAATTTTCCATATGGGAATTTTCTTGAAAAATTATGTTACGGTTATTGAAAAGGGGGTGGTTTATTTTTCAGTTAAATTGACAGTATCAAGGAAAATGAAGTTTTGAAAAATGTGACATCTGCCGTGGCAAGTTCTGCAAAATGGAACAGTAGAATAAAATATGAAATCATTTCTGTTTCTGTGTATAAATAGGGAGTGATCACAGCTTTATGTCAGTGCAGTTTCACCAACACAGAATCAAGCAGAGGTAAGATTAGGTCCAAAAAATGAATTGTTTTTTCTTCCTGCTTACATTCAAGCCAACATGGAAGTCATTGTTTTATCTCTGAACTGACACTACCATGAATGAAAACAGAATCATAGCTACAGTCTGTACTCACTTACACTTGTATCCAAGCAGTCAGGTTAGCTGGAATTTTCAGAGCTGAACTTGGCCAGATTTTAAGATGGCATAAATCAGTGCAACACTGTGCTGCGTCTCCAACTGAGGATCTGCTACATACAGTTTAGATTAGCCAAGATAGGATACCTAAACTATGTGCTAAAGGAAGTAGAAATCTGTTGAAAACTGGAAAAAAAATACATGTATACAAATGGCTAAAACCCTCATGTAGCTTAAAGAGAGTTAATCAGTAGTTTATATGTAAATCTATGTACTTGTAAAACATCAGGAAAACTTGATGTCCTCTCTCTTCGTAATTCAGTTTCAAAGTACTGTGGTGACTTTCACTCAGTGGAAATGCCTTTTTCCACCAAAGCTGCATGTTTTGTCTTAAACGATATTCAAATTAGATGCAAGAGTTGAAATAATATTGTAAGGCAATGGTTATTTTATCCACATTTTATCACCTAGCTATAAATTTTATATGTTGGATTATACAACTCCCAATAGATCTTGGTATAAGAGACCTCAATAAATCTCAAACCATTCAATACAGAGGAAATTTATTTGTTATTTGTGTCATGTTTTATTAGTGCCCTGCAGTTCAATCTTGACACTGGAGAGATAGCTCCCTTTGCCAACAAGTAAGAAAAAAAATCTTTTCAGCTTTAATTTATGGTAACAACATATTTATTATTTTTTTACTATGCATCTTAATTCACAGATTCAGGTATTCCAGCATATTTGTCTGAACATACCTCTTTAAATTCTGTGACATACTTATATTTTATACCACTGATATAGGCTTCATAAATCAATAGCATTTACCTAGAGTATGCATGGAAAAAATAGCATGTAAAAGATTTTATTTTCCCACATTGGAAGTAAAAGCCGCACAGAAACGAGATGGATGGGTAAATAGATAGACATTCCCTTTCCTTTTCAATCTCTGGATACCACATCTGTGCAGTACATTGTGCCAAACGCTACTACTGTTTCTGCTGCTGTTGTGTCTCAAAATTGCTTTGTAATTCATGAGCTATGTAGTCATCTCTATCTCTTGGAATAAAAAGGTAGATTCAGTCTCTTGATATCTATAATGGATATAAGAGTATTCATTTTCTTATTCTCGCTCTGTAATGGATGAATGGAAAAGAAACCTGGCTTCTAGCTTGTGAAAAGATAGCAGTATCTCACCATTATCATATAAACAGAGCGCTACAGAGTAGGGCTGAGAGGACATAGATGAGGAATACATTTCCAGGTTTGAAAAGGGGAGAAGAACAAAACAGTACCTGCAGCCTTTTTAACCAGCGGAGTGGTGATATATAAGTAAATTTGTGTTGACGATGAGTAAACAACTAAAACCAGGCCAGCAACTAGTCCTGCCCACCCTTCTGGCCCCTCTGGTCAGCCCCATGGTCGTAAGGCAAATTCCTCCATTTAGCATGCCTAAACTAGAGCTGCAAAAGTTTACAAAACAGGGACATTATCCCCATCATGAGAGGATGTGTTGCCAGTTTCATGCAGTATTCCCGGAAGAAATGGCTGTCATCATAATGAGACTTTCAGGTTTCTTCTAAACTATGTGGACCACTAGTTCTTTTTCTTTTCCACTGCTTCCCACTTTCCCACAGAGTGAAATCATGGTCTGATTGCAAGATCAGCATTTTACCGACCTAGGTCTTACCTACCTTCAGCTCTGATTTTCACCATGGCCTTGGGCAAGTCCCCCCACCTCACAGTGACCTGCAGATGATAATCCTGAGCTCAGCTTTTAGTAGCAAACTCTTCTTTCTGGAAGGAAAATCCTAAGGAATGTCCCATGTTGTTACCAGGCTAACTGGGTCATGCGGTCAAAAGATCAGTGTGTTCTTAGTTATTTCAAATTTACAGAGAATATTTTAAGCAACTGCCAAACTCGCTTCAAGAACATCTTTCCATTTTAACTTCAGGAAATCTAGTGCCATGTCAATTATGTTGAAATGTCATTATTTCTAATAAGAAGCTTTGAAGACGTTTTTACAAAGTTTTTTTAAGTTTAACTTTGCAATGACCTTTCATTTTTTGAAATGTGCTTGAAAAGTATGTCAAAAATTATGCCATTGAGTCAACATTGAATTGAAAAGTTTCAAAAATTGCAGATGAAGGGAAAAAATGAGGAAAATGCTAACATTTTGTCCCCATTTGGAAGGGAAAAAATATAATCAAAACACAGGACAGAAAATCTTGTTTTCAAGAACTCCTTACGAATATCCATTTTCTCCCATATTGGTTCTCTCTGTATCTCTTAGGTATTTTTATTTCAGGGATGTGGTGTTTGCCTCACTGTAAAGGATTCTAACACACCAGGATAACAGAATGTGTTAAGAATATAATGCCACATAGCATGTGACAATGTTTTCAGTGAAACTCCGTCTATCCTTGGAGAGAACCATCTGGCCAAAAGTTGATTCAGACCTCTGTGCATAAGGCCAGATGCTGAGAGGTGCTGGGTGTGCTGCTGGCACTTGCGGTGATGGCCACCAAAGTCACTGTACTCACTGACTGTACATCGCGCCTCCAAGTCTGGGCCTGAACTCTGATCTGCAGATAAATTCTGTCCACAGATCTTTACTGCAGTATAGGTGAAACCTAATCTCTTCATCTCATTCCATCAACACCACTGAAAATAACATAAAATAAAATCTGAGCTCCAACACAGGAAAATAGCTTTTCCAGCCAGGTTGAACTGGATGATCATTTCAGTTACTTGGCCCGAATTATAGAAATACTAAGTAACAGGCGAAATATCTCCTTTGAATACTTCCCCCTTTCTAGTTCTAATAGCAGCTTTTTGGTTTGGTTGGGTTTTTTATGTTCATATATGATTGTTTTCTGTTTCCTTTTCATGTTTGCATTTTAAATAGAACTTTGAAAAACTTGTTTCAGTTCGTGTTTATAACTCTGCTTTTCATTTATCCTGCAAGATTCATTTTTTGTTTAAGGTCAAACACCGAAAACAACATTATTAGTCTGGTAAACTTGTCGCTCCATTTCCAAGGGTGGTGTTTGACCTCCAAGTGCCTCCTTTGTACCCCTATCAACAAGCTTTGTTATCAAAACAGTACCACAGACCTCCATCCCAGAAAAATGCTGACAGTCAAAGACAGAAGACAATTTTGCCTTGATATTTGCTGTTAATTCTACACGGCACAAAGTCATTTTGCATACAATTTTCACCCTCTCTTTCCTGCAAAAGTTAGGAACTGAGACTAGTCCCTCAGTGTTGGGAGCACAGGAGATGGGGAAGGAATATTCTGTTTTGCAGAACGTGAGGGCTCCTGTTTTCTGTCAGGCTGCTCTGTCTTGTCTGTGTTGTGGTTTCCAGCAGCTCTCCACAGAGAGCTTCATCTTCTCTTTGCATCTCTACACATGCCACTGTGACCTTGCTTTTTTCTTTTCTAACATCTTGAGCACAGTTTATTCCTTACCTGTTTCCTGTGTTTCTTTCAGACATTTTTTTTCTCTACCTCTGATTCCTTTTCAGAGAGTTTAAAAGACTCTCACGTTTTCTTTGTTTTCTGTCCTCTTTCCTCTTTTCCAAGACCTCGTTTCAAAGAGGAGTCCAGTCCTGTTCATGACAGCACTTGTGCATCTGTGGAAGTCACTTGAAGCCCAGTGAATATGTGCCTATGTACTGCCTTAATCTCTCACTCTCCTTGGCTTTTCATTTTTTTACATTTTCTATAGTTCATCTTTTGAGCAATCTTTTTAAGGGAAAAAAATTTATAGTGACTTGAATTGGGCTTATGGATTTTTACATTACTTTCTTTTTCTGTTAGGCTAGAGAGAAAACAAACATCAGGTAGTGGGGGCTTGAGTGCCTCCTGTTTCTGGCTGAGGTAGTTATTGTTGTGAAATGAAATGATCTGATCAGAAATCAGAGCTATCTGCTGTCCTCTTAATAAGACAGACAAATTCTGAGTGCACACATAACTACATATGGAGCTTTTAAATTCTTGGTTCAGGAGTTCAAATCCATCCACCTTGCCATTTGCTAAAACTCATTACTGTCTGATGGTCGTTTTGGACTTATTTGAAATTAGTGGAGAGTGAGCAAGGGGTAGAGGAATGGAATTTGGAGGGGGAAGGTAAAAGAGCAGGGGATCATCTTCTATCACTTCACATATGACCCCTTTTCCTTCCACTGAGAGAACTTGCATTCTTGTCAGCAGGCCTCAGCTAAGGAGGCAAAACTATGGAGACCAAGGTGTACACCAAGCTCTTACTGCCCTGCAAAGATGAGCTGTTGAGGCAGTGCTTAAACACCTGGCGAGGCCCCAAGGACCAGCTTTTCCTGGCACAGGCTGGTTGAATGCTGGTGGGCTTCAGGCTGCAGTACTGTCAATGTGCCACATTTTAAAACTAATTTTGAAACATCCTTTGATGTTTTATCTGTCTCACCAGAACAATTAGCTCCTCGATGCTCTCCATACAACAAAGAAAATTAATTAGGAAGAGTCAGATGCTGTGACACAGAGCGGTGTTTGGGAGATTGCAGTGTCTCAGGTGTGTTTTTATGTTGCAGCAGCTGAACTGGAGACTGTTGTCATGTGCAGCAGGGTAAAGCTGGACAGGGAGATTTTACTGAAAGAGAGAAAGTCACCTTATAAAAGCTCTGCATTTCCACCCTAAATGCTAAAGGTTGTTTTTCTCTGAAGAGAGACATAGCGGAATGTGTGTGGGGCAAGCAACCACCTCGAGATTCTCTCATGAATATTACAGTCCATGAAAAACAAGGAAAAGACCATACCTGCGTGTTTTCAGTTCCTAGATATACCCTGGCTGGAAATCAAAGTGGAGTAGCTCTGCTCTTGCTTCCCCCATTATATTTCTAAATGGATTTTCCCTGTAAGGCACTGAAATGCTAAACTTTGATCATAATCATCTGACTTGGAAACCAACAGATATCAAGAGCCATTTCTTTTCTGTGATGTATGCAGTCTACCGACATGAAAAGAATGCATTTAACGTGATTGAGAGAAACAGAATTTTGATCCCAAGTCAGGGCCTCATGTTTGTAAAACTTTAAGAACAACAATATTTTCCACATGCTTGACAGATAATTGGAGAATTTTTCTCTTTTCCTGTTTTTTTTTTAAATTTTATTTTTAGGGTGGTGTGTTCTTTGGTTGATTTTTTTCATTAATCCCCCAAACTGGTGCAGGTGTCTTCAATCTCCAGACTGGACCATGGAGTTCCAAACCAGGCTGCACCCCTGCTCTGGCAGCAGCTGAGGGAACAGGACTGTTGGGGGAATTTTGGATAGCAGTGATGTTCCTTAGAGAATCTGTACTCCTGCATTGCACCTTGGCAGGCAGAAACAGGAGCCTGACTGACAGCAGACAAGGCAGAGACAGCTACAGCTTCACAGGGAACAGTGTGTCTTGTGAAACGGAATACAGGTGACAAAGTGGGAAACGGTTCAAAAAAGTATCGTGAGAGGAGACAGCTTTTGTGTAGCAGAGGTTGCTCCTCTAAGTATTATCAGTAACTTCAAAGGAAAAGCAGCCAAATACAATAAAGACAAGCAACTAATGTTCATAATACAATTTTAAAAAGTTTTCTCAAGTGCTGAAGGCCCTCTTTTAATGCATAGCAAAATTACTTGTTGAATGGACGTGGGCTGCACACTAATTTTCTCCCATGAGAGTCAGAATACTTAAAAAATACTATTCTCCAGTAGTATTTCATCTAGAATATTTCTTTGTTCTCTTATTGAAGACTAGGAAAAAAATGCAAAACAGCGAGACTCTGAAAGTTAAGACAAAGGGGCAAAATACGTGGAGGGCTGAAAGATTTATCAAGTTGTATGTTGCAATTTTCCCTAAGAAGCATAAGCAAAAGTGAAATGAAGGGAAAAAAGAGCTGTGAACCATGATGAAGATGATTAAAGAGGGTACAGAGTAGCTGTCAAAGCAAATATCAAGCAACATTAATAACTTCATAGCAAAGCAGAAGACTGTCTCCTACCTTCCCAAGAAACAAGAGCTTTTGTTGCTGCACAGGGTAAATGGAACTAATCCTCAGGTGCAGGTGCTAGTCTTTGTCTGTCAGAGATACTCCAGTGTCAATCTGGAGCAGAACAAGAGATTTTAATGGGGTTAATATGACTACAAGATACCAACTGATAAAAAAAAATGGTTCCAAGATTTCAAAAACCTTCAAAGAAGGTTTTTTCAAAGGCAAAAACCATCTTCAGCGGGGAACTTACACCTTCAGAGAAATGAAAAAAAAATTTTCTTAATGCCCTTTCTTGTGTATAAAGGAAATGAATTTTTCTGTGTACAGAAGAGGAAAACAATGAGTGTTTGCTGCAAAGGGCTCATTTTTTCAGTCAAATGGTTGACATTTTTCTTTCCCTCAAAGCACAACAAACTTTCATCTCATGCAAATTCATGAAAAATTATGCTTTGGACAACAGAGTAGAATTTTGCCCATCTTTGCCTTCAGCCTAAGCAAATATCTATTTTCAGAGCCACAGAAAGAGGTCTGTGAGAGATCTGTTGGTGTGGCTGGAACTCTCTAGCCAGTATTTTAGGTAAATTTTCTTTCAGTCAGATTTGCCATGTCCAACTGATTACTGCATGGGGGTTAAGAAAACCTTCAACATCAGACAGGAGCAAAGGAATAAAATTACTTCCTTACAGGAATCAAGCAAATTATTAAACATTTTGGGGTCAGCATGGTGTAATCAGTTTATAAATGGACGTAACAGACACTCCTGCAAGCTTGTAGGTTCTGTGCCTACAGCTGGAAGCAAATGCTGCTCTGAGGTGTGTCAGGTTCTTTATTGCACACAGTTGGAGCTTCTCACAAGTTGTAAAGTCTCCGAGGAGGCTACGGTTTGATATCACACGTGGTATGAAACTGTAATCCCTCATATTTCTGTAGCACCATTTAGGAAGGGGTACACTGGAATAGCTCCTGTGAATATTGAAAGATTAACTACAAGGAAGCTATTACTGACAGCAGTGATGCCTGTTTTCAATCTCCTTTTCATATTAGAGAAATTTCCTCTGACTCAGGTCAACCTGGAATTATTCCAGTTTTGTCCCCACTTGAGATTAACAAGTGCATCTGTTCACTTGTTTAAATGTCCCCCTACTTTGACCCAGCCGGTTCTCTTTTGTCTCTTTTTAACCAAAGTGATTGATGTAGGAATGCCTGAAGTCAACATTAGGAAGCCTTTCTGTATTTTTTATGAAGTTCCACAAAGGTAACAAGAGTAGAATTTTGTCACTTTCTCCTGGAAAACACAATCAACCTTCTTACTTACCGGTCACAATTAGGTTTTCAAGATCATAGCTCCCCTATTCTGTTCTTCTTGCCTCTGCCTCTTGTTTAAAACCTGTCTGAGAGCTAAACACTCATTTCACATTTAAAGCTGTTTCTGAGTTTTCAATACAGATACTGAAGGACAAGAGGGAAGTACATGCTGGTGGGGAGACCTGAGATATTATGACTCTACCATGGGATATACATTCTGTTTCAAAATACGAGGTCCTTATATAACCCAGTATCCTTCCCCTTCCCCTTCCCCTGAGCTGAGCAGTGAGTCAATCAATATAATGATCAAATACATCTCTCTTTCTTTCTTTTTGTACTTTTTAATGAAATATGTCATTCTAAAAGGAGTAAAAGTGGATTTGCTTTGGTATTTTTTCTTTGTTTATATGCATTCCTTGACTCTTTTACCCATGTGAATAGTGATAAAATTTGTGGGAGTTCCCAGTAAAACCAGACAAATTTGAATTATCCGCTGGTAACAAATGAGCCTGTACAGGTTGTTCTGGCTTTGCAGAAAGGAGGTTTTACAGTTTCCCAGCATGTCTCTGCTTTGAGGAATTCACCCTCTCCTGTATCTGTGTATAATGATTACTTAGACATAATAAGGGTGGTGAAAGGGGAGGATGTTCTTCATTAGAACAAAAAGCTGGTAATAGCAGAGAAAAGGGACTATCTGAGATAAAAGCCTGGCTACATGAAAGATCAGATGAGTTACTCATATGTAATTACTCACTTGAGTCCATATGGCCATGGTGTATTGTATCATTCCCACTCAGCAGGCCAGCGGCATTTTGTTGGTGTCTTTCCTATTATTAACCATATCTGCTTTGTCAATCCAAAGACTTGATAGTTTACTCATAGAATTAGTATTTTTAGTGTCCTAAATATCTTATTCTGCATTCTGAGCCAGCCCAGCACTTCAGTAGCTGCGATGGAAATAAGGAGTAAAGGAGCCCAAAGGACTTTTTGTAAGTGATACAGAATTTTCGCTTGATGGAAGATCATGCAACCCCCTGCAAATGAGATCTGGGAGCCTATGATAAAGTCTCCAAATGGCACTTGCACTGCTCTGTCCCCAAGGGGCATTCAGAAATGTTATGCTAGTGGTACTTATTTAGAAGTGTTTTAGCAGATCAGTCCTGTTAACTCCTGTGTCCTTCACGTTCCCGAGAGTTAGATCACATTTGAAAATGGGACTTGGCATTCTGAGTCTTTTAGGCAGAAGCTGTCTGTTTCTTTTCCTAACTGGAATCAGGCAATCGGAAATTGCTTCCTTGTTCCAGGTGTGTGTGCATGCATGTAAATGTGGGAAAGTAAGAGATTTAACACGAAATTAACCTCTTTCTCAGATTTAAAACTTTTTTTTAACTTCTTTTAATGGCACAAAAAAGTACTTAAATATTTTGGGTTTGAGGCACCTTGGTATTTCTTCATGCCAGTTTGGCTTAACCAGAGGGAAGTCTCTCCGTAGTTGACATGTGAACGACTGAAATATAATCCACTCGTGAGGCTTCCAGTATGGATTGAAAAGGTTTTGAAGAAAAAATGGAAGAGCTTCAGGAGCACTTCAGTAATTTGCAGAGTCATACAAGAAGCCATCAGCCACTTAGCTTATGAAATAGAACTTCTCAGCCAATGCATCTTCTCAAAATGGCTGGGTATTGGCAATGTCAATAAAATGTGCAGGCTGTCTAGTCACGCTGCTTCCCTTTATTTATTCATCGAGAAAACATGTTAAATAGATAAGAGAGCTCAAAAAGGACAATACATACACACGTGTGTCTAGTGAACTTTCCTCTGAGTATATGCGCACACATCTGCTGAGTCTCCCAAAGAATGCTGTCACAGACTGGTTAAAAGCTTTTCGTTGGCATTTGTGTGAGTTTGTCTGCGTGAATGTGATCCTCATAATGTAGTCTCAGTATTTTCAGTGATTTCAACAATGGAAAGGAAATTTTTTCGAGGCACTGATACAGCTTTCTAAGTTTATACCACCACAATAAGAAAATGCTTCTCATTCTTTTTGCTAACAGCACTCCTCTGGGTGGAATCCATGGCCCCCACCAGGCAAGTGCAATAGCTAACTATGGTCTTGAGATCATGTGGGAAAACACATCTAAGGAACTTTTAGAGAAAGAAGCCTACTTGCTTGGCATTCTTTCCCCATCCCAAGGCTGCGGTACTCCTGCATGTGTTTTGTGCTTTATGCAAGTGCTGTAAAGTTAAGATGGTGATGAAAACATTCATTTGGGAGCTTGGCCACAGTCTTCAGCAGGAGTCAGAGCAGACACTTGCTCAAAACAGAAAATAAGTAGAAAATATCTTATTTTGTAAGAAAAAGATGCAGAAAATGCAAATTCCTTAATTGCTATTCAAACTAGAGGGGAGGAGAGTGTTATTCACACTGTCAGTCAGCTTTAGCATAATTAGTACAAACAAAAGTTTGAGGATCAGGAAAAATACATATAGGTCTCTTGTTTTGGAAGGGATTATTCCTGAATGTGCTGCTAATCTGACTGATACATTTATGTTACACTTTGGGGGTAAAGGGGATTAGGTGGGAGGAATTAAAGAGATTTGATATGGATACCATATTTAGTAGAACTTCTAACGAGATTACTTAAAAAAAAAAAATTAATAGCTGCCTTATGCATTGGCTTGACTTAGTCCAGAGACTCTAATGAGATCATGAATTCTGCCTCCAGTAGGGAAAATGGTGCCAATGCAGAACTGTGATAATAAAATTCATTGGACTCTGATTAACTCAAGGATTGTAGCAGTACCCAAATTAGCACTTAGAATTTCATGTCTCTTGGAGGTCACAAGGAAACCCTGTGGAAACAGAACAGGGAGTCAGTTCTGTACCAATGCTGATGCATATTTATTTTCCACCGAGCTAAATTTCATGGATGAAGTTTTATTTTCCTATTTCTTAAAAAGGAGATTTTATGGAGGGTTTTTTCCAAATGATCTTGGAGTTGAATCAATGGTCTATCCCTTCTGTTCATATGATTTCAGATGCCTAAAGCCACAGGATATGAGGTGAGTTATTAGATATGCCTTTCCGAAGAGGAAGTGGTGAGACAGAAATGACCTGCCTGAAGTTACAGTTTATAGATTAGAAAAAGGCACAAACAATTAAAAGACAGAGACAGTTACAGCAAATTACTTGCAATCAAGCTGCAACTAAATGAGCTTCTTGATGAGGAAACCAAATTTATGTTGTTTAGAACACAAAGAAATGTTCCCAAAACAAACAAAAAAAGAAAAAAAAAAGTTGAAGGTGAGCAAAGTATTAGCACAGTTGGATATAGATGTGTTGATAAGAGAAATTATGGGTGCAATTAAAGCTCTGGTCTTGGAAAAGAAAAATAATGATAGTAACTACAAAGACCTTTGCTGTCAAATCCACTGAGACAAAACCTTAAGAGGTGTAGGATGGGATGTTTTCCCCCTCCCTGTTTTCATGTGTGGATAGCAACCTCAATAATCAGTTTTGACTCAAATAAAGCAAAATGTTGCAGTTCAAATCAAAACATACATTCTCGAAAAAATCATGTATTTAAAGAAAAGGGTGGGTGCCAAGACCGGGGGTGAATACATTTAACACTAGAATTAAACATTTTGTTCTCTCCCGCTATAAAAATGTGAATTACCTCTTTGGCAGCTCTTTGCAAAGATCTTTGTGAAGTTATGTATATTCAGCAGGGAAGACAGAAAGTCACACAAAAGCCCTGAAGGCATGTGAAGGCTTCAGTGTGAAGCACCACATTTTTCTCTTTGTTGCTCTATATACATTTTGCATTCAGTGTACTATTCATCAGTTTCACTGAACGCTAGCCATTGTCTACCTATATTTATCTGAAAGGAATGACTTTAAACACTTTGTAATTATGAAAAGGCAACAAGCAAAGCTATCCTTCTCTGTTCTTATTGCCTTGGAATGGTAGGCATAACACAATAGACAAAAGCAAGGTATAATAGGGCTTCTTATTGGCAGTCAGAAAGCACAAGTATATGTAGAAGGAGATAATACTCTGCTGGCATTTCTCCTTCTCTTGATTCCTCCTATCCTTTCATGCAAAAAGTTTTGTGTGAACAGAGCCGTATGGAAATAGGCAGGTGGAGAACAAGACTGGAAAATCTGCAGTTGTGAGCTAGATGAACTGAGATTTCCAAGTATGAAATTTTGACAAAAAAATTAAAGTAACTGACCCTGTCATGTTTAGAACTGTAAATCAGAAGTCCAGACCTCTAAGCTGCATAATATTTTGTAGCACTAAAGAACTAATAATACTATATATATAGTTTTCTGCTCAGTTGAAAACATTTATCATCTGGGAAACTTCCATAGTACTGAAAGAAGAAGATTGCAGTGTGTGGGCCAGTCAATCATTAAGAAAATTAAGAATAAGTTTTTCCAGTGATATTGCATAAATTGATACTTGCCTGCTTAGTTAAATTTTGAATTTGGAAAACTCAATATAGATTTTGTAGATATGCAGCCTTCATTTCATTTCTGAAATAAGAATGGACATTGTGAGGACTTTGTTACCAAGTGCCTCTTCTCAATTTGTACAATCAAAGGTGTTATTACACTGCTTATAAAAATGTGGCTCACGGAAAGCATATTGAGGTCTGGTTTGTAATTGTGGGCTTTACGCTTTATCACTAGTCTTAATATTGTTCTGAAATGTGATTAGGATTCAGGTCAATACCCTTAATATGCATTATTTATTTTTACATTACATGATAACTCATATGCTTAAAGGTATGGAGAATGATAACACAGTTCAGCTGTGCGTAGTTTTATCCCCATTAACTCTACCTTTGTACAATCCTTAATTCTGTCTTCTCAGCTTGGTGTGGAGATGGTCAAAGGAAGGAAGATAAATTTGGGAGAACCTGCTTTTATTTTTTATCGAGATCATAAAGGCAGCATCATCTGTTTTGAGGGATTGCTGCAAAGGTGTGAGATTAGAAAGGAAACTCAATTTTCATTATTTGTGATTTGGGCATTATTTTAAACTCCCCAGAGATGAAGGGCTGGATGATTAGACAGATAAGTAATACGAAAAGTCTAATGACTTGGAACAGCTGAAGGGAAAATCTGTCTCCTCATTTTTATACCAACTCTCTGAGAAAGTGGAGATGTCTTTGGTTAACAACTGCAGGGAGATTTTAAGAGTGAGGTACTGACTTAGAGGCAGAGGCCTGGCAAGAGGAGTGAAGGTTCAGTTTGGTCTAAATGAAGAGAACTACAAGTGTCCTTCTGAGAAGACATTTACCTTAGCCCAGATTACCCTTTCCACTGCTCAGGAGGAAGACAGCCCAGAGACCCTTGAGAAACAGAGCAAGAGAGGAACTGGCTGGATACATCAATGTCTTTCCCACAACTTTTTCTCCCCTACAACTTTTTCTTCTCTTTTAATTTCTGTTAGACTTCCCCCAATTCTGCCCATCCCAGGCAGCATACTTTATCCTCAAGGCACCGAGAGGCAGGCAGGGAGTAAATATGGGGCACCTTCAGAACTTGAATCCTAATCATATTTGTACAATAATATTAAAACCAGTGACTGAACATAAAGCCTGTAATTGCATGGAAGTGTCTATTTCAGAAGCTGTTCAGTTGCATTTGATCTTGTCTTTCCTGTAGCTAATGTGGAAATAACCTCACTGAATCCTGTTGACTGTGTTCTTTAAAAATAATAGTAATCTCATTTCATACTGGCCAACATCATTTCACTGTAATGAACAGGTGAGACAGCAAACTTGAGACTGTTTTCCAGTTTCTCAGTTGTAGAGACTAAAATTGTTCTTTAGACAACCAGAAACTGTTGTAATATTGGCATGAAATGGAAAAATAGAGACATTAAAATTATTTTCATTGCAAAGAATAAAAACCCATGATATTTCAAACAGGATTTAGATTCCCTGCCTCTTCTCCCCCTCAAATGTACAACACAAGTTTCTTCTCTTTCCAGGGATAGACAACATTCTTGTAAAGACTTTGGCTCTGATTAACAACGTCTTCCAATATTGCCCCTAACCTGGATAAAGGGTTTTATTTTTCCAGTCTACATGCAAGCCCCATTCTGTTCATAAAGCTACATTGTGAAAGTATCTGTTCAGCTGTACATAGTTTTGGAGCTGTGCAGCAAGCTTGTCTCTTCCTGCAGTCATCCTTCCTCACTTTACAGCTGGAGCTGTGGTTGCTCTTCAAGGACCAGACAATCTCTCTCCTTCTTTTGCCAGGGAGACTGTTTGACCCACAGGGCAACAAAAAAAGCCAAGGAACAAACAACAGACAAATCTTCTGCTTAGCCATGCTCTTAAAATGTCATGAAACACAATGCCTACAACATGAGCTTAGAGCACCAGGTCAAAATCTTAACTCCTCTGTCAACAAGTTACATCGAAAATACCCCCATCTTTCTGCCGTAAGTCATCTTTGTGTCTGAAATCTCAATTTAAGGGTCCCATTGAGTTTGTGGTGTTTGCACTTGGATCATCTCTAACAGATATCTTCATTTGTAAAACAAAGGAAAGCCTTGCTCAGCAGAGCTCTTTATATTGACTTAATCCATGCCCAATACCAGCTGTGTTGGTCTGTATAGATGCAAACACTGAAACAAATTCCTAACTTCATCTTTCAGTAGTTTCCCACTGAAGGCACCAGAATAGCAGCACGTACAAAGAATTTGCCAATCTGGAGTCCAGATCCTACGGATACAGGGTGCTGTGATAGGAGCTAAAGCCTCAATGGAGAATTTGCCTGTGGGAATTTTTACTCACGCCCCTCAGGCCACTTCTCTCAGCAGCTGTTCACTAGCCTCAGCTAAAGCATAACCCTCTCTTCTTGCAAGGCCAGGCCAAGGCAAGAAAGGAGAAGTCGTCAGCAGTAATCTGTAACAGAGCCTTTGCTTGGGACTTCTTTTCAAATTCCTTCTGCAGATGATCACCCTCTGCTTTCCACACCTTTTCCCTAGAAGCTACAGCAATGCTTCAACATGCAACCTATACTGGGCTGTGAGCAAATGTCAGAAAAGTGCTGCATGCCTCTTGCTGAAGTGTTTCCTGACTGAACAGCTGTTTTACCTCTGTTTTACCTTTTTTACCTACCTTTACAGTAGGAAAGGGTGGAAGGAGAAGACACCAACAGGCCAGATTCAATCCCTAGACCTTGGTCAGCTGTGGAAGAATTGTCATACAACTATATGCACTGGGGATAAATTTAGAATTTTTCCTACTGAGCAATACTTACCAATTAAGTCGCTAAATGAAGGCATGTAATCCCTTATTTTCTGATACATAATTCTTTGTTTCCTCAGACATGAGTATATTATTTATATTCTGAGGAAAAAAGGCTACAGCAGTATTTTTGTGCCAGAGCGGAGAAACATTGTTTACTCAAGCTTGTACTGTCAAGTGGAATTTGGAGATAAAGGACTAAAAAACTTCTCAAGAATGATTTGGTGTTTGCAGTTTACTGGCCTCTTGGTCCCTCTTTGCTTTGTCATGATGTTGTTTTCTTTCTGTTTTCTGATATTTCTCACTCCTCATGTGTGTCACTTTCCCTCCACCTCTCCCCAGCTACCAGGATTTTTAGCCTGATCTTGTAAGGGAATGAGCATACTCAGTTGTACTTTTGTCTTCTTTTCCTCTCCAAACAATCAGCAAAACCAGTGGGAAAATTCAATTCAGTTTCACAGATGAGAAAAGACCTTAGATCATTTTCTAAGTTCTTATGCAAATAGGGTCCAGGAAAAGAAGAGAGATCCTATTAGGGTCTCTCTCTGAGGAGCCAACTAAAAGAGATGAATCCTTTCTTTGACACCTGGGAATCTACACAGAGGGCAGACCAGGTCTCTTTAGTTCTGCTGTGTACAGAGGAACCACGTGTTCCTTCAACTTGGTGTAGGCTACGTACCTGCTTGTTTTTGGATTGTGTCATGTTTCAACTGATGAAATAATGATAGGAGACAGGTCTTCACATCTGAGAAAGTGTACA
The DNA here is from genome assembly GCA_013397725.1 of Rhagologus leucostigma. Taxonomy (NCBI): domain Eukaryota; kingdom Metazoa; phylum Chordata; class Aves; order Passeriformes; genus Rhagologus; species Rhagologus leucostigma. The sequence continues at coordinate 1,647,658 of VZTD01000172.1, forward strand.
TAAGGCCTTCACTGAGGGTGTGTGTCTGTTTCCAGAGTGCAAGATGCTTAAGTTAAAGTTTGTTGCACCCTCTGTGACAACTAGAGAAGAAACATCAAAACCACTCAGTACAAATCCCAGAGAAAAAGGAAGACACAAAACAGGAAGGATGTGCATTATTAAAGGCAGTGATCTGCAGCCTGTAGACTACAGGGATCAGATTGATTTTGTATACACTAACCAACAGATTTATCAAGAAATATTAAAGGGAAACACTGTAAGTAAAGTTCTTTGGGGAGGTCAACACAATATAGCACCATCTCAAATCAGTAAGAACATGGATGAATTCTGATCATACTAGGGTTATCACAAAAACACTGTGACAGGATGTCTTTCCTTCTTTGAGTCTTCCCACAGGTGTGTGTATGAGGAGGAAAAGAGAAGGGCTTCTCTGGGGATCTGCCTTCTTTTTTTCCTTGCTGGGGTTCTGCAGAGTGCAAAACCAGGTGCACACACTGCTAGAATGCTGAAGTGTGTCACCTCAGGTACTTGTTCCTCTGTCACGTCAGGTACCTGTTCCTCCTTCCTTCAGGCTAGTGGTGAGAGGTGCTACTTGTCAAATGCTGGATTGTACTGGAAGGCAGCAGAACAGCTGGCACACTCGCCCTGGCCCAGCTTATGGCTTGGACCAGTTAGATACGAATTAAGACTGAATTCTATCCTTGCCTGAGATTTTGCACACTTTTGTGATATATGCTTGCTTGTGTTTGTTGTGTTTTGATTTCTTTTCTTCCTCTTCGAACATTCCCCAGAGTTTGGGGGAGAAAAGCATTCTGTACTGCTAACATTACTACTGCTATTCCAGCTTCATCACAGAGGTGTAGGATCAGCCGTGCAAGCCTTAAATTCTGTGTTCTTACCAGCTTTGCTTTATCATAAAACATGGTCTTTCCAGAAAGTCCAAGATAGAAGAGGTTGGATGTTTTGAGCCAATACAGTGTAATGATGAGTACAAAGAGATGCAGATGTGGGACAAATTCTACCTCACGGACATACTAGCCATGAAGGATGATTCTCTGGTTGAAAAATGACTCAGTGAGACAATGCCAAATATTCGTCTTATGCTATATTCAGCAACAAGGTTTTCCAGTGTTAAGACGCTCATGGAAAAAAAAAATAAATATTTGAAGAACATTAAGAAAAGCTTAGGCAACAGTCAGAACTGGAGAAGGCACATGATCCAATAGTGTTTTCAAATTAGAAAGGCATGGTCAGATCCAAGATACACCACTGCTCAAGAGAGGTTTAGGAATACTACTGTTCCAAACATCTAAATTAGTCCTGAATTATAACAGAGAATTTTATGATCGAGAAAAACCCACACTGAAGCAAGCTGCTATGTCATATGTGACTAGGGAGGTGCTTTTTCCCTTTTTTTGGCAAGTTGTTGAGTTGAGGTAAATCCCATGTGAAATTTTCTGTAAGGACAATCAAAGCTTATGAAAGTCTATGTCAGGAGAAGGGCTTAACATTGTGTGCTTAAACATGTATCAGGAGTTAACTGTGACTGTTTCAGCCTTTATTCCACCAGCTCCATTCAGTTACTCTAGGGAGTGTTTTTGTGCTTGTATAATCTCCATCTCATTTAGAGTGGAGCACAAGCTGTGTAATGTCGAATCTGTGCTTTCTTGTGTATTTATGTAGGCAAGGCAGATTCATTATGCAGCTGCTCTGAACCTTAAAATAGGTAATGGATTTATCAGCATTTTATTAAAGGAAGACCAAACGGGAGGAGTAGGTTATTTTTTTTAAGTATCTCACCTCCACCTTTATTTCAAAAATCCATTACCTGTCCTCTGACTTTTCTGTGAGTGTTCTTTCCTCAGTTATCCATTATTTCACCTGCTGCTTTTTGTCTGAAGAAGGATTACAATACCTCCATTAGCACTTGCTTCTTAATGGGAGGTCTGGGTGAGAAGTGGTAAAGCAAGGACATACTGGAGGGGTTGTATTTACTGAACAAAGACTACTACCCTTGGTTCAGGATACTGCTCTGATCCACACTGTTTGTTCTCACCACCCAGCAGCAGTTCCTGGCACTTCAGTAATTTCACTTCTGGTGAACACTGCAAGAAGGATCAGAGTAGTGATCTGGTGTCTTTGAAGAGCTGGGCTTCAAAAATGTATCTGCTCTGTGCAAAGTGAGACCTCTCTGGAGTCTGTAGCTACATTGTCACATCCCTGCAAATTTCTTTGTTTCTCCAATAAAGCCAGGACAGTTTGTCCTCAGTTTCATTGTGGATGTTGCAGAGCTGCAGTGATCTGGGGTCACAGGACCTGTGCCTTGGCTGGAGAGGCAGTGAACCCCTGTGCTTCACCAGTCTGGACAGCCACCTTTGGCCACCACTGATGAGGGGGTGGAGTCGTGGTGGTTGATTTTCATCCCTTAGGGTACAGGAGTTACCACACTGACAATCTAATCCTGGGTGGGGAAGATACCTTCTTGCTTTATACTCAGTTTGGATGAGATCCAAAGTAATCACCACAAAAGGTGGAATTTGGTGCAGTTTAGGTGGAGAATGGAAATTTTTCCATCAGTCCAAATTACAGAGTTAATCAGGTTACAGTGACTTTATCACTAGGAGAGTAGGAAAGATTGTCTCAGGAATCAGATGCCTTTTTTAAATAACGACTATTAGCATGGCCTGGAAATGGCAGGGCTGCAAGTGCTGAGAGATCCACTCCTCTGGAGACAGTCTGGAGAGAGTGTAAAAGAAAGCACTTTTTCACCTCCAGTCTGAAAGAAGGCAGCTCTGTAAAGTTATTTGTAGCCCTTTAGACTGCTTTGAGCAGGGAAATAGGACTTTTTTTCTGAGTGGAAACCATAGAGACATTTAATTACACTACAAAAAATATACACAATAAACAAGTCTATTTTATTTTATTTTATTTTTTTCAGCCAAATATACTAGAGAGCCCTGGAGGGAAAATATATTTTAGTACTTTACAGTTACAATTGCAATTTATGTTAGTCTAGTGTCTTTCATATGAGAAGTACCATATCATAAAACACTTTACAGTCTGTTTATCAATACAATAAACTGAGAATATTGCTCAATTTACTTTATTAGAACTTGCTGAGAGGTACAAAAATAAAACCAGCTTGGATTGCTAGTACTTTTTTTTTTTTTTTTTAAAGCAAGTGAAACATTGGGAAGGGTAAACATAGCTAGATACAGTGTTAGTTACGAAAGAGTGTAAAAAAACCTCCAGGTAATGAGAAAGGGTTGATGCAAGGACAGATTTATCATCAAAGTCATCCAAGAAATGGCTGGACTGCAAAGCACATCAAGAAATTTTAGTGAAGCTTAGACTCAAATTAAACCATTATGATACCACTATTTTTGCTTGCTTGAATTGTGGGATATTGTGCAAGTTGTTTTTATGGCCAGAATTTGCTGGAACTTGTTTCATTAAATATTCTTGTGATATGGCAGGAACTTGTGGTAATGCTTTGACAGGGGTATTCATATGAAAATTTATGACACCAGCAGAAAACAACAAAATGGTTTTGATAGGCAAGAGTTCCTTTATTTCTATACATTTGGAATCAGTCACAAATAGACCATGGGCAGTAACCAGTTTGGAACCAGAACTTAATAATGTATGGACATGGATTTCTTGTGTTTTAAAACACTTTAAGTACTCTGAGCACAAGTGCTTAACCCACCTCAGAAACTGCTGCCGGCTGTTTTACGTGGCACTCACCCAGTGCAATGGGGCCATGAGCAGCTCCCGTGCCCACACACAGGTTTTGCTGTGTGGGGATGCTGTGCACCTGCGAGTACTTTTAATGAGCATCTGAAAGGCACATTTCCCCAGTTTGAGATGATAAACACAAACGTGCATTAATTGCGTCAGCAGGTTATTGAATAGTGTTCTGCAACAATATCACTGACAGCCGGAGTTAAAGCTGTTCGAGAGGCTTAAGAGGGCACTTCCATATGGTAACAGCTTTTGATTTTTTTTGAGCTTAACCTCATTTTTTAAGGCTCTGTTTTGAGATGATTGAAGTTTTTCTTTGAGTTGCTAGCTATTAATATTTGAAGAAATATTTTCGAATTTTCCACTATCCTAGTGCAGTTTGCAAGTTTTCAGTCTGTCTTATTATAAAAATAATTATAGGTATTGTTGCTTTGGAGTCTTTACCACAAACTTCAAACTAGCCCAAATTTCATGCTGTGTCAATTTATCATAAACTATAATATCTGCTCTTTCAATGTAATTTTTTGTGTGTCTCTACAATGTTGTTTTGCCTTGCTTCACAAACAATTGTTAGCATTAAAAATACTGACATCTCAAAGCCCTGCTTGATATTTTATACATATATATATGTAACACTACACCCTATCATTAAGTCAAGAAAGACAAGTGGTAACTGAATGATATTCGTTGACAAGATTAGATTCAGAGAGGCAAATATCTGTGCAATAACAGGAGATTAGAACAAATAAACTAATTATGCACTGAAAAAATTCAGTTCAGGTGATTCATTGCCGCTAATTTCAGCACAACAAGAAATGTATTCTATTTCAGTTGTCATCAGAGACTCTTCAGGAATGCAAGCATAAACCCAAAAGGGAGAAATGCAAAACCCATCAAAGGTTTGGAATGCAATGATATACATTAGCCAGTACGAGATTGCCAGGTACAACAAGGTCATTTCTGGAGACTGGGAGACTCAAGCTTTAACAGGGTTATTGCTGTTCTAATTGCTTTGGACACCTCTGTGTTATTTAGTAGTTATGTGTTCAGTAAGAACACCCTTTCACAGTAACTTCCAGACAAGATGACATCAGTGCAACGCTGCAAGAACTAGAAGACCGTGGGATCTCTATTTGTGTTTCTGTCAGCATTTAATTGAATTGTCTGTGAGGAATTGCTAGGCCTGGAGCAATTACTATCAAGAGCAAAACTATTACTTTAAATCTTCCATACCTTCTTCCTTCTTTAGAAACCACTTTTTGTTGATCTTTTAACTACACTTGCTTCCTAGATGTAATCAGGACATGCAAAATCAAGTCACAGATTGTGATCAAATAAGCAAAACTATATTTTTACCAGTCTCAGTATTTATCAGGTGATACTTAAATTCCAGAGCTTCTGGTTTCCAGTTTTCAGAGTTAAGTTGATAAAGCATCCATGTTTGACAGTACTTCATGGAAAAAGGAGTTTGGTGGCTGTTCATGCCAGAATGAAAGGTCACAAACATAATTTTTCAATGAATTGACTACAGACTGATAGACTCCACTAGAAAGAAAACCTGTACTGTTCTACTGAATTTCAATTATGGCCTTGCTGAGGGAAAAGGGAAGTAGGGCTTCTGCCTTCACGCTGCTAAGTGGCTCTAAATTGCAATCTTTAACACCTCCTCTTTGTTTGCATATTCAAAGTTCAAATTAGTGGTATCCCAGACTCTGAAAGTGACTTAAGGAAAAAAAAAAAAAAAGTTTATGTACTCTACCTTGCAGGTGTGCGCTAATTTTAATGTTGGCACGTATGAAGGACATAATTGTGTTTGGCCCTCTAAGAAAAAGTTGCTTCCTTTAGCATTATCTTTGAGGCATATTCCTAAAAATGGTGATGGAATAAAATAGCAGACCAAGAGGGGGAAGGAATAAATAAGTTACTCAAAGAAACTAGTGCCGAAAGAAGTCAAAAATCAATCAAGCTTTAAATGCTGATAAAGAAAAGAAGTTTAATGTACCATCAAAGAAAAATAATTGTGCTGTTAAATAAAAGAGCATCAAAGAAATAAATGACAGATTAGTCCACATGAAGAAAGAAACCATCATAGCAAGGTGGGAAAACCTAGAACAAAAGGTAAAGGATGAGAAGTGGGTTTATCTTGTTCAAATACAAGTGTGCATGTAGCATTTGGGAATAACAATATTTTGCTTTGAAATTTGTAGCAAAATGAAATCTTAATCACAATAGAAGGAAAATGAAAGCACGTGTGAAGGGTGGAAAGAAAAAAAGGACCCTAAATCACACAAACGAAATGGAAAACATCAATGACAAATGAAGAGGAAAAACAGGGAGACAGGGTAGGATACTAATGAAGATGGAGTACAGTGGTGTGAGTGGGCAGAGAGAAACTGTAGAAGTGCGTCTGGTGCTATAAACATCTATCCCATGGAAAATCAGAAGGCACAGATCAGGGATTGGAGAGTAGTGGATTAGCTGGCAAGGAGGGAAGAGGAAAATGTATGTCACTAGAAACAGCAGGGTAGGAAACTAAATACTTCATGACTATGGGAGGTGGTTTGGCTGTAGAAAATATAAAATAACTTCTACTGCATATCTGACCAAGATAACATGTAAATGTCTATTTTAACATGAAGTTAAATGCACTAGAACCTGTAAAGAAATATATTTACTTGTATTGATAAAAATACTTCTCTGGTGCTTTCAAACTTGCTTAAGTTTAAACCTTTTTGACTTTCAACCATTTAATGCCTCCTAAAAAAATTTGAAAGCCCTCCTATGCACCAAAGCATTCTTATCAATCTGACACTGAGCAGCTACCTACCCCACTTCCCTACTGCAGGCAAAGCTTTGGATTAGTTTATAACCTTGGAAGTTGTGCTCTGAAGATAGAAGGATTCAGGCTTTCTCAGAAATGTCCTTCTTTTGCAAAGAACTCTTAGCTGAAGCACTTCAGCTGGTGTCTGTGAGGATTGTTTTGCCTGGGATAGGTGTCAAGATAGTTTTGAATGAAACCCATATCTTTAAAGAACATGGGGGGGGGAGGAGAAGCTGTGCAATATGACATCTAGAGTAATTTTTTGGTTTCGTTGGTCAGAATTTTTTTTTGGTCACAGAAACTTGATATCTATACTTTTGAATGAACCTGCAACTCTTTGAGGTGCGTGTCATGGAGTAAACTCTAGGAGAACGCTTGTGCAGTTGCTGTTTACCCCACATACAGTTTCTAATCTGTTGAGAGTCTTAATACTGATCCAAGTCCACTACAAGAATCCACATAAGAATCTACTCTAATGTGAAGTAAAGTAAGGCACAGCAGCAGGTCATAGGATAATTTGGATGGCAAGGGACTGCTGGAGGTCAACCTGGCCAGAGAAGGGGCAAATTAGACCATGGCCTCCTCCAGTTGGGGTGAAATGTCTCTGAGACTGGCATTTCCACAAGCTCACAGGTACCTCCTCCAGTCTAAAAGCATTCTCAGTGTGACTGCCCCCCATCTAATTGAAACTGCCTTCATTGCAACTTGGAACTGTTACTTCCCACCCTAGAAATGCTTTGAGAAGAACCTGGCTCTGCCTTCTCTACATGCAACTGTTAAATAGTTGAAATAAGTAGTGCGTGATTTTGCCATTTCTTCTCAGAACTAAAGAAACCTACTTTTCTCAACCTTTGTGCATCATGTACTCCTTACTCCTCCTAAAAGATGCTGGTACTAATAAAATTTACTAGTGCTAAAATGCAAATAGTTATTTAAAAATTAACTGATCAGAAAAGTTTGGCTTGTTTGGAATACACATGATAGAGTCACCCCAAGACAGGGGGTTTTTTTGTTTGGTTGTTTTTTTTTAATATGACATTTTTGCACGTGTAGTATATGCTGCCGGATAGTATTAAGAAGAGTGAAAAGATAGGATCCCACAAGCAACTTCAGTTAGATAAAAAAAAATATACTGCTTTAGGTAGGATAAAAATGTACAAATGTACCGTCAGCCTCTGCGGCATAAATTGACCTTTAATTCAATTGGTTAAGAAAAAAACCTGTGTTAAACCCATGTTTTGTCAGTATATCATTTACTCATACGCTGTGCTGAAGTGTCAGACACAGGCTAGTGGATTAAATAGTTTGAATGCCTGATTTTACCATGCCCATGTAAAAAGAGTAGAAGAAAGCAGTCTTAGCCACCCCTGTTTTCCTCGGCTTTCAATACCTGCAGTGAGTCATAAGCCTCTGTAATAAAGAACATACTTTATTGTCTGCTTTTGAATGTACACCTCAAAAAAAAAAAAGAAAAAAAAGAATCCCTGTAAAATATTTGCAGCTGAACCCCCTCAGAGACTGAACGGAATTTATGGGCGGCTGTAAGTAAGTGTTCACCTACATGACAGCTGTAAGAGGTTTTGTTGGCTTGGCCCCATGTTACCATGATATTCAACACAGAGGGGCTGACCTGCCTTTTTCTCTGTGAAGTACGAACAGTAGTACAGTGAAGCTGTGCTTGTACGACACCCACAACTTGATATGTAAAATTTTGTTTCATAGATTCATGGAATGGTTTGGGCTGGAAGGGACCTTTAAGTTCTGACATCTAGTTTCAACCCCCTTCCACTAGACCAGGTTGCTCAAAGCCCCATCTCACCTCACCATGAACAACTCCAGGGACGGGGTATCCACAACTGCTTTGCCCAACCTCAGTCAGCTGTGCCAGTGCCCCACCATCTTCACAGTAAAGAATTTTCTCCTAATATCCAATCTAAACCTATCCTCTTTCAGTTTGAAGCCATTACCCGTAGTGTTATCATTATGTGCCCTTGCAGTGCTTTCTTTTCCTCTCGTTGATTTACATATTTGGATGCTTCTCAAAATGTCCTTTAACTGCTCAGCAAAAAGGAGCCTAATAAAGCTCTGAAAGTAAATACTGCCAAGTTTTGTAAAATGCCAGATTGTTTGTAAGCTAGGGTAGAAAAGTCCAGTTAAGAAAAAGCATTTCTCATGTTTTTTGTGTGGGTCACCAACTGAAGTAAGTGTCCTGGGCTCTCCAGAACTTCAGTATTTACTCTGACTCTGACTCTCTCCAGTTCATCAGTATCTCCAGTGAGGGTGGTTTCAGTAACCTCACAGACTTATGTGTTGCTGTTGGCTTCACTTCCACGTGTGCGTCTCATACTGAAGTGTAGTGCTGTTGATACACACTGTAAATTGCATTCAGTCAAAAGCAGAACAAAGGTCTGGGCAATCCTGAAAGCTCATGGAGGTGATGATCGCTTGGGGAGTTTGCTGCATCCCTCAGAATACAGGGAGAGTGATAGTGGAAGGAGCAAGCTAGGAGGCCAAGTAAAGCAAAATGAGGCCAAGGGGCAGAAATTGAACTTCAGATGAAATACAAAGGCTGGTGCATTCTTGCCTGCTTCCAGTCTAGTCTGGCTTCTGGCCACGGATAACAGTGGGTTTCAGCCAACAACTAGAGTTCTTCCATTGTCTGTGCCCTCTAACCGCTAGTTCTACTATGGCTCCCTGATGAATTATGGAGGCTCCAATATTTTCCTTCAATCTGCCTTCAGCAGAGCAGATTCATTTACACTCCTGTTTTCTCTGCATAAGAGAAAAGAGAAGCATTCCATATCTGAATTTCTTCAAGCTATTGTTTGGCCTAAGTCAATTCTCCTCTATTTTGTCTTTCTTCTTTCAGTGCTTAGTACTAAGAAGGGACAAGCTTCCCTTGCAAACTGAAGAATGTGTGTGATTATAAAGTAAAACAGATTATAAATGTCAGAGCTTGCTTTCTTTAAAACTGTACAAGAAGGAGGCTACTGTGTCTAGCAGGAAAATGGTTGGAGTGGAAGGACCGTGGCCTGGGTCAGCCTTTGATTTTTCTGATTGTAAAGGGATGTGATACAATTCAGGTCTGACTCCACCATTCTCTTCTTTTCACCTCTATCTCTAACCCAAAGAGACCTTAGGTAGAGGAAAGGTAAGTTCAGCCTTCCTGCCTTCCAAGTGTTGAGATCCTCTTAGCAGGCTGAGGGCAACCATGTGAATGGATTTTTTCCCTCCTTACTAGGCTGAGACCACCAGCTCTCATAAACAAAGGAACACCAGGGATTTTTTTTCCTTTTTTTTTTTCTTTCTTTAATCACCACTGATGTGGCTCACAGTTTGAACTAGCAGGAATCCCTCCTACCCTCCTCCTGGATCATGCAAAACCTTTTATTTGTTTTTAAACCTATGTGTCTGCTTCTAACAGGAGGGTATTATGTAAGCAGTGGATGAGGTGCTGCTACATGAGGAGTAAAGCTAACTGGGGGAGCATGAAGAGATTGATGCCAGACTGATAAAAGGCCTTTGCAGAATATCTGTTTGCCATGGATCTTCTGACACATTCCTTTGCCCCCTTGACTCATGAAGAAAACAGCCTGGCACTGCACTCAGTCTCTGGGAGATGGATATTCCCACTTCATAAACCAAAACCCAGCATTTTGTCTTTTTATATGATGCAGCTATTTGAACTAGGATAGGAATATCTGCCCGCTCCGGCAAGGAAGTGATATTTATGTGTTGTCATCTCAAATGTAAGAGAGGTCACTGGCAAAAGGTGTGAAGGAAGCAGAAGCTGATCAAAGATCAGACTGTTCCCAGATATGTTTTGGATTGATGTTGCAGCTCGCCATTCACACAGAGAAAAGGCAGGATAGAAACTACTCAATAATTAAATCCCTGTAGGTTGAGGGCTTTCCAGTGAGTGTCTACAACCTCTTCAGGCTAGTTTCAAGGATGATGCTTGAATTGGGCTCATGTGACCTTAGGAGTCACCCAGTATAAAGTAGGGAAAAGGATTTAATTACAGAGAACAGATAATCTTTGTTCTAATGCCTTTAATGCTATCACTTTCTCTGCAGCTGCTTTACACATAATAACAGCTTAGCTTTCATTACACATATATATTTTTTTAAAAAGGCAGTATCCTCCTGTCACCACATAAGCAGCACTGCTTTCATTCATTTAAAGTCATCGTTTCTCTCTGGCTATATATAGGGTATTCCATTCTATGTCATTCCGTATAATAGTCTTCTAGGAATATATATTTTCGCCTTTATTATTGAGATTGCTTCAGTTGGCAAGTGCCCATGGAATAAAATTGCAAATGAAGCATGCAGAAAGTTGGCAATAAGCTTTGTTTCTTCTGTTGATGTGCTATACTGACCCTTAGGAAAGAGACTTAATACATAGTATAATCTGAGGTGTCTTTTGGGAAGGTGGAACATCTGAAGGGAAAAGTGGGCAATAGTGTTTCCTCCAGAGAGCTGAAATCATTCAATGACTCACTCCCACACAGTGTTAATTGTGTTTGACACGAAGGACTGGTGCTTCAGCATACTTGTGATGGACAACAGAACATTTTTTCGTCTTGGATACTGGGTTAGTTTAGTTTCCAGTGAGACCAGCTGATGATTGCATCAGAGTGTAGGATTTGCCTGAAGAGAGTTTCTGACTGAGGGCCGAACATGTTCTTCAAAATGTGAGTTGTGTAGTAGTGTAGTAGTTGTGTAGTTGTGTAGCAGTGTAGGGAGTTATGATCTGTGATAGCATTTCTATACCTGAAAAAGCCCAAGGATAGGCATTGTGAAAATATGATTTTGGTGGTAAGCCTTATTTTGGTTGAACTAGTTTAGAGGTTAAGCTGTATCAACACTAATGGTGTTACCAGGCTCTCCCTTTCACACTACAGGACTGGCTTCAGTGAAGTTTTACACAACACTTAGAAGTGGGTGAAGGGCTGAGTGCTGAAGGCAGAGTTATCTTTCCTGCCCAGTTGGCACTTCCTTCAGTCAGGGATGATGTACATAACTGTGTGGGGGATTGTCCATGGTGCACCTCTGCTTGGATAAACAGAGTAATTTAATCTCCCCACCTGTCACTAGTCTGTCATGAGAGCTGAATTTGCTTTGAGAAAAGTCAGATGCAACCTCTGCATACCAGAAGTAGGGAATCAACAGTTTGTGTCAGGATATCCGCCTGTGGAGGAGTGAAGCGCAGACTATCTCATTTTCGGCCTGGTTGTCTTGCTATGTTCTCTTTTGACATGAATTCTTCAGGTTTTCTGGTAAATTGTACCTGCTTCTACCAGGCTTGGAGATAATCAACAGCTGGAGTATAAATAAGGAATTATTTTTTATTAAAGAGTTTACTTTGATTTCTTATTATAATGGCATAAACTGCTACTCGTTTGTAATTCAGAAAGCCTCCTACTTGCAGCAAATCTGCTGCTGGGACAGCACCACTGAAGGGCTTGTGCAAAAGTCTCCCTGCCACTCCAGCACTACTTCATAGGCAGCACAGAGCAAGCCCTGAAGGATAACTCGCATAATGAGTTCTCCCACACTGCAGAGGAGAAAAGTGATCCCCAGATGGCATACCAGAGAAGCAGGAGGTTAATTTTATTTGAAATTCCCTTAACTAAGAATTTGGTCTCAATAGGTGAGTGAATTGAACCACCAGAGCAGATGGGTTGATGCTTTAAATCCCATGCCACAAGGCTTGTACTATTTCTCAAGAAACAAAGATGAAACAACAGCTCTTTCCTGTTTTTGAGCAACTTTTTCCTCATTAGGGTGTAATGAAATGCTTTGGAAGATGCTTACAGACCTTTGGCACCTTGAGTATTACAACTCATGGGCATATGCAACATTAAAAATAAAAGATTAATTAAGGATAGACCCTTGAACTTAGTTTTTCGTCTGTGTACCAGAAGAAACACAGTACAGATCTGCATAGCACAGACATGCAAAGGCTTATATGTATCTCCTGAATTCCTAACCCAAGTAGATCAATAACAAAAAAACTTAGCTTCTTAGACCCTGGATATAGATGATCAGTATACTGTTGTTTTCTTTTCCCCCCCATGAGAACATATCCCTTTTTAAAAAAAAATTATTCTGTCTTTCGACAAAGCGTTGTGCATTCTTCTTGATAATAGCTCCAGGGAAATGTATCTGTCACACAGAATGAAAGGCATTTTGGGAGGGGATTGTCTTATATCTTGATGCCAAGATGGTGGCAAAGTGCCAAGTTTGCTGATAATCACTCTATAAAAATAGGTTAGTTTGAAACAGGTGTCTTGAGTTTCATCAGGTTAATCAAGTGAGAAATGGGTAAGTTGGACAGGTTTTACTGTTGCGGGAATTTTATTGCTCAAGCAAGTAATTAAATTGTGCACAGAGAAATCACCTCACAATAAAAATACATTTATGACAGGATGGTCTTGTTCATCTTGATGAACCAGGCCCCCAGCTCTTCTTCAGACTGTATGTGCCTGTAGGTTCAGTGTGAGTAATCATATTGTTTAGAAGTTATACTATCACAGCTTGTGTGTGCAAGAATTTCACAATAACACCGAAATATACTAGATGCCCAATATTTATATTAAAAAATAGTAAGGAAAGTGGGTTTAGAGCTGCTCCTGGAAGGAATCAACCCACTTTCAAGAAAGTAGCATGCTCCTTAGGGATTCAAAAGTTCAGAAAAGTGGCACTCCAAATTACAGTGGTTACAGCTAAATAGTATATTTAAACATTAACAGTGGGATTCAAATTTTTTAAACTAATAATATTTGTGCACTTTTCTACATGTTGACAAAAAACATCCTCAAAAGGTTGCTTGAACGTTTACCTCTTTATGAAAGCACAGTTTAACAGGATCTCAAAATTAAACATAGCATTCCTTTAGGTATTTGCAGTCACACCCCTCTCTTAAATTACATTTTTGTCTCTGAGAAAGATTGAAGGATGACCCCCTGGTTATTCTGGAATTTCAGCAATCTTCAATTAACAAAAGTCTAAAACTTTCCAGAGCACTTGTCTTGATCATTGAGTCATCCTTGCACTGATAAAAATCTCAGGCTATTCTTTCATTTATTTGTCTCTTCATTTATCTGCCTGCCTCTGTAGATACAAACAACAGAATAAAAAAAATATTACATAATGCTGAACGTTTCCTTGAAGGGACAAGTCACCTCTGGGCAAAGTGTAACCATGGAAAATTCCGGATAGCACAGGATGTTTTCTTTTCCGTTGGAAAATACCAGCGTTTCAAAAGGACCATGATAAAGGACAGGCAGACTCGAGTCACAGCAAGCACTTAAGGAAAGCTTTGTTTTGGACACTGTTGAAATGCAGCTGCTGCAGCAGCAGGCACCTGACCCAGGCAGATCTGTCCTGAAGGTGATCGAGAGAGTAAAACCTGTGCCCTTTATTTGTGTGGTGACACTCTTGAGAGTTTCATGGGACTGTTGTCCTGTCTCAGGCCAGGGCTGAGGAAGGATTCCTCTCAGGCTGTCCCTGGGGCCCGAGGCTGGTGGCAATATGTGGGTGCCCGTCACTTGTCCCTCTGTCACGTCTCCAGCCAGTGATCCTGTGACTTCTGGCGCTTGCTGCCATGGTTGAAGACTTGCTTGGGACATTTGGTCTGTCCCCACAAGCAAGGCATAAGTGGGGAGTGTGTCATGAAATTTATTTTCTCCTCATTTAGTCTTTTCCAAGTGTCACTCAGAAGTTAGCAGAAGTTAGAAGGTGAAGTAGGGAACCCCCACCTTATGTTGAACAGCTTGCTTATAAATGCTGGCTGAACACTTTTCCCAAAATATACATTTTCTCTCTGCAGAAACGCAGCACACACCATTTTTTCCAGTGCATTTAGCCTCTGTGGCATCAAAGTTTTACTTTGTGCCAGGAAGGAATGACATGCCCCAGTTGAAATTCCCCCGTTTACCTCTCTGGGCAGAGCTGGGAGCAGCCCTCCATCCCAGGGCGGTGGGCAGGTGGAGGCCCAGGTGGGGGAGCTCTCACTGCGTGGGAAGGCAGAAGGGATGATGCTCCCCAAGCTCCTGGCCCATCCTGGCCATCACGTTCCGTTTCATTCTCACCCAGCATTGAAAGAGCGGTATATCCAAGCTTCCTTTGTGCTTCAGGCTTTACTCGTGGGTTACTCATGGTAACTAGGATACTTGAAGATCATCTCCCGTCTTTGTTCTCAAAGTGAAGGTGGCAGGTCTCAGTTTGTTTCAAATACTGCTGTGGTGACACAGATTTTTCAAAAGAGCTCAGTTTTATCACTGGCATGAAATGCAGGGGTACTTTCCTTTATGTCTCTTGGGAGCTCAACAATGTTTTGGGTGAAAAGGATTGGACTGGATGCTAAACACAACTGATTATTTCACTGAAATGCCAGAAAAGGATCGGATTTTCAGAAGGATGTTAAAATAGGAGGGCTATAGAAAGGAAAATGTGATAAATGAGTAGTATATTGTGCACTGAGTGTGTTTACTTGCTGAATCCATTTGGGTCTTTTGAGAGGAAAAAAATGGAGGGAGTTCAGAAGAAAACATCAAATTCTGGGAGTAGCATGAAAGAACTCAGACAAAATATTGTCATGATTTAATAATCCAATGTATTGCTAGGTAATGACTAAGAAGAAGTGATGTTATAACAGATTAAAAATATTTGAGGTGTAGCAACATCCAGAAAGCAAAGAAGTGTAGCTCGATGTATCCAAGCATGATTAAGAGGCATGGGGATGTAAAACTTGAATGGAGATACATTTAAGCCAAAAGTCAGGTTAGAGTTTTCAAAAGGACAACTGAAATATCTTGCAAAGGAACAACTGAAAACCCCTACTGCTTGTGACTCGTGAAAGTAGTTTGAGCAAAATACTGGCAAGAGGCCTGTGGAAACCAATACTTCTCCTCCAGAAACTGAATGACTTCAGTCTTCCTACATAGACTGTGGTATGTTTGACCTTAATTAGCTTTATTACAACAGAAATTTCTACAGATAGGCTCTCTAAGTGAAAGTTTGCCACACGTGTTAATTCTTTGACATTATGGGTTGGACTGGACTCTGAAAGAAGGATCCCTTGGGATCTCTTGTGTTTGCCACTCACCTGCTGTGTGACTGTAGGCACATCATAGCCTTTCCCTTTGTGTCATGCCTTGCCCAAGGACATGGATGGAGTTGGGGAAGGAGCCCTGGTGAGCTCAGGTTTTGCTGGTGAGGGAAAGAGAGCCATGTGGCACCTGAGCTGTTGGGCAGCCAAGCACCGAGGCAGATGGTTTATTTTGCAGGCTACACATAGCCAGTGTAACCTCTCCCCCATGGCTAAAACAGCCAGTGTTAGGAGTTATGCCAGCTGGGAGATGGCCCATGCTGCCAGATAATGGGGAGTACCCCAGGCTCCCCTACAGCCAAGAGAGGTGTGACTCATCTTAGGAGATTTCTGGGGCGTATGAGGATACTGAGATTTGCTGCTCACTGTGAAAGACTGGCTGAAGACTGGTTTTATTTGTCTAATTATTTTTATTTTCTTTGCTAACCTTAAGTCGAGAGCTGTAGAAATCAAACAGTGAAGAGAATATTATGGGCAGGAGAGACTGCAGCTCTTGCTCTGACAGTGGAGTTGGTGCATTAACTCTTAATATTTTCATGAATTGAAGAATCCAGTGGTAACACTGGGTTGCCTCATCAATAAACCTGGGTTTCCACACTATTATCTTCAGGGTCATCAGTGCTCAAGAGGGGCTTGAAATCTACCAGACCTTTATTAAATTCCACATTTGGTCTAACCTCTTAAATTATTGTCTAGTCTCAAATTTCCAGTACTTTGGAGATCCAGCAAAGACAGAATATAGCAAAGATGAGGGAATCTTTCCTGCTGCTTCTATTTCTCAAGTTCTGCAAGAGTTTATTCTGCAAGCTTCAGGCTTTGGAACAGCAGAAATAAAAAAATCTCAGCCCATCTTCCTAGGATTTAGTGTGGGTAGGTGGAGTTTTGTCTCATCTTGATGTGCATTATGTGTTCTACTGTGTGCAAGTGTCTTGACTAATTTGTAGCATCTGTGAGCCCTCTAGATTATGGCAGTGATTTAAGAACATGCCACAGAATTTCAGGAAAAAAAAAATCAACATGCCTTCCAATGTCCTTATGGATTCTCTCTTCCTTCCTCTTTCTCTACTCGTAAGCTTTTAGTATATATTTGGTATTAGGAAATAAAGTATTTGTATTCTTCATCACCTAGTCATAGGGGAAATGATCTTTGTCCTTTGTCTATAGGTCTTGTTAAGGATTAACAACTCCTTTAATTTAATTAAACAGCAGGGTATCTTGAGTCACTCAGCTGTTACTTCACCTGTAGGCATAATTATCATTAGTAATAAAAAAAAGTACTCTAGGAAGTTCCTAGTGCCTGAATTTGTTCTGCAAACCATATGTGTTTATTAATTTCCTAAGAAGAATTTAAGAAAGCAGGAAATAATAAAAGAAAATAACCATTAAGCCGTCTGTCCCTGGTACGATTCACTTTGTATTACAGCTCTGTCGAGAACTCAGCAGCAGTCCTGTTACTTATGGCTGTGTAACACATGCTTCTTAGGTTTGAGGATGGCTCACAAAATTTAGATGCTCACTGGAAATTTCAAGTCTCTTTTGTCTGCTTCTTTTTAGTCTTGCGTCTCCTTTGCTCTCCATTTCTGCAGACAGCCAATTTTCTCTTTCCTCAGTATACTCTGAGTAGTTTATCAGCTAACTTACACTTTTCTGGGTCAGGCTATTGGCCAAAAGTGAAAAGCTTATCTCAATTTGAAGCAAGCTGTACGACGATTCCCTATGCAAGGGAACAAGGCAGGGGTGTAGGGTAAAGAAGTTTCTCAAGTTCTCTCTTCTTTATCTTTGGAGAACTTGCTTTGTGCTTTTTCTCCATAGCATTTTCACTAAAATATCCTAATAGGGATACCTAATTCTTCTGGATGAATTACAATATAAAGCAAATACAGGTGTGCAGCATGAGAAGTTTGTATCTGATTTTTTACAAATGACAGATTCTGTACTCAGCATAAACACACCAAATATGTGAAACATGTCCCAGACATTGTCATACCTTCTATATTGCAAAGAAACATCTCAGCAGACTTTGGAGCTGTCTCCTTGATGAATAAGCACCAAGTCACTCTCCTGTCCTGCTCTTAGCAATAAACCCACGAGCCTTGTTTAAGGTGCAGTACAGCATTTTAAAAAAAGACTCAATCTGTGCCCAGTTCTGAAGATAAAGTTTCATATTTCAGGGCTACCAGTCCAAAAATTTACACAAGCACTTAACAAACACACATATGCCTAAAATCATCTATTAGATGCAGAAAAAGGCTGCCATATCAGATCCTATATCTTCAGCCTGTCTAGGGTCCTGGCTAGTATTTCTTTCGTCACAGTATAATATTGGGTGCTAATAAATCTACCAACTCAGATTTATCGGAGCTTACATTAATCAAAAGTGTTTTAAATAGTGTGTTTCTCTTTATTGTCAATTAACAACCTGACCATCTCAGATGCAGTGCTGATCTGACATGGCTACTTGAATAAATCAGATGGACTGCCTGACGGACAGCTTGTAAGCATCAGGCTTTATTCTTGTGTACCAGCAAGAGTTATGGTTCCTTGAGAACACCTTATAAACATCAGTATGTTTTCTGGTTTTTGAAAGTGAGGAAAGATTTGCAGATTTTTATTTATTTCAGTAATTTTAGTATAGTTATGGCAGTGCTGTCAAAGGTAATTTCATTGCAGAACCTTCTTTATTCAGCAACCCAGAAAAGAAGTTAAAATATAGATTTTCAGTAGCGTTACCAAAAATTGTCCCCAAAGTTATGCAACTGCCACCTGTCAAGTTGTTCAACACCTGTGAATGATCCATGTGGCCAGAAACAGCACCCAAACTCCTGATAATGGCTTTTGTGCTTCATCCAGCAGGCTGTAGTCACTGCTGACACATGCACAGCCTGCCTGGGAGTGTGAAGTGTGCGGAGGCTGCCTCGCACAGACACTTGCAGACCACAGGGAATCGGCCACGGATGGGGGAAGGGGGCAGGTACGCACGTCACCAGCCATCTGTCACCGTCGTCTTCACGTTATCTGATTATGGGCAGGTTTGTCTACAATTTTGAGCTAGGAGTAAGCGTTATTAAATAGATGTCTGGCTTAAAAGAATGCTTTGCTATTGCGAATTTAACACTTGATTGACATCTCTGGCGACTGGAATCTTCTCCCTCCCTGTGGGAGAAGGGAACAGCAGGCAGTCACAGGCACAGCCTCACACCTCTCCTTGGGTGGTTCGGCCTGAGAAATTGTGCTGGGAGTGAAAAATGGGTTCAGTCATTGGGCCCACTAAAGAGCTGCAGTAACAGCTGGCAGTTAAGTAGTGTAGTGTCAAATATTCCCCGGTGAAACTTTTTTTCTGGCAAGCAGAAAGGATAAGAATAGTCTGTAGAGGATGAAACACATCCAGCACTCCTATCTAACTTCACATTATGAAGAGAAGGGTTTCTTTTGGAAGGAAGCTTGAGAGACATGCACAGAGGGCTAGAGCTGGAGGTAGGAAAGCACGCTTCTGTAGCACCACAGGAAGAAAGGCATTGACGTTCAACAGAGAGGAACTAGCCAGCAGAGGAGTGGAAGAGAGGACTCGCGAATGACTACGTAAAACCTACAATGAAGCGCGGGGGAATTTCTGCTTTAAGATTTTCCATTTAGTGAGAGCCCTACTCACAAATTTCCTTTCCTGGTTATCTTATATTCTCTTAATCTTAATTACTAATTAGTTACTTAATGTCTTCTGTGGGGGCATCCCACACTTTGGAATCATTGTGATTTTCTCAGAATAAAAAGAGCATTGGCAATAACCTCGGATGCAGCTGAAAAAAAGCAGCAGTCCAGAGGTAATTTTGGAGGAGTTATATTTCTTACTCCAGGAATAAAGAAAAAAGTCATGTATTTGTGTGTGGGGAAAAATTACTGAAAAATGAAGTTAATGTATTTTTCTGCACAAGGAACAACAAGTATTTGCAAAGAGTTCAGGCTTGCCTGCTCAAAATCTGCTGAACAGAAAGCAGTAGCTTGTATTAAAATAGTTTCACCTTTGCCTGCCCTTTAATCCTGAGCTGCCATATTTTCCATTAAACTTTCCTCACTCCGCTAATGCCCTTTCTACAGCGTCACTTCCAGTTCATGAAACCCTCCTGCCCTTCTGAAAGTTCCTTCTATTACACGAAGTAGCCTTGGTGCCTAAAGACTGTGATTTGTTTGTTTCTGTAGTGGTGAATGTTGCATTGTACTTACAATGAAATGTCTGTCAAGGACGATGTAAAGTGTTCACTCACACCAAACTGTTTTTGAACTAATGCTATTGCAGTAGTTCAGCTTGAATTAAAAGTGACAGAATACTTAGTGTTACAAGAAAAAAAATGCATCTGAGTGTCCTGTTAATCCAGCAGCAAGGGAAAGCTTAGTGAAAATCCTCCGAAAGGCCTTCATCATTTAAGACCAAAGTCAGTTACATAGTCTGGATAAAATGAATGGAATGAGAAGAAAAAGGCAATAGAGACTTAGAACTGGGCTGAGATTTCACTATGCTGTTTGTTACTGTTTCTATTAAAGTGTCATCCAGCTGACATCGAGACTCCATCACGCCAGAGACTGCCTCACTATGTATAGTCCCTGAGCTGGGGAACCGTTTGCAACAATTGCAAATAAGGCCAGGTTTCTAAGAGGACAGAGAATAAAGTTTCATGAAAACAGATTCTCTGTGTAAAAAATACCTTGTCCAACCTCCTAAAAAAAAACCAAACCCAAAACCCTCTTGCATTTTGCCTATATAAAAAACAAAAAACCAACAATAACAAAAAAAAAACCCACCAAAAAACCAACCAACCAACCTAAAAAAACCCCCCAAAAAACCCACACACAAAAATCCCCCCAAAAAAACACAAAACAAACAAAAACAAAAAACCATAAACACACTAACAACAACAGAAAAAAACAACAAATAAAAGGAAAGAAAAACTGGAAGGAGTTTGGCCAACTCCCAGTGACTCCCAGTGCAACTGAATATTAGCTGCTTAAATGTGTTTTTTAGATTCTTAGAACAACTGCAGCAGCATAAAGTGGAATACTTGGTTTTACATGACAATTGTAAAACAGTGGTTTAAAAACATAAAATATGTGTTAAACACTGAGTTTAGGGTGGCTCTGATATGAAAAGAGCAAAACTTTCAAGGCTTCTTTCTCTGTAAGTATTCTTTAAGCACAAAAAGTATTCAAGAGTTGATTCCCCTGAAGATGTATTGTTTAATTTTAACATAATATACAATGATCACAAATATGTGGGACTTGAACGACACATCTGTAATTAAATGCCACTTTTTAGTACTATGCATTATGTCAGAAAAGCCCATTTCACTGTTGTTTACAAGCATTGAAGTCTAAACTTGAACTCAAAGTTCTACCTTCTGTTTTCTTTGTCTTTGTTTATCTGTCTGTAAAATGGACCAGAAGCCCTTGTTTTCATGATCATGCTTTATCAGCTCAGTAAGGAAACATTTGAAACAGGTTAGTCAGGGTATTGCACATATGTCCTTAGAATCGCAGGAGGCTTCTGTAGTAATGGTGAAATGAAATACTTGAAACACTCATTCCCTGAAAACCCTTTATCTTTTTGCTTTCAAATGGGAATGTTGTATTCTCTCTAAAGAAATGGATGTAAATAGAGAAACATATAGAGCTGAAATTACTCTTATTCCCTGCTAATGCATTGGTTCCTGACAGTAAAAGCCCGTATTATGTGAGTGCAAGGAAAGTAGGTACTGTATAAAAGCCCATAATAGATCCAGCTTTAAGGAGAAAAGGAAATACACATGGTAAGATTTCTTCCAGGGCTACAGATGTTGCTTAAGTGGCATCGTTCCAGGGAGACGGTTCTTGAAGGTATTTGTGCTTCAGAAAGTTGCAGGGACAAAGGGATAAATGAACCTTTGCCACAGGCTGTGGCAGGGTAGAAGACGCATGAAGGGAGATCCTGTGGAGCTGCTGACATGCTGTGTGTGGCTTACCTGGAGTAATGTGAGTAATTTATGTCTGTGTCCTCAAGCGTAAATTGCTTTCCAATTCCCCTTTTCTCCCAGGCTGACAGTCATTAGTTGCTGACTTAATTCCTCTGCTTGTTTAGCTGTAGAATACAGCCTACAGAGAGAAGGGGAGAATCGGTACCAAGCATATGAGCCCTTTTCTGCTCCACATGCTCTGCACAGGGAAAAAAGGATGAATACATCCAGGCAGCATAGCCAGGCCTGCCACAGGTGTGCAATTATTATCATCCCTCTGTGGCAATGTGGTGCAGTGGTGTTCCAGTAGAGTGGGGGGGTTAGATAGGTTAATTCTGTATCCAAATAAAGCCTGGGCTCCTGTTTCAAAAACACTTTTAAAAGGTCAGTTCATGTTCTGCTGCCATTTGTGGCTCATGACAAGACTGTTGTTTCAAAATCCACTGCAGCAGTGGACCAAGCTGTTCCTGCACCAGTAACACGTAAACTGACAGTTTTTAGCCAGCTGTTGAAGAGGTAACACGTTCATGGGAACTGTTCAGTCTACTAACCTGCATCCTAGGTTGTGTTATTCACACTGCTCAAGTACTTAGTGCTGTTGAGGTCAGTTTTATACATCAGTGGGTGCACCTTCACCAAAATTAGAGAGAGGCCATTCGTCAGGACTACAAGCAGTTAAAAGAAAAAAAAAGGCAGCTGCACAGTGGGAGCTTGTTTTTCTTCGAATTTTTGCCTCAAGAAGGATATCCTCTGCAGATTGAGTGGAGAAACTGGCTGATCATGGCTTGGACAGGTGCAGTCTTTGCTGTGTGCAAAACTGTCTGGGTAGACAGGCCTCTGGTGTTGAACGGAACTAGATCCAGCTGGCAACTGGACACTAGCAGTGTTCCCCAGGGCTAGTACTGGGACCAGAACTGTTTAACATCTTTAGTGAGATTTGGATGAGGGGAGAGTGCATCCTCAAGTTCACAGATGACACCAGGTTAGATGGAGGTGTTGATCTGCTTGAGGATAGGAGGGCATTGCAGAGCGATCTTGACACACTGGAACAACGGGCTGTGGGCATCTGCATGAGGTTCAAGGAGGTGAAGTACCAGGTCCTGTACCTGGGCTGCAGCAACGCCATGCAGCACTACAAGCTGAGGGAAGAGTGGCTTGAGAGCTGCTCAGCAGAAAGGGACTTGGGAGTGCTGGTTGGCAGCCAGCTGGATATGTGCCTTCGTGTGCCCAGGTGGCCAATGGCATCTTGGCCTGTATCAAGAATAGTGTGACCAGCAGGGCTACAGAAGTGATTATCCTGCTGTACTCAACACTGAGGAGGTTGTACCTCAACCTCCTGTATTCAGTTTCAGGCCACTCCAAAAAGGACACTGGGGTGCTGGAGCATGTCCAGCGAGGGGAAACAGAGCTGGTGAAGGGTCTGAAGCACAAGTCCTATGAGTGGCAGCTGAGAGAGCTGGGGTTGTTTAGCCTGGAGAAGAGGAGGCTCAGGGGGGATCTTTATCACTCTCTACAACTGCCTGAAAGGTGAGCATAGCAAGGTGGAGGTTGGATTTTTTGCCATATATTAAGTAAAAGAACAAGGTGAAATGGCCTTAAGTTGCGCCAGGGGAGGTTTAGATTAGACATTAGAAAATATTTTTCACTGGAAGTGTGGTAGGCATCGAAATAAGTTTTCCAGGAAGGTGGTAGAGTCACTGTCTCTGGAAGTGTTCAAGAGATGTCTGGATGTGGCACTTGGGGATATGATTTAGGGTGATAATGTCTGGATTGACAGTTGGACTAGATGGTCTTGAAGGTCTCTTCAAACCCTGATGATTTTGTGGTTCTGTACTTAATATTCACTGACATCACACTACCACCTTTCCCTCAGTAAAGGTTCTATAAGATTTTTCTTATTACCCAAACCCTTTTCTCACTTCATTTTAGGGGATCAACATCTCTAAGGGTTTCAGGATCAGTACCTTCATGAACTTCATTCCTCCATAAAATGTGTTAGAAGTTAAGTCTCAAAGATCACAGGGAGGATGTAAAGGAAAGGAGCGAAAGGAGTAGACACACATAGGTTTGTGGGTGCACAGGCATGAGTATATACATATATACAGCCCTTCTTGTAATCATGTGGGTCTTGCTTCCTTGGGATACTTGGCTAAAATAGTGAGATCCAGCTACACAGCTCTTTTGTCTTTGTTGTCCTATAGTTTATGCTTGGAAAGGTCCTTTGCAGGATTGCGTACCAAGTCATATTTTATTTTTCCAAAACGGAAATAAAGGGTGTCAACAAATCACCAGAAGGTTCCTGGATGTGTTTTGTCTTGGAGGTGAAGTTTTCCAAGACTTTGGTCTGTAATGTCCAAGTAATGGGTGCCAGGAAACGCCTCTAATTGTGTACTACTTAACTCACTGTGAGTGAAGAACTGGCGAGCAGTGTCTCTGCCAGATGCCTCTCTAAAGATGCCTTGGGTCCCTGACCTCAGCTGCTCCCATGTGCACCATTCAACGTCAACCCCTGTTAACTAAAAGATTAAAGAAAAATTTCTTTTCCTTGCTGCGGCACCAGAGCTTCCTATGTCAAACAGAGAAAGTAACTAAATGATTTCAGGATAGGGAGCAATGGAAAAGACTGTTATTGTTATTATTGTATTCAACTTCAATCACATTAATTTGTTCAAGACAAAAAAAAAAACCCTTTGCAAATTAATTGTACAGGATTTTGTCAAAAGTAAACATAAGGGGAAGCACACACCAGCCTCCTGCCTTTCTCACCTAATACGATTTTTCAGTTCTCCCCCTTATTATTTTTCCAGTTAAAGCTCAGTACAAAAAAGACCTGTTGGAGCAGGTCCAGAGGAGGTACACAAAAATGATCAGAGGGATGGAACCCCTCTCTTATGTGAAAAGCCTGACAGAGTTGGGGTAGTTCAGCCTAAAGAAGAGAAAGATCCAGGGAGACATCACTTCAGTCTTTCAAAACTTAAACTTTTTAGCAAGGTCTATTGCTACAGGGCAAGGGGTAATGATTTTTAACTAAAAGAGGTTAGATTACAACTGGATATGAAGAATGATTTTTTTTTATGATGAGGGTGGTGAAACACTGGAACATGTTGCCCAGAGAGGTGGCAGATGCTCCATCCCTGAAAACATTCAAGGTCAGGTTGGAGGGGCCGCTGAGTACCTGGATCAAATTGAAAAAGTCCCTGCTCATTGCAAGGGGTGTGGACTACATAGACTTTAAATTTGAACTATTCCATGATTCTATCCTTAGTGTTACTTCTAATATAAGTAGTAGTGAAAAGGAGAGACGGGAAAAGAAAAGAAGAAAGAAAAATAAAAAGTGTTAGTTTTTAGCTGCTATGTCCCCCTAAGTAATTTGTTTAAAAATTCTGAGATGTAGCTGGCAGGTAGCAGGAGGAAATGAGTTCTCTTAAAAGACATTAAAAATTGCAGAATCAAATTCCAGCTTGGCAAGATTTTTGTCTTTGTGGAAAAGACTTGAGGAACAAAGTAATTATCCTCACTATTTCATTTTAGCTCAGTGTAGAAAGCTTTCACGGTAGACATACCCATTTTCTTTGTATGTAATTATGATCCACAATAGCTCTCTCTCCAACCAAACCACCACTTATTTTGAGTGATTTCAGTGTCTACCGAAAAAGAATAAGTTGTCTTTCTGTGCTTTTATTAAGACTGTAGAGATAAGATGAACCTTGTTAGTAGGGTCCTCTGGACTGAAATAAGCTTAGTCCTCTTATGGTTTTGTTTGTTTACATGCTGAATTCCATTTTTATGTGTTATCTCTCCGCCTTAACTCTGATAGTCCTGTCTCACCACGGCAAAGAAGGCTCGCAGTCCAAGCTGATGAGCCTGCTGCTGCAGGAACAACAAATGCTTCTGATTTGAAAAAGAATGCAAAGCATGCCCAGAGTTTATTGTTCTCTTTTTTTTTCCCTTCCTTCTCTGGTGTTTGATTTCTCTGATTTTTTTATTTTCGGTTCCCCAATGCACTAATGTCAAGCTGATACTCTTACCTAAGCATTTGTAACCAGGATTTGATGAGAAGTCATTCATATTAAGAGATAATTTGTGTTGAATTGTCTCTTATTGGAGGCTCTGTATAGTTTGGAAAGTTCTGAGTTTATTCAATCACTCCACAGGAGCCATGACTTCATGTGGCTGCAAAGATATCAGTGTTAGACCCCGCATTTAGTAAATAAAGTTTGATTTATGGGTGGGTGGGATTTGGCTCCCATCACAGTTAAACTGGAGTGCTAGTGGTTTGGATGGAAATGGAACTTAGCCCAGCAGAAAATGCTTTTGAAAATCTTTGTTTACTAAGAAGTGGTCCGGGAGGAAAATTCTTGGTATGACTTGCATACATTTTCGTGAGGTCTAATCCCAAATATTAACACAGTTTGAGCCATATGGAGCAAATTGGTTACCATGCTTATGAGTTTCTCATGCCTCTATCATTTTATTAGTAAATCATCATGCACTTTGTCTGACTTCTGTCATGTTTTCCCACTTTGCAGTATGGATTTAACCCCCAGCAGAAGAAGGCTGTATGACCAGTGACTTTAGTGTGAGTGAGGCTGTGTTACACCAGGAAGCTTGCTGCTAGAAATCTTATCAGCATGCAACAGCCGACTTTGACACGTGTTCAGAAAAAACCAAATTGTGCTATTTGAGCACATAGTCTCCTGCCTGGTTGGTACACTGTGATTATACAGTACAAATATTCTCCAAACTTCGCTCCATCATTGTTTCCTGCAGGATGTGCTTTTTTGTGGTTTACAAAAAAGCAGAGAAGAGAGATAAGGAAATCATAGGTGGGTGAGAGTGGCTTTCCACATTTTCTTTTCTTCTATACTTTAAATACCCAGCACCCAGCATTAACCTCTCTCATGCATGGTCATGGGTCTGACTGCTACTGATGTCTGTGTATAACCAAACTAGACAACTTACCTGGATCTGGTGTAATTTTAACAAAACTGCTGCTGTGGCCGAGCTGATGGAATCTTCTGAGAAGAGAAAGCAGCACACGAGCACCTGGCCAGCAGTATGGGTGACAGAGCGGGGGAAGACCTAGCAGCAGGCAAGAGGATCAGCAGTGGGGAGAGGATTGTCCAGCCCGCCAGTGCAGGCCACTGGCCTGTGATACTTCTATAGTCTTGAGGCATAATTTCTTTCTTGTTAAACAAACAGCCTGTTGTATGGAGTGGACAGTGGTGTTTCAGCCTGGTGGTTGTTTTGGAGGCGCCATCAGTAGCTTCTACATAATCACACCGTGCTGAGGTGGAGCTCAAGGCCCCCTGCGGGGGCAGACAACCAGGCTTGGCATGGGCCATGTCTGGTCTTACCATCCAAAGCAGACACTAGAGCCAGCCACCCCAACACGGGCCTGAGGCTCCTCTGAGAGGGAGTGGGTTGTCCTACTCCACCCTGAAACCATGGTACATTTTAGGATGCTCTTAGCAGAGCAGCTTGCCTGCATCTCTCTGAGGCAAGCGGTTTTCATGCTATTGCCTCTTGCTGTGCGTTGAGGAGTATTCGGCATAACAAAGATGATGTGGTGACTGGGAGAAGGAAACAAAAGGAGTCATCTAGTGGCTTTTCAACAGCAAAGCACCAAGCAGAATCATGGAGGAGTGCTGAAGCTTAGGAAGATCTCACTTTACCACTGTGTATAACATGGGCTTGTTGCTTTTTTGGGGTACTTTTCTCATGTAAAGAGCTCAAATATTTATAGTGGTGTTGATCCTGTCAAAGGGAAGAGAATAGGTTGTATAAAACATCCACTGGTTCTCATGTATTAAGGCTGAGCTTCATCACACATTTTTAATGTATGCAAAAATTCTGAAAAAGAAACTTATTTAGAGCGAAGAGAATCTGTGGATGCAAGAGATGCCTGTTACCGGTCCTTGCAGCATACAGGAGCTGCCAGTGGAGCAGGTTTGTTTTCATCTAGTCATGATTATGTTTTCTACCAGCATACAGTGGAACAGCTAAGGACTGATTAGTATCTCCTGGCAAAGGCTGCTGAGACCAGCTTAAAAAGCAATGATGTTCGAGTCATCACAAAATGCCGCACAAGCAAGAGGACTCTTGTTGCTTCATAGGAGTGCATAACAGCAAAAGTAATTCTTCCTGAAATTAGTTTTAAATAGTATTCCCTTTGCCATCTTCTACAACAGCTTGAGCTTTTTGGAGTGAGGAAGTTTGTCTTGAACTTACAGTTGTGTGTTTTTCAGTGCATGGGTACTGGGGACTTTGAAAAAACATCCAAGGCCTCAGGCTGAATTCACTGTTGAGTTTTTCAGCAAATACACATTTATGTCTTTATATCGCTTATTTTGTTATGTTTGGGGACTGGGATCACTATTTGACTAATTTATGAAATGTATTCCTGGTGCATTTTTGTTTTGCAACAGTTGAAACCCTAGCAGATGGCTCACTCTGTCTCTTGCTGGATAGCTAGGACAGGTTTTTGAAACAAACTATCTGCTCTCCATGATCTTTGCTTTTCAACTCTACAAAGAACTGCCATTTTTAAAGAGGATGTGAGAGAGGACAGGTTTATGTGCTGTGCATGGGGACAAGTTGTTAAAAGTGTAAAATTTTATATAAACATCATCCCTTGTCCTCATTTGGTGGCAGGTGTCAGCCTGGTGATTTTCAAAAGACCAGAGACCCATGTTAGTGTAACCTCCTTGCCCTTTCCTATGCCCCAGAGATTCTCCCATCCCATTTACCATTCAAAGTGCTGCTGAGGGTGAAGAGGGAGACATCATCAAAAAGAAGGAACTGCTCCCAAATCAGGGCAGTTTTTTGATGACTTCCAGAAATTGTGTGAACTGTGGTTCTGCTTTGCCAGAACAGGCTTCCCTGGCTGAGCCTGGCCAACATTCTCTCCCTCATTGCTGCTTGTGTCTGTCACCCTTGCAACATCATGTGTTTTCTGAGACCTTGTACTGTTCAGGGCACGAGATGTAATCAAGCTTAAAAGAGAGATTTGCCAGTTTCCTGAAATTTGTCTTTTGGGACCCGTACGGCAGTTGTTAAAACTTTGCATTGTGAATCTGGGCTATGAAACAGTTGTCACTATGTTAAATGTGGCCAATAAGAAGGAGCAACTGCAAGAGAAGCATAATAGTATATTCTGAAAAAAGGTGAGACTCATTTAGCATAGCTGTTTTTTATTCCATAATAAGGAGACACCCTGGGTTACAGTACTATGAACTTATTTTTTGAAAATATAGTTAGATATGGTTGTTTTATCAAGATTTCCTCATCTTTTAGGGATGCCTGATGTGTCTGTGTATAAAAAAGATAAAACTGGTTTTACCTGCCCCGAAACAGCTAGCTGCAGGTATGTGAAATAGGTGGTGTTTGCAATGTGACAGCAGATCTTTTTATTGCCTTTTGTAAACACTAAAAACAAGGTTCTACTGGTTTATCAGTGCTAAATATAAACAAACTCCTGATTCTGATATATCTCAAAATCTTTATTGCATCAGCCATTTTTCATGAGAAAAACACATGTACAATCCAGGTGTAGTTCCTAAAAAAATCAGAATTTATAGCTTTATATATCTAATATTACCTTGTACCAGTGGATATTTCCAGCTGCAGTAAAAATTTCTGATGAACACTGTAGTCAGGTCTTATTTTGGATTTCTGAAGTGAAAATAAGAACATAACCTAAAATAATGAAAAATTCAACTCTTCAACTTTCCCAATTTGGGATTTGCATTAAAACCCTGAATAAAAAGACCCTTCCCATTTACTTCAGTAGTGTCTAGATAAGAACTACATAATATATGGCTCTTAGAGTATCTTTTCCTGTGTCAAATAATAATAATAATGAATACTCGCCTCCAATACATATTCAGGTGATAGAGGATGTCACCATAAATATGGATGTTGTTCGTAAATAGATTTAGACATGGATGTGTGCTGTGGGCTTCAGTTCCAGT
This sequence comes from Rhagologus leucostigma, assembly GCA_013397725.1. NCBI lineage: Eukaryota > Metazoa > Chordata > Aves > Passeriformes > Rhagologus > Rhagologus leucostigma. The sequence goes on from VZTD01000172.1 coordinate 1,677,291, forward strand.
AAAAAGAATGGAGGAACTTCTATTTGAATGGTAAATGAATGCTGATAATTTTATATTTAGAAAATGTTATGCACTTTACAAGTGTGAAAGTTCCAACTTGGGCTCACTGATGTCCTAAGTAGTTGCTAACTTATAAAATGCTGTGTTAAACAATCAAATACCTACTTAATATCTTTGTAATTGTATAGCCAATCACAGTCAATATACTAATCACTGTTAGAAAATCCAACACTTCCTCTTCAAAACGTTATCCCGATTATTAACATAATCAATATCACATGTAGCTGTAGCAACTGGTTGTAGTGAAAGGACATTTAGCACTTGTGGAGCAGTGTGTACGAACATTTGCCTCTTGAACTAAAGCACTATTCTTTTGAATTTTGTTGGCGTTTTTTACTTAGCTTATTTTCTAAAGGTCATAGCCCTCCACTTTTCTGCCTCCCTTTCTCCCCCCAGGCTGAGGTGTAGAGAGGACAATTAAAGCTGGTATGGGGTTTTTTTACCCCTTCTCATTTTCCAGCACAGCTTCTGACCAACTCATTATTCTGGGATATATACTTCCTGGAACTGAAACATTAGATTTTGGGAGGGAATTTGTCAACTCTTGGACTTTCCACAGCAGTAGAAAGTACGGCAGGTGTGTTTTAAGTGAATTCATGAAGAGAAATCTTCACTCTCTGTATGGCAATAGCTGGTAACTCCCCATCCGAGCTCTAGTGCCAGGTGGGGAAGGTCTATACAGACAAACAAGATACTGTGTGTCCTAATGAAGCTCACAGACTTGTCTGGATAGCTCAGACTGAAGTCGATGGCAGCATTTTCCACTTGGATCTAACGTAAAATGTGTTAAAACCTTAGTATTATTTCCTCCAAACATTTAAGAATTATCAAGAATGACATTTTGTTTACACGCAGAGATTAAAATAAAAACATTATTTTCCTGATGTTGGACTTGCACATTGGCGTCTCTGCTTCCTTCAGTGAGATGATATCTGATATTGCCATGTGAACAGAAGCATAAAATCCTTTCATGAGATTAAATAGCACATATCTGTAGGTAGCATTATGTTTATTAGATTTTTCTCTGTTAATACATTTTCCTCTCTCTTTCCTGTTGCTTACAGTGGAGTGGAAAATGCGCTGATTCAACACTCATTCACGTAATGGTTGTTATATTCCCTAATATTATAATTGGCAAAATAATTAAGTTATACTTGCTACAGAATTACAACAGGGCAAAAATGGCCTTAAAATTTAGCATTAAGATGCAGGAAAGGAGCTGACACTTGAGGTTCCTTCTTCAGTGGAACACCTACCTACCTCTGCACACCTGCCTTTACGCACCTACCTCTGCAACACTAAGTCCTTCAAAAACACTTGGTACTTTTGAGGCCTGAGGGGCAAATTAGAGACTGTATCCTGTGTTTGCTTTGGGACCCATGAAGGTCTAGGAGAGGTGGCAGCCTCATGGTGCCAGGGAAGGGGGAGAGCCTGGTGTCTCCCCACAGTACCTGCTATGAGCAGCGAACTTGACACCAATGGGACAGACTTTAGGGACAACTTGCTCAATAATGGATTCAATACCCAGGCTAAGGGTGGTGCAGGAACAGCAGCAGAGAGGAACTCTCTGACCCCCTCCTGCCCATGATTTTCCAGCAGGTCTCAGCTCCTGCCTCAGAGACTCCTCTAGGTAGAGAGGTCTTCATGAATCACCAAGTGTCAAGGGCATGGTTAGAGCTCAGTAAATAATAAATGGTCCTTGTAATATTTAGATCATTTGGGGGAGTCTGAACATTTTGTTACACCAGGGATGGAAATGGATTAGCACAAGGATCTAGAGGACTTGGAGTATTTTCTTTCTCTGCAGCCCCTGTGAAATAAATGCAGTAGTCCCAAGAGATGCATGAATTCCCATGTGATTTCAGTTTCAAATGTTAGGATCCTCTTATCTTTGATCTGTATAAAAAAGAGCTAGAAAACTATCTGATGCCTTTGGTACAGGCATTCTCACAAGGTGTCCCGTGGTTCCTTCTAGGACTTTTAGTGTTAGTGGTTGAAGGACATAAAACATCTATTTAACCATGTCACACTTGTAATAGACCTCTGGCTAAAGTTCGATTCTGCATGAAAGGAATCGCATTGGGTGCTTCTCATGTTTTCCAAATCAGTTTCTTTGTCATTAAATATTCATCTTGATTTTTCTCAGGAATATCAGAGATAGAACTAGGCACTATCTGGAGGTATCAAGAGGAAAATGGATGGTCTAGGGTATTTACATGATGTAAATTTGTATAAATAACAGGATTTGTGGCTTCCTCCGTCAGCTTTGCTACATGTTTTCCAACAGTTTCGATGGGGAAATGTAACTGAGTTAGGCAAACTAGGAGAACACTTTTCTGCTTAGAAAGGGAATCAAGAGAAGCTACAAGCCTCCAGCCATCAGCACCAGACTCTGGATAAGACTCATGAAAAAGATTGTAATGATCAAAGAAGTTACAGAATGAACCACCTATTCCACTCAATTTCTGCAGCACCGTGGGTGAGGCACATATTTTCTGTATAGGCAACAAAAGTTTTGCTTACCTACACTGCTGACCGGGTGGAAGAAAGACCTGGGTGGTGTGACATTCAGCTCTGTGACTCTAGCTGCCAAATACTTTAGGTTAGACGGTCTACCTAATAATTCACAGTCTTGCATTGCTGTGTTCTCTGAAAATAATTCAAGCCTTGTTGTATTGGGTGTAACAGCTGCAATAATAGAGTCCCTTCAATCAGCCCAATTGAAGATGATGACCGTGATTAAGTGAATGCAGTAGAAGAGATGAAGCGACTTAGCCAAGATAGTAACATCAGCTACAGACACCAGGTCTCCTGGCTCCCAGCCCCAGCACTGCTCACCAGACACCAGGCAATAAATGTCAGTCACGCAGGCAGGCGTAATGGCTGGGATAAATTAAATGACTGTCAGAAATAAATCTTCGTGCTGAATTTGCATAGTGTTGAGGACAAACAATTGACAACAAAATGGAGCATCACAACTCCCATCTCAGAGACTTTAAAGTTTGAAGAATAAGTTAGATCATTGAGCCTGACTCGCAGAAGACAGACTTTCACCTTTTCATGCAGGTAACCCAGTATGGAGTTTAAAGTTAGTTCTGATTCATTTTCAGTTTTCAGTTTTAAACTTTCACCTAGCCACCCCAATTTTGAGTTTTCCATCTGGATCAAAGCAGAATCTGTGTGATTTCTTAGAAAGACACCCAGATTTCCCAATCTTCCTGGTGATAAAATCTGTTCTTTTAAGGAACATGACTCATCTGCAATCAGAGAGCTTCCACAGTGGTGGTGAAATGTTAGCTGGCTTTGCAGGCCCTGGTTCAGTTGCAAGTTAATACCTTGTTCTTTCTGTGCCCTGGAGCAAACTCCTGAGTGTACCGTTATCGGTATTCTTCTGCCCAAAGGCAACAGATAAGGATTGTCTGTTTTCTGGGATTACTCACTGTCTGAACAGCAGAGGTATTTGGAACATTTTGCTTCTGCTGCTGGTCAGGCTGAGTTGCCAGAACCCAGTCAGTAGGGAAACAGAAATCAGATTTGTAGAGAGCAAACTCCACATTAAACATTAAACCCCCAGGTAGCCTGATGAAATAGTTAAAGGGTCTTGCATCCACATCAGTGTTTGATGAGTGGGGAGATGAGTGGGTATTGGTTAATCCTTGTATCTGGCTTCTTCTAAATGTTCATGCTCTGTGGATAAAATCTTGACCTCAATAAAGATGGAGCCATGTTTGCCTAATGGTGAATAGTGTCCAGCCCTGCACACTAATCAGTACGGCGATCACCCTCAAGTGTCTTCATCTTCCTGCAAGACCCATAGCTGGAACATTACAGTGCTATGCAGGTGGTCTCATTAAGTGCGTAGAACATGGATCCTCAGTGGCCAGCTCACACTTAGGAGTGGTCCAGGTTAGTGCCACATTGATAGGAACAGGCAGGTGGCTGAAAAGTACTCCCAGAGCACCTACCCTGGCTTTCCCTGCTCCTCTGCTTGACAGAGACTCTTTTCTCCAAAGCAGTTTGCCTTCCATGCTCCAGCAAAGTCCCTCTTGCTTTCCCTCTTTGCATGGAAAACCCTGAGAAGTTCGTCTTAGAAACTCAACTTGTTTATTACTTTTCAAGATGTCTATTTATTCAGTTAAATACAAATAATAAGTAATCTCTATAGCAAAGGAAAAAAAGGCATTCCAGCTGCCTGAAAATCCTGAAAAGGAGTAAAAAGAACTGAAAATGTTTTCTTAAATTGCATTTGTGGCAATGGATCCTTGCGCATACTATCATGGGTAACATACTGCAAATTGCCAAGCTGACAAGGCTGCTGTAGAGCCAGAAGCTTTGTGTTTTCAATCCTCAAGTGGAATGGAGATTGATCTGAGCTCCCAACTTAGTAGTTAAACAGATTTTGCCAATCTTTTTTTTCCTTATCAAATCAAAATAAGAATGACGCATTCCTTTATAATAATGTAGAAATGCAAATATATAGAAATTTGTAGTATAACCAAATTAATTACTCTAAATGGGAGCATAATACCAAGTAAATACATAAGGAAACAAAAGCATTAATTGATTTGGCTTCTTATTATAGTGAAACTGTTTGCAAGGATTAACAGCTCCTTTCTGAAACACTGAACCCTGACACAATGTTTACATTTCCATACATTTTTAATGATCACATAGTTTATCGTTTGAATAAAACAGCACCATATGCTTTAGCTGTATTAAATTCTGCGAACACTGAACACTAAATATGGAATAAATTATCATGGAAAGATCATTAATACTGGCAAGCCCCTCTAATATGCCATGTCACTTTAGTTTTAATATGCCAGGACTTTGCTAAAATGAAATGCCTCTTTTTATTTACTACAAAGTAAAACTGTTTAATAGAAACTCAGGAAAAAAAAGCATAGACTAGACACAAATGTCTTAATTTTGTTTAAAAAAGACAAAGAACTTTTATACTTTCTAATACAAATAGAATCATTTTCATGGCTTGGATTTGCAGCAGGATTATTTTTTTTCAAGTAGAAGTGGAAAATTGTGTTATTTAGATCTGCTTTCAGAGCAAGGAAAAGAACTATGCAATAATAAATGAAGCATAGACTGTCTGTGCTTTGACATCTAGGATGGGCTCTGTAGTTTCACTGAAGCATCTGAAGGAATAAACCTGCTGGAAAGGTACTGAAAAGCCAGTTTCTTTAATAGCAGGCTATAAATGGAATTATTTTTCTATCCTGAATCTAATGGTAGATGGCGCCTTTAATTTTAGAGTTAGCCAACACAGCCTAGAAACAATTTTCAGTAGATGACCAGGTGACTTGCATGTCTACAGGACTCCAGGGGCAGACTTTGGTGTTAACTGTCTATTTGGCACTCCTCTGTTAATGAAAGACTTTATTCTTGTCAATCTCCTGGCTTTTGTGGTTCAGCCCTTGGATTGCTAGTTAGTGAGAACACTTTGTGGGATAGGTAAGTTCAGTTTCTTCTGAAACCGCCAAGCAGACCTTGACACCAAATATGTCTCTCAAAGAAATGACACTTAAACCAAAAGCTTGATCTGTAATGGGATACTATCTAAATCCTATAATGGAAGTAATTTACCAGATTGGTTTGGAGGTCTATTAAGGCAATATAGGAACCATGGTCTGCATCACTGATAATGTTATCCATGCACTTGCTAGTCCATTAGCAGAGTGATTCATCTGAGACCTGCAAAAGGGCCAGTCCACACTCCCAAGCATGCAAACATCCAGACAAAATAGATCACAGAAGCAACTAAGCAGCTGTTCCCTGTCCTGCAATACCTGCTGCTGGTGTACGATGGAGCAAATGGCCATTCAGGTTCCTGCTTTTAACAAGATTGTGTGTGCTTCTTTGAAAAGTGTCTTTTGAGATGGATGTGTTTTCCTAGCAGATATTACGTGTAGCTGCATTCCCCAAGCTTGCTTTTCAATTAAGGACAGATCTCGAACAAACTATGTAGCTGCAACCTACTGAACTTAACCTGGCATTAGCCAGCATTAGAAAGGCATGCTCTGATAACTTCAGCAGGCAGGGGAGGTTATTTAAGGGAATGCCTTCTCCATCTCACATAATCACTGAGATTATTCCTTGCTATCTTTTCTTTGTACTCTCCACCCAAAACTCCACTGCAGCTGCAGAAACACCAGCTGTGTTGGCAGGGGCAGGCACAGCTTCAGGCTCGGGAGGAGGGGGGTGCAATGGGCCCCCCTGCAGCCTAGAAGGAGGGTGCTGGGATGCGGAGCAGGGTCAAGGGTTGCATCACCCCATTCCTTGCTGGACTAGCATGCACGTTTTAAGGTCAGTGTCCAGTTCAGCTGTGATTCAGGGGTAAGGAGCCCAAAAGAGGCTGGTTTCTCTCAGTGCCTGGTTTATAACCAATTGTGTCAGTGCAACGTGAATTTGTGTGTAATACAATAAACAGGTTCAGTCTGTTCAAACGGAGGGCTTTTTAAAGGTACAGTCAGAAATAAGAACAGTTCATCAGCCTGAGTATATCTTAAAACTCTACTTCAAATACATATAAATAGCAATGCTCAAATAATCTCTGAAGTGTCTGTAGTTTATTGAGTCCTCTTGAGTATCACCATCCCTGTGGTCAGGCAGAGATAAGTGGATTAGTTCTGGATATGAGCATCTGAACTTATATTTCACTGCTCAAATTCATACCTGCTAAATTTGAGTCTATCATCATGTTGTAGGGCTCAGCTATCTAAATTTGCTATGGCTTAATCTGTCCAAGGTATTTTAGGTGAAAAAAAGACAAAACAAAACCACCTTGGGGGGAAAAAGATGTTCTTTATGTTTGTTAGAGCAGTGCAACCTCCTCTAATATCTGGTAACATTTTTGCTGTTCATGTCTATTTGTTTTCAGCTATCAAGAAACACTGCCTCATTTGGTGTGGTCAGAGTGCTGACTCTCACATTAATTGGTTTTGTTCTGCCTGTCTCTATTCATCTGCATGCCCCCAGTAATTCTGACACTGGTTTCAACAGTGTAGGCAGGTTTGCTATCTGCTTCTCATGGAAGAAATAGAGGTGACAAGCTGCCTTCATCATTATTGTTCCACAGCAGTATTAAATGCAGATATGAGTCTGGCTAGGTATTCTGCGTTGCTTGACTTTTTTTTTCTACCAAACACTTGGGTGGCTGATAATGAGTGTTTCGTTGCTTAATCTTTGTTTTTACTTCTAAATATTAATATACAATAAATTTAGCCCATTGGCAACTATTATTATGTCAGGAATATGATATCTAGATAAAATAGATATGCTTAATCTCTTATTTTGTATCAAGTTCTTCTTCTATGCTTTCTCTTAACAACAAGAGGTAAATACTTCCACCAAAACAAGTACATCTCTGCCTAGTTTGATCCAAAAGAGTTTTGTTTTGACACCAGACAGAATCTTTTCACTTGTTTTGGTTTATATCTTAATCTTACTTTTCTTCCTGACTACTGGACATAGATTTGACTGTTGATTTTCTCTACAGTTGTCTGCAAATTCATCTTCTGCTTATTACAGAGTCTGCCTTTGATTTTGCATATTTTTCCCTGCTTACTCCTTGCTGTGGTATGAAATCCTCTGTAACATCAGGGTATCATTCACTGGCCTCAAGCTGGATTACATTGCCCTGAACAGGAAAATTTTAAAAATTGTTCCAAATTCTAAAACAGTTTTGCATGTTTTGAGTCATCTGGTCATTTAGACCATGTCAGCTACCAAAATAGCCAGTGACCAAATTTGAGGAAAATGAAATCTGTTGTCTCCTGACACAGCTCTTTGCATAGAGATACAAGGTCTACAGCACAGTGTGGAGCAGTCCCAGGACAGCAGCCCCCAGTGCTGGTGCCATCAAGGTCAAGATATCCCTGTGACCTGAGCTTGACCTTGCCCACTGGCCAGTATCAGCATCTGCCAGCTGTGTGCTAGGACAAGCTTTGGGCAGGAGTCCTTCCCAAGGCAGCCCCCCTTTACCAACACCTCTGCCCTTCCAAAGTCCCACAGGGTAACACAACAGGATGGTTTGGGGCACCTGGGCCCCACACGCAGAGAGCAGTGCCCAGTGAGGGTGCAGGTTGTGCTGGCAACCCTGAGTTCCACCTCAGGACAGTTCTGAGCTCTTCTGTCTCTCTTCTGGCACCTGCTTTTATTCAACCATGCCTTGTTCACTTTCAGGAAAAGTTTTTCAAATTCTTGCATTAAGGTTTCACTGTCAATTACACCTGCCTTAATTGGAAATTGTTAAAAACAGTAAGTGCTCCAGAACCTGCTATTGTCATAAATCAAGGTACTTCCTGACACCTCCTTTTGGAAGTTCTCTTAAGTCAGCTAGTGCTTGCAGATTTCCATGCTGTTTCAGCTCTGGATGAGCTTTTAAAGGCTATGTACTGTTTGAAATTGCTTGGAGAAGCAGCTGCAGTGTTTGGCACGCAAACCTAAGGAGCCTGTGGTTGAGGCAAGTCAGACGGCTGGCGAGCTGAGGCACCACCCCAGAGTGAGCTAGCCCACAAGGAGGAGGTTCTGGAGCCTGCAAATCTATTGGCAGTTCCTGGTTTCTGTCTGAGAACAGGCTGAGTGCTTTGCATCTTCCTATAGCTTCTTTCGTTAAATCTCAGCTTTGGTGTCAGATAGCTGTTGTGTGCATCCTGCACAACGGGAGTCCTCATGCAAAGCTCCAGATGGTTCTTCTGGGCTTTGGATGGATTTACCCAAAAATAAAGCTGCTCACTGAGAGATATGCCCTCACTCAGGATTCAGAAAAGTCAGTAAAAGAGGTTTCTTTCAGAAAAAATGCCTTTGTTTATAGGGTTTCCCAAAGAGATGGAAATGAAATTTTCATTGCAGCTCTACAGAGGTTGAAAACAATGGGTTCCACCATCTGCCTGGTGCTCCTTTTTGGAAGGAAAGATCCACAGTCTTTGTTTCTCACACACAAAGACATGGTGCTGCAGCCAGTAACTGTAAATGGCCAGCTGACCCAGCCCAAGGCTGCTTCTCATTAGCACTGGCAAAGCTAAATTAAGAGCTCAAGGAGGAAATGCCATATGAAACATGGGAGAAGACAAAGGGTTGATGGGGCGAGAGAATTAAGGAGCAGCAGGACTGTCTTCATCTGGTGATCTCCAGCCATTTGCTTCCCTGGTGATGGCCAGTCCCTCAGTTTTAGTGCGGTGTGTTCCGTGCATGATCCAGGAACAGTGAAAGACAGAAAGGAGCAGTCTCTTCAAGACACTTTGTCTGTCTTGTAATCACAAAGACAGGAGAAAGTGGAAGGAGGATGGTTTATGGGGTTATTCTGGATTTTACACTGTGTTCCTATGACATGGGCCTTGCACCTGCCAGAGTCTGACCAAATGAGGGAAAAGTTTCTCACTGCTATCCTAAATATCTGTCTGAGCTGCAGGGTTGAGAGCCATTCATCAGAATCATGGAATTATTATTTTTGGAGCGGACCTCTGGAGCTCATCTAGTCCAAGTCCCCTGCCAAGGCAAGGTCACCTGGAGTAGGTAACACAGGAACGCATTCAGGTGGGTTTGGAATGTCTCCAGAGAGGGAGACTCCATGACCTCCCTGGGCAGCCTGTTCCAGTGCTCTGCCACCCTCAATGAAAAAAAGTTCTTCCTCACTTTGAGGTGAAACTTTTTATGTTTTAGTTTATGGCCGTTGCTTCTTGTCCTGTCACTGGGCACCACTGAAAAGAGTCTGGCACTGTCCTCTTTACAAAGGGCCACTCCCTTTCAGCTTGTGTCAACACTCACTACTTTTCTCTCTGAAAGGAAATGACAGTCTTGATATCTTTCCACTTCTGAGCCTTTGCCAATATCAGGATTTCTAGAGAGAAGGTCAAAAATATTAACTGATATTAATTCTATTGTGTGTATTTTGCCATCAAAACAAATAGAGTTACTTCATATTTCTGGGAAATAGATATTCTGATTTATTTTAGCTGTCTGGGCAATGATTTACTGGCTGATACAAAATGAATGATTCTCATCTTGAGCTACCGATGGGAATTTCTCATTACAGTCACAAGTCAGGGAGGGAATTTACATTCTTAAACATACTCATATTAACCGAGCCCAAACCTTGCCTGTACTGGTAATGCAGAAACAGGGCTGACCGCTGCCTGTAGAGATCCCCTTCCCCAGCAGCCTCCTGCCCAGAGTCTCCAGTGCTGTCTGGAGCACTACAAGCCCAGCCCATGCTGTGCTGGGAAGCTGCCTCTTGTGAAAGAGGAGCACCTGGCATGAGCTGTGCAGGCACATGCAAACCAGCAGCCAACATGTGAGAACTTGTGAAACTGCTGTGAGGTTAATTTTTTTCCCCTTCCTCTTAAGAAAAACAAGTTTTACTTTTTTTTAAGTCTGACGGGTAGTAGCGACAAGATGTCATTTTTTATTCAAACAAGAGTGACAGGTGTAATTGCAGCTGTGGGCCATGATTTTTCTGTGTAGCACCGGTTACTCTAAATAATGCAGCATCACGGGTAAGCATTATGTTAAGTTGCTGACACTTAGATCTGTGAACTGTGAACACTATGAACATGGTGGCATTAGCACATGGCAGAGTGCTGAGAGTACAAGCGTTTCTGAATTTTTATGTGCTGAAGCGCAAGTATTTTTCCCCTGTAGATTTAAAGTAGATTTCTCTGTGCATTGGCTTCTGGAGGCCCGAAGATTGCTTTTATGGTTGAATAGGAGGGTTTAGGTGATCAAGATCTTTCCAAGGCTGAGTTTATTTGCATTTCCACATTATAGTTCAAGTACAGTAACTAACCCAGTGTAGTTAGCTATTGCTGAGACAGCCAAATGAATATCCATCATACTGGTGGTCAGTTAACACCCTGTGGGGGGTCACCACATATATGTATATTACTATGTGTATTACACATGGGTCGTCCTTGGGAAATTTGGTTACTTATTTGAAATCCAATATTGGAGAGCTCTTGCATTGTTGTAAAATGGGGTATTAGCACTGATGTGGTAAATTCGGCCATAAGCTCTGTCCATATGCTCTGTCTGTAGTTTACAGCAGTTTACAGTACCTGTAGGATTCAGTCATTTACTTTTTCATGTCTTATAACTTTTTCGATGACTTACTTTGGTAATGAGATTTTTTTTTTTTTTTTTTTAATTGTGCAGTCTCAGTGGCAGAGAGTATTTCCTTGTGTCTTTTGAAAAACCAGAACAACCAAGGGGTTTGGTTTTTACCATTTGGCAGGAGAACAAAGAGCCCAGCCACCATGGTTTGAAAGGGCTGTAGTCAATCTTGTCGAAGGGTGATCCTGAGGAAGATCCTGGACAGTCCAAGGCTATTAGTTTCTGTTTCTGTCAATACTAGGAACAGTTCCAGGATCAAGTTTCTGACATTGGGTTTTTTATTTACCAGCTAGGAAGCAGCTGTAAAGTGTGGCCTGAAGTCTCCAGAAAGAAAGTTTCCATCAAGAATACAAAACTCTATGCAAACTTCAGGGCAGTGCCATGTTGAGGTCCTGTGCTTGAGTGCAGCACAGCGCTGGTCCTGAAATCATACATTTCTAAAAACAGAAAAAGAGGATGTGTGCCTGACAGCTGTGCATGCCTGGTCCTTCCCCTGGCAGCCTGACCAGAGAGCATCTGCTGAACAGGAAGGTGGCCCTGTGCTGATGCATCCCCCAGCCTTACTGTCACCAAGCTTTTACTTTCTAGGAAGACTTACCTGCATGCCTTTCTTTCTCAGTAGCTTTCCCATTTCTTTCTACACCAGATCTCTCTTCCCCTGCCCATTTCACATTGCCTAAGTTCTCCTCTTTGGTACTCCCACTTCTCCTTGATGCCCTGAGCTTGCAGCTCACGTCAGATGCTCTTCCCACTGAGAGGGGACTGGAGTCGCCTCTGTCCCAGCCCTGCTGTGACCTCCCACTCCTGCAGGGCTTAAACGAGACAAAATGCAGAGACCACTGCTCTCTCTCCACTCACAAAAAGCCCCACCTCTAGGCACGGTTCAGTAAATGAAGAGTGGCCTTTACAGATGTGGATCTAGGTTAGGAGGTAGAGTGTGCAAACCAAGAAAATCTCTACTTAATGCTTTCCAGCACTGACCAGATGCTCTTCCTGTATAGCACAGAGATATATGAAGTTTCTGACTTGTAAGGAATTAAACCCAGCAAAACCACGAACCAAGGCTATTGTGCCCCTGAAACTGAAGTCTTGTGGAAGAGGCTTTTTCTAAATACATTCTTCTGAAAAATGCAAGAAAAATCTTTCATAGTTCAAATGGCCTTCACAAAGGTTCTAATGTAGCTGTATGTCTCAAATTGTGGTTTATTTGCACTGGAGATACACTGTTGACTGCATCTGTCTAGATGTAACGAAATATCAATGAAAATGGGCAGAGTTTGGAATCTGTCCCTCGCCTTGTAAAATCAGGCAAACCATCCTCGAGAAATGCAAAAGTTAAAACTAAATTCTTAACTCGCTGTTATTTCCAGCAATAACAATGACATTAAGAATAACCTAAATGCCTTCAGAGGGTCAGTTCAGATAAGCAACCAAAAGTTCATTTGATACAGTCTGAAAAGTTTATCTAAACCTCTTGTGTCTGCATAATTGAGTTTGAAATCTTGCAAGCACAGCTTTGTTCCTTATAACATATACCATATCTTCTACATGTCTGTAGTTTCCAAAATGTTAATCTCCAACGACCCAGAATGAGTCAACAACATTCACAGTCATACGTAACACTGGCTCTGTTAAAATGTGGCATTCCTGCTGCCTTTATAAATGGCACCATCACAGCATAAACCTGCAAAGAGGATTCAAGATGCAATAACTTTTTACGCTTCTTGGCTTAGATAGTATCTTCTGATGTCCTGCACAGCACATAACACCAGGTTTCGAGTGACTAGTTTTAATCAACTGATCGATGTGATAATCAAAGTTTGGCCTCAATTCAAATACCAGAGTATCAAATGTAATATTCAACTTCAAATTCCCAACTTGTATTAACCTCAACTGTTTTGTAAAGTTTATTTTCCCAAGTTTCCTTTGGAAACACGTGGTAGTGTTTTGTCTCAAAGAACTTGGCACTAATTCATTCCTTCTAACCCCTACAGCAATAAAATTAATCATAACCTCATCTTACAATGATGCAGTTCTCTTCATGATAACAGGTCTCTATTGATGCACAAGTGCTAACCCAAGGGAGTATTCATAGACACATAGAAGACTTGGGTTGAAGGTGAACTTAAAAATCATTGAGTTCCCACTCATCTGCCATGGGCAAGGACATCTTCCACTAGACCAGGTTGCTCAGAGACCCATCCAAACTGTCCTGGAACACTTCCAGGGATGGGGCATCCACAGCTTCTCTGGACAACATGTTTCACTGCCTCACCACCCTCACAGTAAATAATTTCTTCCTGATTTCTAATCTAAACCTGCTCTCTTCTAATTTGAATCCATTACCCCTGGACCTATAACTACATGCTCTTCCCAAATGTCTCTCCCCATCTTTCTCACAGAAACTCCCTTCATGTTCTAGGAGGCCTAAAGGTCACCCGGAAGCTTTCTCTTCTCCAGGCTGAACAACTACAATTCTCTCAGCCTTTCCTCATTTGAGAGGTGTTCCATCCCTCTAATCATTATCATGGCCCTCCTCTGCACTCGCTCCAAGACGTTGATGTCCTTCCTTTGCTGGGGACCCCAGAGATGGATGCAGCTCTTCAGGTGGAGTCTTATGACTAAGCGGCCTTCATTCTCTGTGCTTCCCGTGGACATCCTGGACTCTCCCATGCACTGAAGCTGGATAGTTCGGAACCAAGATATTTCTCAAATGGGCAGAGGAGCCTGCCAGTGCCGTGCTACCTGGTGGAGGTTACTGCCCTTGATAAGACAGCATCGTGTTGCCTTTGCTTCCAAGAGAGCTCCAGGAGACTGTTGTTTGCCTACTGAAGTGATACCTGAGGGAAAAGGATATCCATAGGCCAGTCAACAGAGCAGAAAGTTGTTGATTTAAGGGGAGGGGTGGGGGAATCCAGACTGCAGAGCCTCTGCCTTGCCTGGTTTGATCAGGCAAGCCTGCTAAATAGCCCATTTTGCAGCACCCGGAACTGGCAGTTCTTCCAGGCATGCTTTGTGTTAGTCGTGTGCCATCTCTTTTTGTCCCTGCATCCCCAGTCTCCTTGTGCCAAGCCCTGTGTGTCTGGCAGTGCTGGTCTGCCTCTCTTATCCATCTGCAAGGTGAGACAGGCATTTCAAGTGCAAGCTGTGTGCTTGACTCCTATGAGACACTCCAGTTTTAAAACCCCTTTTGGCAGCTTCAACAACATCCTCCTAAACTGTTTATTAGGTGCTGAAAGATGGTGGCATTTGCAAAGCTGCTTTTAAAATGTTTACTCACAGCAGTATAGGCGCCTCTGCTTGTTGTTATCATCCAGCCCTCAAAATGGAAAATGTCAGTAGCATCTGCTTGATGGACTTATCTGCCTGAGTCTGTGCCTAAAGTAACAAGCAGCAGATTTAAATGGAATTTAAGTGGTGCATAAGTAAAACACAGCAAGACCACTAATATTACAGGAATCCTTTTTAGTTACCTGGAAAATTAGAGCCCTTCTGGTTTGAGGGGAAAGAGCAACTTTCTGTGCGCCCCTCCACCCACACCAAGTTCTGTAGAAGGAAGAAGGAGTGTGTGCCAGTGTATTTGGGCAACTTGCAGTAGGGACAGTGTATTTACTCCATGCTGGGCTGCCCTTTGGCAAACAGCCCTGGGGAAGCAGTGCACGGCAGCGCTGTGGCTTGGTGAGGCCCCTTCTTGTCTCGAGGTGTGATTGCCTGCTGCTGTCAGATGACATCTTCCTCCTTTTCAAAGCAGTCCACCAGAAGGACTGAAGGACTGGCACTGGCTGCACCCTGCTCTGCCACCTTCTTTCCATCAGCTGCAGCCCAGGACTCCCATGGTCCCTCCCTGGTTCTGCAGCCAGGATCAGCACCCATTCCTCAGATACGCGTACAACCTTACTACCTTAGAAGTAGGGTGGGAGGAGGATGCTACAAATTTATTCCACCCTTCCTTATAATAAAAGCTAGGAAGAGAGGAAAGACATAGAAGATCACTGAGCTCATTTCTACTGTTTAGTACAGGATGCAAACTCAGATAGAAAGTATGTCAGCTGATACGAAGCACACCTCCTGACACTGAGTTTCCTCTTAACAAGGCTGAATAAGAGGAACTGACAGCTATGTTAGAAGTATGCTCACCCTTTAAAATAACTGAGAAGATTTTACAGGAAGAAAGGAGTTGCATAAATAACCTGGAAAAAATAGTAATTTTTTTTGTTTGTTTCTACCAACTATAAGTCATATTTTCTCCTCTTGATATTTTTTTTTAGTTTGGCTCATAAAGCTGAAGTTTGCAGGGGCTTTTCATTTTGCCAAGGGAATGAATAAATAAGATATTCCCTACACTGGATCTATGAGTGCTACTGACTAGCCTGAAAGTTATTTCATTGTATAAGGGGTAGAATTTCTTCACAAAAGGCTGTTTCATAAATCTATTTAGCAGCCACCTAGGTTATTCTCATTTGGCGTGAAGATTCAGATTGGGGTTTGCTAGCTGAGTTAGGAAAGCTTGGATATTTTTTAAAGGACATGTAAAGGAAGTAGAAGATTACTCCATTGCTTAAAAGCTTAATTGATTTTACAAGACTGAATACCTTTTTTCCTGTTTAAAGATAAGTGTAATGTGTGGAAAGTCACAAAGGAAATAGAGTGATAAGGAGCCATTTTTACAAGACGGGTTCTTTTATTTCCTCTGTTGAAAAGAGAGCTGAGCAATACTATTTACAATATTATAATGGGTATTCCTCTGTTATTTTAAAGAGCTTTAAAGGATGAAAGCTGATCTGCTAGAGAAAGGTATTGCAATTGCCAAATAGGACACACATGCCTTAACTTTACAGAGAAGAATTTGCCTTTGTGTTTTTGTTAAAGGCATTAAATAGTCTACGTCTATGCTGGCCACAGCGTTAGATTTAAGACAGTAATTTTCAGGTCTTGATCACACCATCTAGTGTATAGTTGCCAGTCCATGTAAAGCAAAGGTGAGACTGTCAGAGAATTGGCACAAGTCCAAAGGCTTTAGGTTTCTCCAGGGGTCTGTATCAGCGAGAGGAAAGGGAGGCACGGTTTATACAACAGTTTTCCATCTGGCAACATGCTGGTGGTGACTGCAATACACAGGAAAGTAAAGTCTCCAGCTAATTTTTCATCCAGAGAAAAGACTGTACCATGGCCCCATATTTGCGATCTTCTCCTCTAACAGATAAGTGTCTGTGGTGACCTGAAGGGGGCAAGGGCCCTTTGTGAGAGCCCTTCCTGGAGCCAGCTGGTGCCCAGAGAAAGCAGCAGCAAGTGGGAGCTGTGCTTGGGACAGAGGGGATTTGGCAGCTTCTCGGGATGGCCATGATGCTGAACACAAGCAGTGGTTCTGCTTCCATCCTGTCCCTGGCCAAACACTGCGTGTACAGGGCCACTGCATAGTGGGTTTTGCACTTTTCCCATGTGCACTGAGGCAGCTGCTGCCTTTCTTGCAGGACTCACTGTGCTCCTCAGCAGCTCTGGTCAAGGGGGCCACTGCTGCACAGTGTGAGGTGCTCCTGTGCTCTCCCAGGGTTGTGTGTTGGGGATTTTTCTTTCCCTCTATAACCTTAAATACTCTAGAAGGGTGGAGCACCTCTCCTGCAGTGATAGGCTGAGAGAGTTGGAGTTGTTCTGCCTGGAGAAGAGAAGACTCTGAGGAGACTTTAAAAAGCCTTCCAGCACCTGAAGGGGCCTACAGGAGAGCTGGAGAGGGACTTTTTAGAAGGCCGTATAATGGTAGAACAAAGGGGAATGGTTTTAAGCTCAAAGGCGAGACTTAACATAAGATATTAGAAGTAAATTCTTTACTGTGAGGTTTGTGAGACTCTGGAACAGGCCACAGCACAGAGAAGCTGTGAATGCCCCATCCCTGGAAGTGTTCGGGGCCAGGATGGATGAGGCTTTGTGCAACCTGGTCTGGTGGGAGGTGTCCCTGCCCATGGAAGGGGGTTGGAACTAGGTGATCTCTGAGATCCTTTTTAGCCCAAGACATTCCATGATTCTGTTAAACACAAGTTATTGCTCAGGCTTTGTCCTATACACAAAATTATAGTAAAGCTGCAAAGAAAAGACGTGGAGTAGAATAAAGGAGGCAGAATACTAGAAAATATGGCCCTCAAAACTGTCTGTGAGGTCCTTTAGTTAACACATTTGATGCTTTCTGTTACCTCATGGTTAAGAACTGGAAGTTTTGATGGAGTACCTTATAAATTAGATAACAGTTTCATGTGTGATGGAGAGAAATTTAGATCTAAAAATAAGTGACTGACTGAGTAGCTAGGAACTGTTGAGCTATGGGCTGAAAGGACCTCTGAAATGTAATATATAATTAAGTCTTCTTTCTCTGACATATTCCAGTCCTTTTCCCATAGACACTTGCATGTTTAAATGATAAATTGTGAAGTATGCTTCTTTCCGTAACTTAGCCTTATTTTTTTCTCACTGAGCAAAAGCTGTAAAAATATTGATTAAAAATGCTGATTAGCCTACTGCTATGATAAGGATCTGCAGGTTTCTTAAGATGGGGAAGGGGACCACTTTGTGATTTATATCTACAAACAACAATGAAAACTTCTGTTTCAAATTGCGGCTTGAATAATCTGTCGTTACATTTCCATTTTTTACTCTTGCCTTTGAGATCTGATCTCTTTATGAAATATCAAGTAAAAGGAACTTGATGTAGCTACATCATATAAAGTACTCATATCATCTTATGAAAAAGAATTAAACTAAGGATGCCTCAACTTATAGAATAGAAATGTGCAGGAAGAAAATAAACATGGGCCTTAGATATTAACTTCCACCATTGCTTCTTTCTGTATATTAGTCTTCTTGTTGTTTTATCCACTGATTACAGCAGTCAAACATTTTAAAGCAAACACAGAAATTTTAAAGACAAACTTGTCAAGCTCAGCAGTTGGAGGTCTGGAACTTGGTTCCAAAAATACTGATATTTGTTTAAAATTCCAGCAATTTATAGGCTTTTTTACACCAGCACCCCCACTGTGCCATAAGAAAAATCTTTATTTTCAGACATTCAAAATGGTACAAAAAGTCTGTGACATTTCAGATGGTAGTTGTCCTTTGAGGTAAACTGGGTTGATCAAATTGTTGAGGGAACCATAAGATTCTAAAGATGATATTTTTATGAAGGTCCAGTTACAGCTCTGATCCTCTCTTGTTCCCAAAGAAAATTTTGTTAAAGTCTGTTTCTGTCATCTGACAACAAATCAAATCATACAACTCAGACATTTCCAGAACATAAGTAAAGTGGAACAGACCAGGCCTGGGTACTGATGGAAGACTGGGATTAACAGAAATAGGCACATCATCAGTAATGTAAAGCCTTACATTCCCAGGATATACAAACATGTTTGCCTCATGGCATTAGCATCCTGACCCGAAAAAAAGTCTTTCCCTTGGATTTAGCATTACTTAAGAAAATTATTAAGGCCTTCGAGGGGTGTGCACTGGTGTAGGCAGAAGTGAAATCTGTGGAGCTACCTGAACAGAAAATTGGTATGAGAACTGGGGCATAGGATCCTGAGGGTATGTCTGTACCACTAAAGAAAAGCGCGCAGGGAGGGAGAGCCTGCACTCTTGTTGTCCCCGCTGCTTTGTGAGCCAGCTCATCCCCTGGCTCCCCCTCGAACTATTCCAAATATTTGTTTCCAAGACAAATCTGCCACAGAAAGGGCAGCTTTCTGTCCCTGGGGCCCGAGATCGGTTCTTGGCTGGCTTTTATTTAGTCGTATCAACATAACCTGATTGACCAGTGCATTCAATTATATGCTCTTATTTATCCCTTGCCAAGGAAGCACTCAAATTCCTACGTAGCTTTAAGCACAAGGTTCAGTCCTCCTGAAGCTTTGCATGCAAGGTAAAAATACATTCAAGTA
>VZTD01000172.1:1696398-1920593 GCA_013397725.1 Rhagologus leucostigma
TATATATGTATTTTACTTATGTAATGTATGTTTGAAGTGCTACTCAAGTTGTGATATTCTTTTAATGAAGGCAGAAGCCAGAGGTCTTAAACACATTTAAAGCAAAGCAGATGTTATTTTGCTAAATCACGATCATTGTTTACACTTTCTTCTGAAGTATTTAACATTAACTGGTATAAAAAGAAAGATACTATGATATATGGATCCCTGGTTTGTTTTGGTAGAAAATTCCTTGGCTGCTAAGGAAACTGTCCCGCTGCCTTGCAGACTCAAGGATCAGAGTGTTTAATGAAGGTTCACCAGTGGGACTTTGGTGAGCTGAGCACGCAGGAGAGTTGCTAGAGGCTGCTACACCTTTCCAACTTCAGTAGTGCTACACGTGGCATTTCCTGAAGCTGCTTCCTTTTTACCGTTCTGGAGACCCAGGAGTGAATCCTGAGGAAGGTCACATGGAAGACAGAGGATACCCAAGGCTGGAAGCTCCTGCTATTTTAAGCAACAAGAGGCTGTGGAAAAGAGACAAAACTCACAAATTCAAAATGAATATTTAAATTAATCTCAACTTGGCTCATTAAAAAATGATTACAGTCTGGTTTCCAATGACAGTGGGTTTTGGAACCACTTTGGTTTTTTGGGGTTTTTTTAAGCTTAAAAAAGGTCTTATATGTATGCAATTATGTACAATATTTTATTCATTATGTTAAGTCTTGAAAAAGTTGCAAGCCTGCTATGTAGTGATTGTTTTTGAGAACTTAAAGAGGATGTCCATTTTTAAAAATCCTGAACTATACCAAAATGTGATGTGTATATAAATCGTAAGTAACACAGTTTTGATCAGTGGAGTAATGTAAGTGATAATGGGTCAGAATAGTATTTTCCCTTTTATCTCTAACCAGGTTATTTTTACTTCTTTGGAGGATTATGTTTCTTTTTCTATTTTTTTTTTCCCAAACTTCAAAAAGATTATCAACTAACATATAATTTCGTAATACTCCAACTTTTAATTTTTATACCCTTGCAGATCTTGGGAAAAGACAGAAATCCTCTAAAATTTTGAAGGACATTTTGCTAGATACATGTATTTAAAAATATATGTAGTTTTATGCTTCAGGTGGAACATTATTAAAAATCTACCCCATCATAGAAATAATAGTAAACGTAGGAATATTTAGGATTCAAGGAAATTGTACTAAATTCATTGTTTGTCCAATTGGGTGAATCAAAGATGAAAGACAGCAAAATAAAGGATGCCCAGCCGGTATATGTCCCTGCTGCAGCAGCAGGGCATCAGGAAGCATTCCAGCAGCAGGCAGCTGCTGGAATAACCATGTGAAATCCAGAGGGAGAGAGGGTGGCAGACTCTGTCTTGACACCCCAGCCTCTCTTCCCAGTGCAACACTAGACACAGAAGTGGTATGTGACTACACTCCTAACACCTCACAGTTAAAAAAGAAGTCTAGAAATTTCCTTTTTCACTTCTACAGTGGCCTCTTGGCAGGAACTATGTCCTAGGTTGTCAGATTTGTTTGAGTTAGGGATGACTGTGCTGATGTAAATCCCTGAAGGGAATTTCCCCCCTGGCACAAGGATGTGTTACAGACGTGCTACAGGACAAACTCATACAAACAAACTCCTAACATATGATTCTCCTCTCCTTTGTAAATCGGGAGATCTAGTGATGTCTTTTCATTCCTTGAACGCAGGACTTGACCTCACGTGAAGCTGGACAGCATTACTGGGTAAACTACACGAGAATAAGGTCTCTATGAGCATATTATGGGATCACAGAGTGCTTGGGGTTGAAAGGGACATTAAGTATCATCTAGTTACAGCACCCCTGCCATGGGCAGGGATGCCACCCACTAGACCAGGTTGCTCAGAGGCCCCTCCAGCTTGGCCTTGAACACTTCCAGGGATGCGGCATCCATAGCTTCTCTGGGCAACCTGTGCCAGTCTCTCACCTCGCTTATGGTCATATTTAGGGCATATGGACAATGTGTTGCCATGTAAAACCAGCCAAACTTCTCCTCAATGCCCATACAGCCTTGAGAAGCTGGAGGAAGGCCTCCTTTCCATCCAAAGTGTACATATGTTGATGCATTACCTTTTATCTTATGTTTCCTGCTTGAGGGCTTTTTGTCCCCATTTCTGATCACTCTCAGGGTCCTGCTTGTCCCCTTGGATCTTTTGGCTGGTGTGGGATGAGCGAGGTGCCTTACCCGTGGGTGGTGGCACTTGGGCAGGCGTGCACTGGGCCCCCCTCAGTGCCCGGGGACACCGCCCTGGGGCTGGGTGCCGTGGCTGCCGTGGCTGCTGTCAGGCTGGGCCAGCCAAGCGGAGAAACCAGACTGCAGGTTTGAATTTCACTTCTGAGACGCCTGTGCAAGAACAGGCGTGGAAATACCCAAGCCAGTAAGCTCACAATGAAACTGGGTAGGAAGACTCCTCTGCAAACTTTTTATAGTATTCTGGGGAAAAATGGTGTTAAGAGGCTTCTGTGGCATTCACTGTGTCTTGACATTTTCCATACTCCATGGATTTATATCATTCTGTAAAAATAAGTTATTTAAATCAACCTTACCAAAAGTTACTTGATGAATTTCTCTCTTTAAATATTTGAAGAACAGTCTTGAGCCTTTATCTAGCAAATGAAACAAAAATTGACATATTTCCCTCTCCATCAATTAAAAAAAGAGAAAATAAAGGATTCCATGAAATCCAAATCACAATTCTACAAGTGCTGGTAGGACAGCAACCTTGAAACCAAAATGCACAAAAACATCTGGTTTTCATTAATCCCTCTGTAAAATAGGGGAAAAGGAGAGGATGGGGAAAATCCAAGTGCTGGGGTGATTCTGCCTGCGTGCAGCTGAGGGTTGTAAAAACTTGTCAGGTGCCTCTGATAGGCAAACATTTACAGTTTTATAACCTCAGTATTTGCAACATTTAAGGCATTTCCTGTCTCAAGTATTGGGAAGTACAAGTAAATATTGCCTGTTCTGAGGTTAACTGCTCTGCTTAGGAGGCTTTTCATGGTCAGAACCGAAGAGCAGGAAAACCACAAAAATCCCAAAGCTGCTGTCACATTTTTAATTCATTAGGAACAACTTATACCTATTCCCAGAGCTACCTTTAATAGTGGGGCTTTTCTGAACCACAGGGAGTTTTGCTCATATGTAGAAAATCTGAGCCTGGTAAGACAGTTCTGGCTTGATGCTGAAATGCTCAGAACAAAATTTCTCCAACTAAGTCTTCCCTTTATAAGGAAAAGGGGGAGCTCATTTGTTCTGTCCCCTTTATTTTCTTTTGTTTCAAAAGCTATGCTGAATTTCCCCACGCCACTTCACATGCAAATTTTGTAGATATCTCTGAACCTTTGCATTTCCCATCTCCGTCTGGCAGCCTAGACAGCCTGCTGGAAAGCAGGGAGGGAGGGTGTGAAAATGGGTGGGCTCAGAGCAGCGGCTGGAGTACATCTCTGCAGTTGCTCCATTGAAGCCGGCAGAACTTGATCGATTTAAGGCCAGATTTGGCTCATGATTGAATTTTTTATGTCTTTAGAGCCAACGCTGTGCATAGCACATGAAGCAAAACAGAGTACAGTTACCGTTTCTCATCTCAATCTATTTCTTGCTCTTCCAGAATTAAGAGATAATGAAAAGCATGTACATATGTGCCTGCACACACATACACATCCAAATCCTTTTCTTATACAATTTTCAATGCTTTTTTGCAGACTCAGGAGTTCTGGATAGTTCAGATAAAGCTTCAGAGAAGTATATTGAGGCTTAGATACTTACTTTATCCAGCATGAACCTGTATTTTTCCCATGGCTCAGGGAAATCTTTCCCTGGGGAAGCCTGTTTAGGGGGCAGCATCCATGCAGGGAACTAAATCTGGGTTCAGAGCTGTGGCTGTGAAGCATCCATTACTTTGGGGTAGAAAGCTCACCATATGGCTGTTTTGTTTCCAGTAGCTATAATGTAATTGAATCAATTGCCCTCACATGATATGGGTGTACTAACCGCACATACATCACTTCTTTCTGGGTTTTGAGGCTTGTAAAGAGTGGAGGGCAAGGCCTATGAGGATAAATCAGTCTAGTTTGTCTTCAAGAAAAATGGGTTTAAATCTGACCTGTGGTGCAAGCACAAATCAATTCAGTGCTTCTGACAGTCCCATGTGGATACTTTCCTCATTTGGAAATTATCCTCTGATGAAGGTTGCTGTCAGTCTTTACACAGCAAGGCTACAAAAAGCAGATATCTCCTGAAGCGAAGGTCATCAGTAAATAACGTGCAAAATTCAAATACAGCTAACCCAAACTAGGTAAAGGGATAGCAGAAATTCTCATGATACTGTCAGAAAGTAAATCATGAGGTGAGAGGAGGGGAAGAGAAGAGAGGGCTGCCAAAGGCTGAATTCTCATGATACTGAGACCTACAGCAACTAAGGCAGTGGGATGTGCCTGTCTCCCACTTCGCCCTTGAAGCAGGACCCAGGTAAGGTCATTGCCTAAATCTACTGTCCCCTAGTTTTCCCAGACCTCCGCTGCTTCATATCAGCTGCTCTCAGTAAAATAAGTAGGGTTTGTGGGTTTTTTTTTCTCTGCTCTGCATCAGCTTTGTACCAAGAGCTGGGGTAAAAGCATTGCTCTGATCCCTCTGGCCAGGCATCGATACTGCTGCCTGCTTTGTGTCTGCTTCGAGCTTTGTGAACCTTCCCCAGCAAAACCAAAGTGGACTTAGCTCCACTGCTTTTTCTTTCATTGTAAAGACAAAATTTAGACCTGCAGAAAAACAAGGCCAAATCCCCAGAAAAGATGGGACAGCTTTTGGAGAGTGAAGAAATGAAATGTCTAAACATGTCTTATCTAAGCTAGCCACCTGGGCCTCGGGCATTAAGCAGCATGGGATGAGTTTCTCCCTGCAGGTGTGTTTTTATTGAGGTGGGACAATGTGTCTTCTGGCAGTGCCCGTCTCTTTCTATTTACAGTCAATCCTGGATAACTGGCTTCACAAAGTGCCAGCTAACCAGTTGGGTTAGTTGCATATATCTTGTGGTTGCTGATAAAGGGACTATTCTTTGAAGCCAAATCATGGCTTCATGAGATTTTTGTTCTAAAGGTGAAGAAAGAAATCTGGGCTTAGATTTTCATATCCCTTTCCTTATCATTTGGGGGACTCCAAATTTGGAGTGCACCATTTTAGAGCTGGAGACCATTTATCAGCAACTCATCACATTGCCAGAGAGTTTGGGAAGTGTTTTTCAGACCTTTCAGAAAGATTGTTTTCTGCAATATGTGTCCTGAAGAAGAAATTGAAAATCTGTCCTTTCAGAGCTATTATTGAGTCTGTCCTGCCTTTTAATTTATTGACATACTTGCCTTCCTATATGATATCTGGTAAAAACCCATCTTATTTTTCTCAACTCTTCTATGCACTTCTCTGTTTAAATACACTTCTTCCATTTCTTGCTTCCTTCCTGCCCTGGTTAATTCCTTTCAAACCTTTGGGTTTTGTAACCCAGAAGCAGCAATTTCTGCACAGCACAGAAGTCCTTACAGGAAAAATTGAAGGTCATTGTGGAGAAGAGACAACGTTTCTGGAGAGATGGGATTTAAATACCAGCATATGGGCAGCCTCTGGCTTGGAACATAGGTGATGCTGCAAAGCTGCACAGTAGGAGAAGACAGAAGCAGAGGAAGACAGAGCCAGCCCCTCTTCAAACTGGTGGGAGGCTAAATTCCAAGGTCAGACACTACTCTAGGTCGGGCTAATATTGGTTGTGTCTTCTTGGTAAATTTATGCCTTCACACCACTTCTTACGTCTATTTCTCCATTTTGCTTTCCACCAAATTGAATTCTTTTTTCTATTTCTGCTTCTTGGAAACTTAATTTTCTGCCATCTAATACCATTTTAGTGCAATCCCTGTACAGACACATTAGGTCAGAGCAGAATTATACAGATGCCAGACATAAAACCTGTATCAAAAAAATTCCATTCTATCTGGTTGTGGACAAAAAATGTGGATATAAGGAAACAGAAAAGAAGTCCAGCACCAACTCATGGCAGTAAATGATACGTTATTACTAAAAATTGCACACTACAAAATTTTCTGATTTTGTGCAATGTGTTGGTCATTTTTTTTTTTTTAACAAAAGGCAGCATTTTCCTTTGAAACACCTTCCATTTCCTTCATCTCTTCTGTCCTGTTTTTTGTCCAGAGCAGCTCAGACTGTATCTCCCCTAATAGGCCACAAACCCATCCCCAGTCTCACTTCAAGACACTCACTTGAAGTGCCATTGCTCACAGTCACTTATTTGAAGCTGCACTCTAATTCATCTTCCCTCGTTTGTTCCCTACCTATTGATAACGAGTAGAACAAGGGATGGCTTCTTTCCCATGAGCAGGCAAATAACACTTCTTCAAAATCAGGACTTCATGTCTTCAAAAGTCTTTTCTGGCCAGAGATCCACGATGTGTAACAGGGTGTTGACTGCAGACTCACAGTGCAGAGTTTGCTCAGAGGCATGAAATAAAGAGATGGATTAGTTGCTTTTTGGGGGGATCTGAGTGTTAATTGACTCCCTAATAAAATCATCTAGTTAAACTCTGCTCAGTGGTATAGCACTGCAGTGTATGAATTTTTGAAGGCACCCTGCTAAGTTGATTATGCTTCTAGATAATTAATTGAAATGAGGAAAATAACACATACCAAAAAAAAAAGAAAAAAAAAAAAGGAATCACAGATTTTCAGATGTTCTTTGTAGACGAAGTTGCAAAGATGAACTCACCTGATAGGAAAGTAAGTATCCCACTGAACAAGGTATTTGTCTCAAGCATCAGGTTTGGCAACCACTTCCTCTGGAAAGCCTCACACTTCTAAAGCTGCAAGGAAGAATTTTAAAGCCATTGAAATACATTGAACAAATATGTAGTGGTTTTATGAACATTTTAGTGGGTTTAGAGACATTCTAGATGGTTTTATAGGTGTTTTAAACTTTTGGAAACATAGTTTTAAAGTAAAACACACATTCACATTCTCTCCTGTTTATTTCTTGTTGCTCATGTTTGGCTTTTGCCTTCATCTACAGCAGTTCTTTTGACATAGATCATCCCAGGATCATTTAACGTTCTGTGTAATTGTTTTCTAAGTGTTTTTATTTATCCCATTTGTAATCCTGCACTAGAAACTCTTGTCCATACTAGGTTATATTCTAATATTGATTTTGTTTCCCTTTCTTCTGGTCGTAGTTACAAATTACAACGTCCTTTTGTGTTTGGAATGTTTTAGGGTGATTGATTACTGAATGAATCAAGTGCACCCACAAGCTGAGGCTTGATTTAATCCCCTTAGTGCCAGGGATTTCAGAGCACACAAGCTGAAATTATAGCACCCTCTGGAAATAAAGGCCAGTGAATGTTTTTCCTGAATGTCGGAGAGCTGTGCCGCTGGGTTCCCCACTTGGGCTCAAGTAGTCTTTGAGGGAGCAGAGCTAAACCACAGTTTCTGTCATGTCAGTGGAGTTCTGTGGCTGTCAGAGGAGAGTGAGGTGCTTGTTTGCGACTCTGTATGTGTGCATCACTTTGGGGTTTTTGTAAAGAAGGAAGGGAGGAAGGAAGGAAGGTTAGTTTGATGAAAGGCACTCACACGTATGTAAAACAGTGACTTGGGATGAGCAGGAAAAACATGTGGATCCTATTATAGCTAAATTATCCTTTAAAGTCCCTTCCCCAAAGATAACTCTGCTTGCTTTTATGCAAAGGAACTCACTGTGACCCTGACATGGCAAACAGTGCATTTGAAAGCGTTCAGTCTGCTTCCAACCTTTGTTGTGCGGTGGGGAACAAAAACACTGAGCGTGTGCTGCGGAGGAATGATCAGATACATGGTGATATGCTGCTGTGTCTGAAACTGAGCTCAGAGGTACACTCGGATGCAAAGGCAGAAATTATCTGGGGACTCTATTACTGTGGTTTCTGCACTGCAGCGTGTGAAAGTAGAAGACTGCAAACAGCACAGCTTGTGTGGACTTGTGGCAGATACCCCTTTCATTGCTGTGGCTTGACAAACTCTTAAAAATGTCATGTAATGTGCATGCCTTTTCCTAGACTTTGGCTTGTCGTAACCACGCTGTACTGAACCTTCAGTTGCAAGTGTCATAATTACCTCCATCTCCTCCTGCTGCTGCAAATGAGCAGAGAGGAAAAGTTCATCAACCAATTATCTGAATTTTGGAGAAAACCAGAGCTGTAATAGTCTCCTGTTTCCTGGAGATTTGAAATATGCCTCCTTCCTTCGGAAGCAGATGCAGCCCAAGCTTAAACAGGGAGTGGCGAGAAAAAGGAGGGGAAGAACAGAGAGTATGCACACTTGACCTGGCATCTTGCAAAATGCTAGGACAGAGAAAGGCCTGAAATTATCCCATTGTGAAAATATATTTCTCACAAAAAATCTCATGTATGGATATATGGATGAGAGAAAGATCTTAGGAAATAAAACATCTCTGAAGAGCTTTCATCTTCTTACACATGATGACCTGCCTTTGGGACTGGTTTTATGCATTTTACTTGTCAAACTCTCTTGAACTTGGTGACCTGGGAAGCTCAGCTTGTTTTACTGGTTCTGTGAATACTTTATACAACCATTTCCCAGACCATTTCTCCCCTCCCAGCCGCTTTTTCTACCATTTGGCTTTGATGTCGTGTTCCCACCTTTCTTTTGGTGGCCACTGTTGTGCTCCAGCCTCGTTGTAATGTCCTAGCCTGCTTTGGTACCTCCATAGCATCCCAAGGATGTGTTTGCTGTGGAGAGTTGTGAGAAGAAGTTGGCAAAACTGCAGCTAAAAATGCAAATGGGCAATGTCATTGAAAAAGTTAGCAAGAATTAGGATATTTATGTAGCTCAATTTAAGAAGAACATACAAATGCACTTCAGAGGAATTTCTGGTTTTAGAGTAATATTCAAGGCCACAGTCCAGCACACTGTTACTAGAGGCAATGACAAGTACATTTATCAATATTAACAGCAACAAACCAAAGTAAAACGGAGTTATTACTACTTAGTCCAAGTTTCAATGCAGCAAAATGCATAAGTTAAACATGTGGTTAAGCCCTGTAGGGCTTCAGCCAGTGCTAAAATAGGCCCATTTAAGTGATGGGTTGAATTGACAGCTATAATAGGTATCTGCAGATACCATATTCTGCTTTTTTGTCTCTCACTATGTTTCAATAGAGTCCAAATCCCCTTTATATTACATATCAAAAAAATGTGATTAGGCTACACAGAAAGTTACAGAGAAGCTGAAGGGAAAATTCTCTTTTTTCATCAAATCATTTTATTGTTGCTGAAAATGGAAGAAATACAGTGCACTATAATCTGACAAAACATGACGTGCCTTAGTTCTTTATATGGACGAGGGAGCAAACTTCAAGTCTATATACAAGAAAGACAGGGAGCAACTGGAGAGGATCCAGTGGAGGCCACAAAGTTGCTTTGGGGTCTGGAGCGTCTCTTATGAGGAGAGACTGTGGGAGCTGGGCCTGTTTAGTCCAGAGAAGGGAAGGCTGAAAGGGGATCTCATTAATGCATGTAAATATCTCAAAGGTGGGTGTCAGGAGGATGGTGCCAGACTCTTTTCAGCGGTGCCCGGTAACAGGACAAGGAGCAGTGGTCATAAATTAAGGCCCAAGAAGTTCCACCTCAAAGTGAGGAAGAACTTCACACTGAGGTTGACAAAACACTGGAACAGGCTGCTCAGGGGGGTCATGGAGTCTTCCTCTCTGGAGACATTCCAAACCCATATGGACAAGTTCCTCTGTAACCTGCTCTAGGTGACCCTGCCTTGGCAGCAGGAGTGGACAGGATCCACAGATCCAGCCTTAACAATTCTGTGTTTCTGAATCTTATTTTCACAATTTTTAATCTCCCTAATTCAGAAATTTATCTTGTATTCATAGAACAATATGAGAGAATGAAAGTAACTAATTTAAATTACATAAATATGCATAGCTATTAACTAGAAGACTTTTTAGGGATAGGGCTAAAGTATCACCCTTAAATTTCAAAAGTGTGCAGCAGTCAGTTCATTTAGGGTTTATTTTTCTTATTTAAAATTCTTCAAATCTTTTATTCTCTCTGTATCAAATAGATCACTACAACTTCAATACTTAATTATTTGCACTATAAAAAGAAATCCCCCTTAACAGTTGAGAAAATATTTAAACAGCTTTTTTTCTTTTTACTATTGTAAATGAACTGAAGCATGATGTATGATGTATAAGCTAATCTTCTACTGATGTATACATGGAGGTCCAAATAAGAATAAGAGAAATGTGCTTTCTCTGATCTTGGAAACTTTCACATTCAGTTTTTGCATCATTTTATGCATAGTTTGGCAATCAAGACAGATTTAGTTACATTAATTTATTTGCAGACTCATGCCATTACCAAATAGTAGCGACAGTTCTTTACTTTTACAGAAAAATATAGGTTTGTTAGACCTAACATGAAGACCAGCTTCTCATTCTGGAAGTCATAAGCAGAAGCTTTTGAAGTTGGTGAGGGTGGGATCTTTACCTGAAGCCTGTGGTGAGACAGGAGAGCTTTTTCGGTTCAGATATTCTTGGAGGAAGAGAAGCTGTTTGGATCCTCTGGGAACCGGAGGAGTCTGAACCGAATGAGAGTGGGACAGAAAAGTGGAACTTAATTTTATGCATGTGAAATCTATTATTAGAAATATCTTGCCTTAAGGAGACTGTGGTAGAAATATATTTTTGGATGTAGCTTGGTCCTAGTTTTAAGGTATTTAAAGTCTTTAAGTTAGATTTGCTAAGAATCTGAGATTACTGGAACATCAGTGAAACTTCTGGGAAGTTTCCCAAGATACACTGTGATTGTTCAGCCAACTTTATTTGATTCCTTCAGAAGTGAATGACCCTCTCCATGCTGTATATATCCTCATCAGCAGGAGCATGCTTTCCTGTTTAACCTGCTGTGTAAACATTTCTGTGGTACCTGACATCCCCTCTCCTTGGCACAAACCTTTCCTGAGTAAAATGGCAGAGCACAGGAGTGGGTCACAGGGAATCACACATAGTAACCGGTGGCCCTTTCCACATTTCCAGATGTGACAAAGGATCCCACATTGGCTTGGAGTGGCTGTGATGAGGTATTTAAAAGAAGTGCTTGCTGTACTACAGGACCTCAGCAAGACAGACTTACATGCACAAAAAAAAAAATTCGGAAATGAAACTGTGTGAAATTTGATCTGTGTACAGTGAAAACAAGTGGAGGTTTTGACACAAATTCAGGTTTCCAAAGAATCATTAATATCTTCTGAGAAAAACCTGCCCATGCTTTTGCATTTTGATTTCTGTGCTTTCCTAGTTCTGCATAAATTAGGTGTAGGTTTATCTGGAGAAGAGAAGAGAAAATGCTAGAAAGGGGTTAGCTGTGAGAGCTTCAGACACCGTGTTTTCCCACTGCCTCCTACAAGAGCACCTGTGCAATATGGGGAGAGGCTTCTCATTGCTTCTTGACTCAAGGTGTGGGCAGGCACGTAAAGACGTGCAGCCCACAACAGCCAAGCAAGGGGTCGACATTCTCCCTCTTCATGGCACTGCATCCCACTCCATGGGCTGGGACATGACCCAGCAGAGCAGAGGCTGGTGGAGGAAAGGCACTTCCACATTCTCGCCCAGGTTGAACCCACTCATGGAAACAACCATTGTCCAGATAAAATTAAAGTTCTATTATGTATTATGAAGCTGTGTGGGTGTTTGTGTTGGAAACATCTTCCTCTGGAGAGCTCTGAAGCACAAACTGTGAGTGGTCTTGGAGACCTGGTATTCAACAGGCTTTGCTGTGATGTCTGATGACTCCCTGGCATGGAATGCATGGGGAAACAGAGCCCCCTTTTCTTGCCCTGTAGACTGATGCCTGGGAGCAGGAGGCAGCTCTGTTGAAACACCAGTCCTTGCTGTGGAACATCCTTGTAAGCATTGAAATACTCTATGTAGATTGAAGCCACAGGAAACCTGACACATCTTTTGCTACCCAGAGGGCAGGATGCAGCCTGGTGAGTCCTCTGGGATGATTTTCTCCCTCTCACTGCCTCCAGTAGCATGTGCTGGTGTGTGTGACCACCTGCTAATGCCCCTCCCCAGGGAACGGCAGGAGAGGCAGGATGACACTGGGTAAAGCTGGTGCAGAGGGAAGCTGCACTTGGAGAAGTGGTTTGGCACAGCACTGGCAGTGAGTGACTTGCTGGCCTGGAGACATGGGAGAGTGGAAAAGGCAGGGGACTGGCAGGGAGGGAACAGAGGGGTAAGTGTCAGGCAGCAAGGAGAAGGCTTGACAGATCTGTGCTGGCATTTTGTGTTTATAAGCCATACTGTGACTGATGAGCTCCACAATAAAATCCCTACTGACTGCAGAGGCTGCAGAAATGACCCTTTTTGTTGGGGAAAGAAAGTACAAACAAAAGAGGGAGGGAGTGAACTCATATTTCTCAACTTTTCATCTGAGCAATGTCTTCAATACATTCTTATGAAAGAAAAAGCTCTCCATCACTCAGTGCTGCATTGGCTCACCATGACACACAGTGGAGGTGACCAGTGCAGGAAGAGCAGTTCAGCATTTCAGAGCCCCAGGAGTTTCTCTGTGTGCCATTTTCTGTGTAAGGCCAGAGAGGAAGGGGAGGTGGGGTTAGAGGGGAACATAGTCTTATTTCTTACAAGCTGTAAGGACCTCAGCTGGCCTCTACCAGTTGTATCATGACAGGCTTTAAATTGGGGAGTAGCTTTGGGATCTCACTTCTCATGATCAGCAGTAAGAGATAGTGCCTACTCACAGGCGCATTTGTGAGAGAAATTCAATTTGTGTTTGTTCAAGCAAGTATCAGATGGGAGGTGTTACTGCCATGCTGGAGAAGTCATCTTAACCTCCGTCATAACCTGCTATCCTGCAGCGTCATCCTAACCAGCTGCTCGACTCCCAAATGTAGGGATCGTTCTGAGGACGAGGTAGCTGGGTTCAGGGAAGCATCCTGAAGCACCAGTGAAAGAGCAGCAGTCACAGTTCCTCTGAGCAGTTTATCTGTTTCCCAGTCACTACCTTGGAGGCAAACCCCCTTCCTCTGACTCCAGGGCAGAGCTAAGTTACGCTAATGCCTTTGGTCTGCCATCAGAAGGGAAAGAGCTGTGTCAACGCAGAAAACGCTATTTGCTGACAGGTTTTTAGAGACAAAGGAGACACAGTCAAGAGCAAGAATAAAAATAGAAGTTTTCAAGTAAAAAGATGTGAGAAAAGAGAGAAGATTGATTGTTTAAGTCACAAAAGACAGAAAAATGAAGAGAAAAGTAAAAATACTATTAAATCGAATACGCCTGCCCTTTAGAATAGCACTGATAAAGGCTGAGGGTGTGAAGTGTAAAGGTTGAGACATATCTAACTGAGGGTCACATCCAATGGAACGATAATTTCCGGTTAGAGAATAAATAGATTGTTTGCTTGATGTGGATATTGTTGCTAGACTATCGGGTATTAGAAGGCTGGAAAGAACACATCACTAGAAACATGAAGCAGGTGTCTGAAAACCATCCAGCTATGAAAAAAAAAAAGAGTTCCTGTTAATTACTTTGCTTGCTTTGCTTGCTTCCCTATCCCCTCCTGCTTGCAGCAGAGAAATCAAATGAAAACTACGTAATGCAATACATATTTTGTGTTCCCCATTACAACTAGCAATATGAGAAACAATACTTTAATGATGTCTTAGATTTTTAATGAAGATGCCTGTTAGGCTTTATGGTATAAATGCAAAAAAGATTTAGGGGTTTTCATTCTTCAAATACAGCAGGTCAAGATGGGTCAGAGAAGTGTCAGCACAATTTAAAAAAGCAAAAATGATAAGAAAAACCTGGATAGAGATAGAAGTAATCAAGAAAGGGATGATTATGCTGAATGAGCAGACTTCTCTATATAGATATATTAATATTGTAAACTGTGTCAGCCTTTGCAGTGGCCCATCCTCTCGGTAGCTGCATCTGTTTCTTTTCTATCAGCTGCAGAATCAAATACAGTCATCAGGAAACAGACACATGCACTCTCACCTTCAGAGTGCATTGTACCATACTGACTGGAGCCCACCAAAATAGCTGGATCATTCCCTCATTGTCTCACTGTTCCCTAAATCTCCCCAGTTTTTTCGCTTGCCACTTTTCAAGTTTGCCAAGTACCCCCTCTCCAAATCACATGTGACTTTTTCTTGGATTGCGTTTTTTTTACTGAAGTGTTTTCTTTGAGGCCTATTCTATGCAATTGCCTCTTCCCCCTCACCCCATCAAACAGGGCGAAAAACGCAGACCTCAGAGTATAACTTACAAAGACAGACTGTTGAATCCTTCTCTAAGCTCTTTTGCTTGAAGCCTATAATTGTATTCTCTAGAAAGGCAAACTGATTTTGCTCACCCTGGAGAGCATTGTGTTGTAAAAAATCAAATAGGACTTCAGCACTTGATAATGTGAATAACTTTCTTTACCCGATGTAGAAGAAATTTGTGTTATGTAATATATGTGATTACTATGAAATTACGTATTTACAATATGGGAAATCATAGCCTTCAATGAGACACTTCCATTAGAGCTTTTCCAGACTCTCTCAAGTGTTTGTTTTGGAGAAGGTAGTGAGCACAATAGTCTTTTACCCAGGGTCCCAGCATCACTGAAGGAAACAGACTTTAATTAAATGGAAATGTGTACCCCTTCTTGTAATCACTGAGGACACTGGGGTGGTGCTGGGGACTCTGCACCAGTTTGTCTTTACAAACTCGTGAGCGAAAGCCTGATGTATATGTAAAACACACGACCTAGTGAATTGAACTTGCCTCTTACCCAGATATAACAGTGATTTCCTATGTGCCAACATTTGTGAGTAATTACACATCTCTAAATTGATGCCGTGGTTTCTCACCTTCATACGTCTCTGAGAAGGACAGGGAAACACTCTGTCCTCTCCAAATGTTTGGTATTATTGATAAAAGTAGAGGCTCTGCACTCCTGAGAGATGGGTTCTTGCCCGAAGCCCTGTGCAGCAGATGATGGTGCTCATAACATCTCTGTCTGACCAGCACTGCCCTGAAGGGTGCTGTAGCTCAGCACTGCACACGGACACCCTTCTGCATTGAAGGATTAAGGGTTTGCTATCATTTATCCCTGTTTTGATCCCAAGAAGCAGACGTGTCTGTGTAAAACTTATATGAGTGTGCACATTTGTGGATATGTGTGTGTGTAAGACAGAGAAATGATCACATCCTTCCTTCTCAGATGACTCTAGGGATTTTTTGCACGATCTTCTGAAGTGACTGTGAACTTTCACATTTCAGAGTTGGGTTTTACATGGTGGTCAGTGGCCTTTACTTGTTAGTCCTCTGGGTTTTCTTTCCTCTTTTCAGTAGATGGCAGATTTTTTGTTCTCTTTTCTTTCTGTTCACTTACAAATAGCAGGACTTACAGCCAGAAACTGCCTGAAAACTGACTTGGGTCTTCCTGAACTAGCCCAAAAAACTAATGCATTGGCTGAGTTCACCACTAAGGTATATTTTTTTGCCATTTTTTGGGGCCTAAAAGTAAGCCTGCTTCTCAGGACAGGGTATTTCTCCTAGCAGTTTAACTTCTTACTTGATCTTAGCTCTGACTGATTTGGTGCAACAGCTATTTGTTGCAGAAAAAAACATATCTTTCTGGATTTTATGAAGGTGGGCCAATTTCACCAAAAATACCTCTCAAAGGAAATTATTCTCTTCCTCCTGAATTCTTCCTTTCTGCTATGAATTGTTCACCTCTGGGAACCCATTGTTCCCACTACTGGAAATTTCTGCATCTTTCAACTGAGTTCATGCTTTTGAAAGTAACAACTTCCCTTACTTCACTCTGCTTCTAGGACTTACCCTGTGAAATTCCTGGTGGCTTCCTCCGCTTGCATCATTGTTGTCCTGTCACAAGGGAATTCTCAGCTGCCATATTATCCTGTTGTGAGTTAGTATGTGCTTCCCAGTACGAATCGGGTTTGTGTCTTCTCAGGGAAATAGTGCAAGACCTCCAGAGTAAAGAGGAACCTGTTCAAGGCATGCTGCCAAAGTCAGGGGCTTTTATTTCCAAATAAAGAAGAAAAGGGAAAAAAACAAACACAAAGCCACAATGGAGAAACCACAAGCCAGTCAGCTCCGAATTGCCTGAGAAAGAGAACTGCAATTTCAGAGGAGGATGGAGTAACACCCTGACTACTGGTTGCAGCTTCTTTCAGCATGGCAGGAAAATGTTACTTGTCATTCAATCATAAGTGCTAACTGGAAAATATATGTTGCGGTATCAGCCCTTTTGTGATGAAAAACTCATGACTGAATTACATCTCCCAGTGATACAAGCCAGGCACCAAGCAGCTCCCTTCATGTATTTGTGCTCTGAGGTCAACATGTTTAGTTTATTTCATCCTTGAACTTCTTTACCACTTCCAGTAGTGACAGATACATTTTTCTGCTCAAATCTTTGTCCTCCTACAGCCTTTTCCCACAATATGCCTATCCTCCTCTCCATTCCTCCTCTTCTGTGGCAGGCCTTACCTCTTGCTCTCCACTGGAACCTCAACAGCCCTTCACCCTCACCTGCTTTGTATTATCCTAGAAATGGTGCCTTTCAGACCTCTATGGCAATGCATTTCAAATTACTTTCCCACCTCTGCCTCCCTCCTTAGTGTCTGCCTTTCCAGATCCTGTTGCCAGTCACTTCATTGTGGCAAAAACACGTTTCTTATTCATAATCCTCTTCTATGCTCTCCAGATGCGTTACCTTGATTTTCCCCCTCTCTTTAACTCGACACCTTCAGGGCACTGCTAAATCCTAATCCTCATTCTTCTAGAACTAAAATTTGCCTTTCTACTCCCCACTCTCCACTCTACTTCCAAAACCCACTGTTTCAGTCTGGTGTTTCTCAGGGTAAGGTTTTGTTCAAGCAACATTTTTTTCTAGAAACATAGAACAAAGTGTTTGGGTATGACTTTTGTGGAACCCAGAATGAACCTTCAGACTAGTAATTAGGAGGAAATTTTAATAAAATAAAATAAAAAACAAATTTTTTTTTCATTTGAACACAAATTAAATTTAATGCAGCATTAGAAAATCCCACAATGTAATTTTGGAGTTCTGTTTTATAACATAGGGTGTTGTAATAGTTATGATGCCATTCCCAATAATAAGCTGCGCAACAGATGGATGTACCATAAGAAGGAATGGGGAAGTTGCTTTTTCTCATTCACACTAGCTCGGTTTGAACTGTGCCCCAAGGCCTCAGTTCCTACACCAGCAGATGTGTGGGTCACTGCCAGATAGCTCTGGGTCTGGTTGCTTGTTGCATTGTGCCATATGTCAGCTGCTGTGCCTGTGCAAAAGCTGATGCAGGCTTTTGCTCTCTCTTAATGCCTCCGAGGTAGTTCTCCCCTTATGCCAGCTATGTTTAGCTGCAATTTCACTGTTGAGCTTTGCAAAATTGAGCTGAAAAGAAGAGGAAAAAAAGAAGAGGGTGGTAGTCAAGTCAAATGGGAAGTAGTAAACAGCAAGGAAAACATCACTATCTGCTATTATGTCCAGATGCAGATGAAGGTTGCTGTAGAAACAGGAGTGAAATTAATGCCTAGGGATTATGCTAAGGGCCAGCAGTGCAGCATGCCTGTGAATGCTGATCTGAGCTTCCCAGAGAGACATGTCTCTGATAGCACCTCTGCTTTGTACTTCTAAGGTCAGTTGTTTGGTCTTGGGTTGGGGTTTGAAGCAGAATATGAGGCAGGGTTTGCTGGTGAACAGGTTAAGATGGGAAATGCGATGTACTTGGCTCTGAAAGGGACTTGAGCATTCCTGGGGCTGGGAGATGTGAGCAAGAGGAAAAAGCAGCAATGCACTGAGCATTTACTGCTCGGAAAATGCTTGGTTAGGAGAAGGCAATCCCCACTCTGCTTGCTAATATGTTGTCAGTGCATTGTTACAGACTTTGGGAAACTTAAAAAGGAAATTTCTTCTAAGGCTGTGCCTGTGCTCCTCACACGCAATCTTCATTTCCTTTCAGCGGACCTTTTGGATCTATTTTTCTACTCTGCCAGAAGGGGGTTTATTTCCCTTGTTATGTTTTATGAATTCCTGAAATCCCAGCAAGAATCCCAGCAGCAGCCAGGGGATCACAATGGTCCTGCAACCCACCGATGCAAAAGCAGTGAGCTGCACGGCCGTGTGCCCCACAATGCCCACAGCCCAAAGAAATCACTTCCTGTTCCCATTTATGCAGCTCTGGCTGGATAGCGCCCTTTGTAAACCACACCAGCTTTCTCTTACAACTGCAACTGTTAAGCGTATTTCTTTTCTTGCAGTCCAAAATAAGTCCTCCACCTCCTGCGGATGTCCTCTTGAGTAGATTTGTACGTCCTCCTCCATTAATTCAGTTTTATTATCTGCATTCATCTACAACTTTCAAAAGCCTGATGGTAAACTCACTTTTCCTCCCTCCTACCCACACAGCTAGGTGCTCATAGAACAGGAAACATTTAGACTGGCAACTGCTTCCTGGGATGCTTCCTATTATTTTGCTTATCTTCCTGTAAGTGTGTTCAGAGCAAATGTTTAGTACACAGCAGATAACGTAGTTACTGGTAATGGATCCTTGATGCTGGGGGACTTGCAGTGATTTACCTCCATCAAATTAAATCAGAACAGGTGTTGCCAGCTCAGTTCCAAATCAGAAGGTGAGCAGGTGCCACTAAGTTGCATCTGGCAGTGGGAGCAAACAAATCTCAGCCAGAAAATTGTTGAATGAGATGGTTTTTAATTCGGTACACAACCTAAGCAATTGGAAGCAGCTTTCCAACTGTTCTTCTGCACACCCCTCTTGAACCTATTTAAGAAACAGTGGCAGAGGAACGCTCTCAGAAAACAGTATTTGGATTAGAGAGCATTGCAAATATTGCCTCTGCCACCTGAGGCATTTTCTCTCTCTTTGGTAGGGAGACATTAATGTAGATATGTTTCAAAGTAAGTTTCCTCATTTTGGAAAGGCTGAGGAGGGCAGACCACTGGGGCAGAGAAGGGGGACGTTTGTGATAAGTTGCAGTGATTCCACAAATTGTTGGATGTGGGTCTGTTTCTACATTGCAAACAGCCTCTAATAAGAATGAAATTTCGTTGCAAAAGTGAGGCATGATTCTTAGGAATGCTCTGACACTGCATCATAGCCTGTGGGTGGTTTCAGGGCTAGACCTGAAATGAGACATGTTTCTTCCTCAGAATACTTTGGGCCACTACTTTGGTAATGAGCACAGTGTCTCCATATTTGGCTAAAATCACTGTTTTTGAGAGCATGGATTAAGTCCTCTCCCAGCTGTATGTAAAAACATTTTTGACTAAGTCGTTTTCAACCAAACAGTGCTCAGCCAGGGCAGTAAATCACACAAACAATGTTAATCACTTTTCTTCATGTTAATGCCCTAAATTGCCTCAGAAATTGCTTCACCTAATTTTATTTCACTGGGGCTCTACAAGGGGGTCCGGCTGCAAGTAACCACTCTCAGAATCAAGACTGAATTACTGCAAATACTTCAGTAAAGGTAAGAAGGCAGATCCTCGGATCATATAAATTGGTGCAGTTCTGCTGATGTCTGTGATGTTCTGGTGATTGATACCAGCAGGGCTGGTTGATTCAGGTAAAGTAAATGGTCTGCAGTTTTAAATGCCTGCTGCTGATGAGTCCCATGGTAAATCAGTGGCTGACTTGTTAGTATTTCTTTAAAATGGACTTGGAAGGTACATCAATGGGAAAAAGACCCCACCAGCTTAGCAAAGCAGTGGCCAACACAGGCAGCATTGCAGTCAGTAGAGTTCACATTTGCCTTTAGACACAGGGCCTGATTTGTTAGCAGAGAGATGCTTATGCCAGTACACCAAGGGTCTAGATAAGGCCTGACCCCTAGACCAGCCAGGTGCTACTCTGGTTGACCCAAGCAGAGGATACGACCTTCTGTGACTGGGATCTTACCTGCATGTCTCTGGTCTTTTGAGAATTGAAGCCTGCAAAAACTTACTTTCTACTTTTCAGCCATCTTAGAGTCAAGAAGCAGATGGCCTTGAGCACCCTTCCAGTGAAACTGGCAAAAGAGAGAACTACTGAACCTGGATGGGGATGAGCTTCCTCACCCTGCCAGGGTTTTCAAGAATTCCAGTATTTTTCCTATGTCCAACCAGGGATGAAAGGTCCTTCTAAAACTGGGATGAAAATCTCCAAAATAAAATCAGGATGAGGCCAAGCTAAATATTTTACTTTAATAATGCTCAAAGAGTTTATTTTGATTGTGACCTTTCTAAGCAGTTGCCTCTTTTAAGTACAAAAGGAACATGGGGTTTTTGCTTATTTCCTTTAATTAGAAAATAAAACTTTTCACTTTTGAAAATGTCAAAACAGCCATCCTTCATTATTCAATGGTCCTTTTGCATTTTTTTTAGGCCAAGAGACTTGTTGAGATCAAACCATTGCTATCAATCAGCTTCAGTTTTGACAGATGACTGGGTTTTTTTCATTGTATGTGAAGGGAAAAGAAAATTTCAGTCTAAAAATTCCTGACCACTTCTAGCAATTTTTACCTCAGTTTTGAAAATCATCTGCCTTACATAGGTTTCAGCCCAGTTAAATGTGGCTGCACTGGGCAGTGGATTTTCAGGGAAGTCTATTTTTTTTCTTTAGCTCATTTTTAAATGAATACTTTAATCTTTTTCTTCTTTTTTTTTTTTATCAGTGACCAACATGATTTATAGAACCACTAAGTGATTTATATTGTGTTTGCATGATTTAGCGTCCTGAGTGAATGCAGTTTGGTTGAAAATGGCTTAATGAAAAATGGTTTCTTTATAGCATAAATGGAGCTTAATCCGTGTTTTCAAAAATCGTTCTGATTAAAGCCTTATAAGGATCAGACCAAGACACTGTCTGTTGCCAAGGTATCTGCTACAAATATGGTTCCCAGGGAAAAACTTAAAGGCTTTATGTCATGAAAGAAGAAAAAGTTACTTTCTGAAATGTAGTGTTGATGAGAAAACTTTATGGATTTCCAGCTCAGACAGCAACAAAGCAAGGTTTTGAGGGGAAAACAGGGAAATAAAAACAACCTGATTAAAAAATTAAGGAAGCCTCCAAAGACCAGCTCACCTGATATTTTATGCCAAGTAAGATCACTGCCTGTATCCTAGTTATTCAAATTCTGCATGTTTTTGCTGAGGAGAGGATGTGAAGGTCCTGCCCAAAGATGGGTATCCCAACCACAGTTTTTAGTAGCTGTCCTTGGATGAGTGTGTGAAATTTTCAAACAGTTTTGGGTAAGGTTTTATAAAATGGGCTGCACTTCCAATGACTTTGTCACGGGGTGGCAATTAGTAACACATTTCGTTTAAAATTTCCTCATCTTCATCTGAGTATTTGTTTACACCACTTCTCAGCTAAATTCCACAAATACGAAATAGTTCCTTGAAGGTGTTTAGGCTCCATGAGGTGAAACAGAATTAGAGTATTTATGATTTTCCTTCAGTTGGAGGCTGTTCTACAAGGCAGGATTTTGAGACCCAAATATACCCTACACTCAATGAAGGTTTTATTTTTTCTTGGTAGTACGAGCCAAAGTTTAAGGACAACCTAGCAATTGAAGTTCTTCAGCTGTGTCCACTGAGAGCAAGTTTGATAGAGAGGCATCAGCACAATGCAGCACTTGATGCTGGTATGTTTTGTGATCATCTCCCATGAGCAACGTTTTTTACCTGCTGGCTTCATTTTTGTACACCAACTTGATGATGCAGGTAGGTTTTTTTTTGTTTCGGTTGATTTCTTTCATTGTTTTCAGGTCAAGCACCCACATACGGATGTTTTAAGTGTGTACGTGATGTTGATACAGCCAATATAAACTGTAATTCAACTGATCTCAAACAAACCACATTTCTGTGTATAGTGTGGTGGGAAAGCAGCAGAGATCTTTTCTTAAAGAATGCTGCAGAAAGACTGTCAGGAAGCCAAGCTTCCAGAACCTGGCTCTTCAAAGCAAGAGGAGCAGTATTCCCACAGTATTCCCAGCTTGCAGTGGCTGCCCTGCCGCACCTCTTTGGCAGAGGCTTTGCAAGCACACTGTCCCTTTTAATGCCACAGCCTAAATATTCCGGCTTTTTCTGGACTTTCCTGAAGAGAACTACAAGACTCTCCTCCCTTCCCACACCACTGGTGAACTTCTGGGTCTGCTGGGTACAGCTCACAGGACATAGGTGTGTTCTTCTGATTGCACGTGCCTTTAGACCTGAGCTGATCTGCCTATGTGCATGTTAAGAGAGACCCATGTTTCCAGATGTTCAGCAAACATCACTGAGTGTCCAGAAACCACAGAAAAATGGGCCCCATCTGCTTTACCACAGATTTTCTAGGTGGAAAACAAGACGTATCAGGGGAAATGTGGAAGAATGGCACCTTGTCCTACTGCACCCTTCTGACATCTGTGCCACACAAAGTCAGCTTCTGATCAGACTTGCCAGAGTTGTGTCACTTGTAACCAGGGTGTGTGTCGCCCTGAGTTTTGCAGTCTTTTGATGTTTTCATTTCTCTGATGGAGTTCTCACACACTTTCTGTAAATACAGTTAAGTTCTTATGCACTTTCTGTAAACATAAGTTATGTTTAGCTAACCTCCTCTTTTGTTTTCATTTCTTCTCCTGAGGCGGAGAAAGTTTGATGGTCTTTTCTTTTGACCAGTGTGGTTGGAGAGGTGGTAACTTCATCCTCCAATCCATGGTCATTCCTAGAAGCAGATTTATATGATGTGAAATAAACAACAAGGCCTCTTTTGGTGGTCTCGCCCTCTACCTGACTGAGCTGGGTCTGTGTGGTCCTTTCGTGTCTGAGTACGACAGGTGTGACTGTGTGTCCGAAGATACCAGAGTAGCTAAACACCAGTGAATCTGCTCAAACCCTGTTACAACTCTGCAAATAAATGCAATGCTCTTGAAGCCTATGTTGGGGGTCAGCTGCACACTAACCCATTCACCTCAAATTCTTACTTCATCTCCAGGTAATGAAGGGCATTCTCCCGTCCTTGGAGCACAGATTTCTGCTCCTGCAGCGGTTTGGAGAGGAGTCTGCACCACCAACTGTAGAGGGGTGCCTACCTGCCTGCCAGTCATACCTGCTGCTTTTCCAACCAGCATCTTCCTCACCCAGCTGCAAACCAGAGTGGTTCTTCCAAAGAAGAGTACCGTGCAGCAGCTAACAGGAATAGACCAAGGCTTCATGATTATTGTTTTTTCACACCCTTGTAGCTTACTTTGTCACTTGCATCTCTGCAAAGTGATTCAGAGCAAAGCTCGCAGAAACAGTGTTTCTGTGTTTAGTCTGTGCATTTAATGAGGTGGTGGCGTGAGTGATTACGCAGGGTGCAAGTGGTAAAGAGAGGGTGGAGCTTTTATTTACCCTTGGTTTACATGGTTTTCTATTGTTTTTAAAGTCCCTCACCCTTCAGCAAATGCACTTGGGTGACTCTTGGTGCACAGGAAGTGAAAGTCACAGTCAGACAGTGGAATTACATTGGCAGGTTAGAGATCTGAGGCATATTTGTGTGGTCAGGGGATGACAGTCAGGCACACAGGTGAGTTTTCCACAGGTAACCAGGATAAGCGACAAATAGGAGGGATTAAGTGTCAAAGAGGGCATTGTCTCCTAAGACAGCTAGTGAAAAAAATGACGAAACAGTAAAAAAAAATTAAAGATGTTTATCTTAACACGCAACGTATAGGCCACAGTTCAAAGAAATGCCTTTAGTTAAGTTGCATGCCTGCTGATCTCTAAGCATATGTTTAGATATTCTCAGTAAGGATGAACATACCTGCCTCAGTGCTGTCCTGAGGGGAGGCTTAGATGATGAAGCAAATGGTGAGATTATTTTCCCTGCAGCAGCAGAACGTTGATTCACTTTTCACCTTCTTTTTCAACAGTCTGTTTATTTTCATTGAGCACTGGTTGGAATTCTTGTGTTTTGGCAATAACAGGCTTGACCGTTCCTCGTTCCTTGTGTTGTTCTCCCCCACCACTGCCACCTCTGAAGTTAAGTCTGTTTTTTGTACTTTCTGTGTTTGGAAGTGGGGGAGTGGAGGAGTTGCCGACAGAGGTAGCCGCTGATGGTTACTGCTTGGTTGAAAGTAAAGAAGTATATAACAGATGTTAAAGGGAACAAAATGGATTATTTGTT
Source organism: Rhagologus leucostigma (assembly GCA_013397725.1). Lineage (NCBI taxonomy): Eukaryota > Metazoa > Chordata > Aves > Passeriformes > Rhagologus > Rhagologus leucostigma. The sequence goes on from VZTD01000172.1 coordinate 1,720,705, forward strand.
ATTCCTGGGGGGATTCTGCCCTTAAAGTGATGCCCCAGAAATCCAGCTGGAATTTTAAATAAAAGCCAAAGGCCCCCCACAAGTGTGTTAGCAGAGAAAAGCTCCTCACAGTGAGCGCCTTTGAAAACTAGAACTCAAAATAATATTCCATAAAGGAAGAATTCTCCTAAGAAAACAGATAGCAAGGAAATTTAAGGCATAATAGGGACTGGCCACAGTACTTCAGTTGTGCAGGATCTGTCAAGCAAAATGCTGTTGACACAAACCACTGACTTTTTTCACTGTACAAATACACATGCTCACACTATTTGGAGTGGTCTTAAGTTTGCCTTGAGATCACCAGCTGAGCTTTTAAATTAACACAGGATGCTCACACTGCCATGGGCTATCCTAATCGCCTTCCAGAAAACTGCTCTTTGCATACAGAAAAGGATGCGGGAGTGTTTTCTATTTCCCTTTCTGTCTCCCTGAAAGGCATAAAGAAGGTTAAGAAAACTTCAGGGAGAGGAACGTGTACCAGTCAATATTCTGAAAAATTATATATATTAGTTTTACGAGGGTTTTTTCCTATGCTCTTGAGGTTACTCCATGTGTCTTCTTCTCCCTCCTCCCAACTGATCCTCACTGTCCTACACATCAGAGCACTTTCTTTAGTAGAGAATCATCTTGCTGTGTTGATTTGACACCAGCAAGGCTCTGCCCCATTAAACTCAGTGAGAATTCATTAGTAAGATACAAAGGACGTGGCTCTTTCCTTTACAGGCCAGAGGATCAGTGTGTCCTAAACACAAAGCTGTGGAACGACAGATCTGGAAAGTTATTCTCATTCTAGAAGTAGACAGAACATTACCGGGAGTTGTACTGACTTACTACTTTGCTGATATACCTCAAACCTCCTGCCGTGCGTGAGAAAATGCACCACCTTTGTGTCTGCTGGGTCACAACCTTCCCTTTTGAGATAGTCAATGAGTTTACCAGATGTTGCCAATTCAGATGTTGTGTCAGTGACCAGACAATTGAATTGGCCATGACAATCCTCAGGTAATGCAGCTTGTCCGAGTGTCCTGAAGTCTTTGAACACAACCTTATACTGGGTTTTTCTTTTGGACACAGTTCTCTTCTTAATGATTTTCTCTCAAGCTTCCATGAAAAGCTTTCATGCATTTTCAGAGGGTATGCAGGAATGATGGAAGGCATACTTGTCTCAGCCTCCATGTCAGATCCCACAACTGGGAGGTAAAGGGGAGAAAGAGCATTCTTCCCATTATATTATCTGGTACCTCCTATCCATGCCTTATTAAAAAGTCTTGTTAGACTAGATTTGGCTCTGTTCCATTAAAAATATCTATAATATATGTTTGATTTTGAGAGAAAATGAAAAGGTCCATAAGAGAGCTGTGCAGTGGCTTCCAGTGACTGAGTACAAAACGGGTGTCATATCTGCAGACAGGCAGATTCTCTTCAGGCAGGAGTGAAATTCGCTCACCAGATGAACCATAAGGATCATGACGGTGGATCTGGACACATTCCTACCAGTTAGTGAACTGACACCATCAATCCATTTTGTGTGAGTCATGAACACGTCTTCAGATTCCAGGGATGTTTTGTTATGGACCGAATTGAAGCAGCTGAGAGAGCATTTACAAGGCCTGCTCTCCATTTCCAACCAGCTGATGACTAATCTGGATCACTAGAATTTGTAAAGTAACAAATACTTGCGTAGTTATGAACTCAGTGCCCTCAGTCCAAAATAAACAAGGGGTATGTGTGCTAACTACCTGTAAGAAATGCTAAGTAATTTACTGGTTCCTCAGATTTGCAAATTAACACAAACATTCCAGAGAGAAAGATTATCTGTCCACTTCATCATAGCTACTTTTAAGAGCCCTAACCAGGATATTATGGTTGTGCTGTGTGGAAGACACGATACCCTAGAGCCATAATGACACTTTATATGAAATTAAGCGTACTTCAAACTCTTCTTGCGCATCAGCTAAATCTGTTATAGAACTTGACATGGAAAATATCCTGAATAGTAAAATGGATTCAGTAGTATAAAATTATGATACCCACTCAACAACCTTTCAATAGGTCTAAAGACAAGGTTTAATCCAATTTTAGTGTTCAGAACTGACTTGTTTATGCATAGGTTTTTGTTCATTAATTAAAATTGGTGTGTTTTCACCTACAGAACTCATAAACGGATCAGAGATGTTTTAATAAAATAGGTATTTGGAGAGTAGATGTCCCAGGAAATGTTAGTCTTAAAGAAAATTTGTTGTTTATTCAGTGAAATGCATCAATACTCTGCCAAATCTGTAATGAATCAACACTTCAGCATGAGATTAGGAGTATCCACATTCTACAAAACCTGCAGTGTGTTGTCCTTTGGAGTAGGCGTAAAACCCGTGAACACACTGACTATTGGTCATTAAAGAACCCAGGAAACTTTAAGCATAAAGACCTTGTAACAGATGGTCTGGGTAAAAAATTCTAACTCATGTCTGATATTCATCTGTTGGCATAAATCAGCGTTGTTGCCGTGGCTTTGGTAATACAGCAGAGATTTGCATCAAAAGGCTTTGTGGCCCTGGCTGCCTAAACAGTCCCTTGTTCTTTTAATTGGGTATGTTATTTCTTCTCCCTCCCTCTACTGAAAACAGAAAGCAGCTTCCAGTGTCTGCATGTATGGATGATAGGGATTCGAGAAGTGCATCTTTTAAACTTCCCCTTGTTCCTTGCAGTCAAGTTATCTCTCCAGTTTTCTTCGTGGTATAGGAACTTGCACAGCAAAAAAGTGATACAAATACAAAGGCATAATCACCCAATCTTAAAGCAAGTTGTTTTTCTTTATGCACCAGCAGGGAAATAGAGTGCTGAAGTGAGTGTCAAGTTCTACTAAATCACAACGTTGGGCATTGTAATACTCAGTCATCCTGGTGGATATAATTCAGCAGATTGCAGAGGAATGCATAGTCAGGCTTTGAGTCTCACTTACTGCAACTGAAAAATTGTCACTCATAAGAAGCTACCTAAGTGCTGGATATTATGCTGGAATATCTAGGATGTACAGTTAATTACAGGGTAATAATTATAGACGGTATCTCAGATACCATTCCTGATAACTGAGCTTGACTTTTCCATAGCTGGTACATCTCTGATGAGGTGATGCCCAACTACACCACCGAGAACCATCTGAAGATAAAGCCACCTGCATGCAATTTGGTGATAAACCATAACTTAGCATTAAAGTGTAGCCTTCGGAGGTTTCAGAAGTGTGGTGTCATCTGGAATTTTCTGCCATTGCAGAAGTTCCTAGAGAGTCTTTCCAACACTTCCGAAGGGAATAGGCAACTTAGAGGCATTACTTGCAGCCTAGCTTAGACCTGCTTCACAGCACCAAGGGAGCTGACCCTTTCACCAGCATATACAAGTTATAGGTTTATGTACTCTTGTTCTACAGACACTTTCCCTTTTCTCTTGGGTTTGTTGGAACCATGGGGACCCTGCTTCTAAGGAGCAGATTCAGACACAGCCATTTAAATCAGTAAGATAAAGATATCCAGGACTGATGTTTGCCTCTAGATTCTAAATAGCAATTTACAGTTAAATTAATGATAAGTAATATCATCTTAGCACTTCAGGATAATGAGTTGGCTCACTTTAAATCACCAATCCTGTTATCAAGGCAGCATGTGCAGCAACAGCTGCAGTGGATCCTTCCATGGTAGGGCCTCTTTTATATGGCCTTTGGTGATTAGGACCAGCACACTGTCTCACAAGGGCTGCTTTCAAACAAGCAGAAATGGGAAAGTGGTGGTTCCAAGAAATGGAAAATAGAAAAATGCAATCCTGAACTGCTATGATGTTCTGGCAGTAGCAAATCAGAATGGTACTCTAAGGGGGCATTTCACTGGTTTCTGCAGGACAGTGTTTGGCAGCAGAAAGGAGGGAAGTTACTACCTTCACTCTATCACATTAGCTTTTATACCTAATTATTATAAAATGCATCCCAAGAGCTGCATCAGGAGCCAGGAGCACAGAAGTTGCTCATGCCATTCTCGTCTTCATGTATGACACTGTTCTGTTAGGGACAGTGGACATTCCAGAGGAAAGAGATGCAGTTCACCCAAGAAGATTTAACATTAAATAACTTTCACAGTATTATTATTTTTATTACTGTAGTGCATGGAAGTTGTAGTAATAGAACAGACTCCCACTGTGTTAGGGACCTTAAAAACAGAGTACAAAAAGACACTGTTGTCTCCAAAGAGTTTCAAATTAATTATCCTTCTTCATTCCGGACATGGTCCCTGTACCTACAGCAAAGAAAAATCTTGTTTGCTTATTTATTTTGCTTGGTTCAATTTAGAATAGACAGCTCAGTTTATTTTTCCATTAAAAAGATGATGCCAAGCTGAGTGCTAACATACATGAACTACAACCCCTTTGTTTTTAATAGGGGAGGAAGGAGGTAAATGCTTGTGATTAATTTGGCTCATCCTGGTTGAAAAAACAATAAAGATTTGTCTTAACTGGCCATAAGTATAGTGAATACTTTAAACACAAGCAAGCTGCCTCTCAAGCTGTGGGTGATAGATTATCTAGGATATGGTATGAAAAATTAACCAACACATTTACCATACCCTCTAGGAAGGCCTGTGATTAAATTTAACATAGCTGACCTTGTTGTCCTAAGTCTAATGAGCCAGAATGGATAGAAATGTCCTTGATCCAGCTGGTGGTTTTTAGTGTCAGGCTCTAATCTTATATAATTTATCCACTTTAACCCCACCACTGGTGCAATTGCTTAATGCACTAGTCTGTCACCTTTCAAATGGAATTTTTGGTCTTCTTGATGTAAAGTGAAATCAGACTCAACTGCTTGCTGAGGCAACAATACATGGCTTCAGCCTAAGACAGCAAAGTCAGGGTTTTACTCTGAGACCTCTACTGGTACAAAGGTGAGGGCTGAGCACTATCCAATACACTGAAATTTGTTTCAGAAGTAGAGGGAAGTGTCTTGAATACAGCTTCTGCAGGAGCTGCCTGTTGGAGCAGATGCAAGCTCACTTGTACTGTGATAATTCTCTTTTGTGACTGCTCTTTCAGATAATGTATCCAATTTCTACAAATTTGTGCATGACTTAACCTAAGTATTGTGCATCATGTATCCAGCACATGCTACCCAAAACAAGCAGAAGCAAAGAATTCTCAAACAAAAGGATTACAAAATGCATTTTTGCTGCCTGAGTTACATTTCCAGTCTAGAGCTGAAGTCTTCAGTCTGTTAAATCTGTCTCTACAACCATGAAACAAGCATGCAACTTTTTGTAGCAAAATTTTAAGATTTTTCTGGCGTGTCAGATCTTTCACTGTGAAAAGACATTCAACCCTTCCTTGTCCAGACCCTTTCCCAGAGCTGCAGGAGACAGCTGGCTTTGCCGAGCCAAAACTGGCCAAGGACCCACAGCTTACGGTGGGTTTAGCTGAGATTCACAACAGCACATATTGGTGCAACTCTGGGAGGAGCTGTGCAGAACTGCGAGGGAAGGAAATCAAACCCCAGCAGATGCCCAACCTTTCCTCTGGGCAGCTGGGACACAGGAAGGGGCATGAAAGCTGCCGCTTAAGCCACCAGGAAGTGGCCCATGCTGCCACTTTCTTGTACTCAGGGGCCAACAGACAGCAATGCAGATTGTACTTAACTCACAGTGTGGAGGATATTTCTTCTAACAATAAGAAAAAATCACACCTGTGTTTTTACAGCCCACAGGAAGCTAGTAGACTGAGGCATAGCACAATCATGGCCCCTTATGCAATCTCTTCTGCTTCCTACCCTCGAGACCAGCAGAAACCTTTAATGAAGCCCTCAGTTTCTGTCTTTTTTCCCTGTCTCTCATATGCTGTCTTGATAGGATATTTCCTGAAGAAGGTAGTTTTCCACAAGGCTTGACCCTTGTCAAGGAAAGGAACTTTTCCATTAGCTAGTGCAAAAATTGGTTGGTTTTTTTTCGTCTTAAAGCTGGAGTGAGGATGTCCCTGAGTTCCTTACACTGAAGCAAATTTAAATGCCTTCTGCAGTTGGGGACATTCATATTTAAAGCTAAAGCTGTTCACTTAATCGTAACAGCAGTTGTAAGTTTTTCAGTGGAGTTGCATTTAAGCCATAAGCCATCCCCTTCATGTATCAGATGAGTCACAAGGGAAAATTTGAAAAACTTTTCAGCAGGGAGAATCAAAACAACAGTAAATCAGCTGGCTACTAGAAATAAATATAGTTTCTGAGTATACCTCTGTGCTGGAGCACGTCACAAAGCATACGAAATGCTCACACATCCTTCTTGCTGTTCCACATTTCTGGAGTCAGAACTGACTCAATATTAAAATCAAGTTCTTCCTAATTCTTACACTATAATTAAGAACACAGATTTAAATAGAAAAAAATCCTGTTTACTAGAATAATAAATTTTTACAAAAAATCCAATTGAATCAAAAGAGTTTACACTTATATAATCCCATGCTTTTCTGCCTACTGCTCGTCATGTTATAGTATGTGCACGCGTGTGTGTGTATATATGTGGTTGGGTTCTTTTTCAGTCTTTGGTCCTAACTCTTTGGAAACCTTCCCTTAGATTTCTACATAGTATAATTCCCCGGACCAGTGCCTAGATGCATTACTGCATAAAGCAGGGCATCAATAACATGGTAGAAGCTATAGGGAGCTGCCCTGACAATTGCCTGAGCAAGAAGCCAGTTTCTGTCCCTGAAGACTCTCTACACTCAGTCTTCACTAGGTGCAATATAAGACACCCAGTGAAACAGATAGTTAGAAGACCATATTTTTTTTGCCTCAGGGGGTTGTACTGTTTGAAAGCAAAACAAGACAGAAGTGGGAGTCTTCACATACCTGAATGGCAAGATAAACCTCTGAGGAACACCAAGCTGGCACTCTCAAGCAATGAAGGTGGTGATCAGTGGCCTAGGATGAAATCCTCATTGATGGAAGTATGGTCATCAGTTCAGCTAAGACAGAATTTCTTTCTTGTCCTGAGGTGATGATCTTCATAGAGTGAGCTTGAGGCATTTGCAGAACATTATTTTAAAGATATTTAAAATATGTCTGATTCAATTTTTAGATGTATAAATGACTTTACATGGCTCTGACCCTGCAGTTTTGAAGTCACTGACCCTTAATCATTGACTTAGTGACCGTGAGATTAAAGCTTTGCAGCAGAAGAAAGATGAAGCTTCCGGTGTTGATATTAATGTGCTATCTATTCTCCATTGAGTCAAAATAACAACTTCTAGAGCTGTTTTTCTGCTCCTATACTTTTTTGTGTAGTAAAGTTATGGCAGGGACCAGTTTGTTCAGATCCTTGCACAGGTATAAAGGCATAGAGGTTAATGGAAGAATTAGTTTTCTTTATTTTTTTGGGAATGGAAAATACTGTGAACAGTATCATGTCTAAGAAGGCTTTGGTTTTCAGACAGTTTCAGGGTCAGGTAGCTTAATTTTTCTATCATTTATTTTTCAATTGTGTTGATTGTGGGAATCCAAGCGTGACTTTTTGTTCTTCTTGTTGTTCTCATTGTCCTCCCTTGGCTTGCTCATTTTGCTTTTTGGCAGTCCATAACAGTAGTGCACATCTTCACAGCAGTTTTCTTGAGCTTGGGTTTAGATAAAGCTCCAAGACCCTGATCATTTTTGTTCTTTGATCCAAGTGGGGTTTCTGTCTGAAGCTGAAGAGGCTGTTCTTACCCGCCAAGGCAGACTCTAAAACACTGCAGTAGGGTTTCCATTCTCATACATAAACGGCAAAGGACCTGACCAAACCTCCTTAATTCAGCGGAAAGACTCTCTTTGACTTCACCCAGCTCTGGATCAAAGACAAATGAAGGGGGTATTTTTCTTGCTAGGTGGCATTTCAGTGTTGATACTGTAACTGTCAGACTGAAGATGATGGAAGGAGGGGTATTGAAAGTAAATATCAAAGGGATAAAAAATGGGTAGAAGTAATTTAATTTTCCTTCTTTGTTGGGTCAGTTCATCTCATCTTGAAACTGAATACAAGCTCAGCTCACAGATCTTTGCAAAATCATCCAGACATAATGTGATTTGGGAAAAAAGGTGGTCCACATTTTCTTGATGTGACAACATATGGGTATTAGCATTTTTTCATTTCTCCAATCAATATATGTAAAATATGCAGAAGGAAAACAAGTCATGCAATAGGACTCAGATTATTTTTTAATACTGTCAAGATTTTATCAGTCAGCAAATGAGATAAAGAAAAGATAAGTCAATTTGAAATTGCATTGGACAGCAGTGAAACAGACTCTCTCCTCCTCTCAATTTGTGTCAGCTTTTGTATTTCTTTTGTGAAGAAGTATTTTAGTATTTTAGTAAGCACATGGGATGGAAAGAGAGAAGGACTCTGCATTGCTTCTTTGCAATCCCTTTTCAAGAGCTGCTCTTTTAATTTCCCAAAGGTTACCAGCATACTAACATCTTTTTTTTTTTTTTTTTTTTAATTTGAATTATGAAGAGTAGGAGCAGAGGGATCTTGTTCAAAAATCCTTTTATTTTGCTCCTTGAAAAGGAAATTCTTCACAATTAAGAATGTCTAATTAAAAAGTATTTTTTTGGGGGGGGGTCTTTGGGGGGGAGTTTGGTGGGTTTTTTGGGGGTTTGTGTGTGTGTGTGTGCACACGTGTGTGTGTGTATGTTTTTTTTTTCTTTCTCTTATTCATTCCATACATCAGTTTCTCTGACATTGCCACGAAAGATAAAATTTACTGTGTAATTGGATTGTGGCATAGGAAAAAAAAGTAACTGTCTGTATTAACTTATTATTTTACAATGTTCCCAAGCATTTGTCCACCTGAAATGGTTCAAGTGTGGCAAAAGAATTAAGGGAATATAATTTGACTTTGCTGTAAAGAAAACATTAGAACACTCTCCTGCTCTCCAGCAAACAGTACAAGCAACAAACAGAGGCAAAAAATACTAAGATACAATTAAGGAGATACAATACGTGTATCTCAAACTTGTAGTGAGGGCTGACTTAAACAGAATTTAATATACCAGACACATTGCATTGCAAGTGAATTCTCATTTTGCCAAAACACTAACAGATGTTTAATCAATAAGATGGACCATAAAGGGCAGCATAATTAGTAGGTCTGAGAAATGTTCTCCTGTGATGTTAGAAAGCTGTAATTATGGACCAGATCTCATAAGTGTTTTGCACAGATGACACATAATACCAATATTCTAGCTTATAGAAAAGGCTGCATGGCACTTTTAATACAATTACAGGCACAAAGACACAACAACCCTGATCTTAGAGAATCTTTTCAAACAAATATCAAAACTGTCACTGAATTAAAGGAGAAAAAAGGGCTGAAATCAGGTCCTTTGACGCAGTTCTCTGGGGCATTTTTTGTCACATTTTTGCTCAGATGGGCACAAAAAACAACCTCACCTTCACCAGCATGCCTCCCCTTATACTTTAAGGTAGAAAACTCAAAACTGTCCCATCCCCTTCCTCAAGATGAGAGGTCACATACAGCTGATGCAAGCCATGGTCCTGCTAGCATGAGCTGGGACAGAAAGGAGTAGCCAAAGCAGGTGAAAGCATCTCAAGGGTGCTCTAATTTAGCTTGAGGATCATCACTTCTAAGTCTCACTGCTAACACATTTTATATTACATACTCTGATGTGATTGGGATCCCAGCTAATCAGTAGCACATCATAGTCCCTCTATCTGTTACTTAGCTTCCATGGTAGGAGGTAGAGGTTCCCTGCTCCTGGAGGAGCATAGAAAGAAGAACTATTGAATTGATTTTTTGAGTCCTTGAGTCCTTGATTTTTTGACAGTGCAATCATAATGTTGAGCAGAATGGCAACCACAAACATCACTGGGTTCATGGCTGTGGTGAGAGATTTTTTACCCTATCTTCCCCTCATAATTCTCTGCCTGTGTCAGAATATAACTAAAAAACAGTGGAGGAAGTTCAAAAAAACATTATCCTTCTTAAAATAAAATTAAAGTCCTGGTTGTGCATCCTGATCTTGAGTTTCTCCAGCAGAAAGAAGCCATTAGTTAGATAAGCATTCTCCCATCCATGCCACATTCAGAAACATAATCCTCCTAAATTGCTGGGATTTCAAAACTGTTGCCTTTGTGCATGAATTTGAGCTTCCATATTTAATGGTTTAAAGGAATCAATACGGCAATGTTGAGCAGTCTGGATTTGCCATACTTAACCTGTAATTACAGCTCCTTACTGAAAGTTATAGCTGGGCTGCAGCCCTTCAAATCTCAGATTAATCAGACTCAGCTTAGCGTCCCTGCCTATAAATTCCAGAAAGTTAGATTTATTTCAATATAGTGAATCATGAAGGTTTTGGCAACAATCTAAAGAGTATATTTTTTCCATGGGAAAGTGAAGGAAGAAATATGGTTGGATGGATTATGTAGAGGGGAAAAAAGTGCCCTTCAAAGGCATGTTCTACAACTTAATTAATAAATAGTCCACTGATTGGCTGGTGCAGTGATAGGCTTCATTGTAGCTAATGAAGCTTCGTCAATGTATGCCAGATGAGAATCTGAAAAATAATTCTTCATGTAAGATTTATAAATAGTACAAAGGAAATATGTTGTCGGAAGATGTGAGCAGTAGCCCTATTAATGCGTCCTTTTAATTTAGCTATTCCCAAGGAGCATACATCTCATTTCTCTAGGGCTAAAGTAGTGTGGGTCATTTTATCCCGTGATGGATGTCCCAGGCACATCCCATAATGAGTGTCCTGTGAAGTGCAGACGCAGGCTAACCCATAGACACACACGAGTGGGTCAGTGGGCAGCAGGGCTGGGGCAGGTAACAGCAGCTGAACCTGCTGGGCACAGCTCCCTGGATTGCACCCTTCTCCCCCACTACTCCCTGGGATGAGGACCTTCATCCCTACCTCTTGTAAGCGTGGTACCTAAAGGAGAGGGGTCCTCAGCCGTCAAGTGGGTGTCTCTTCTTACCATAAGACGACAACTGAGACAGGAACAGGTGGGGAGGAGGACTGTGAGGAGAACAGGGAGAATAGAGTGCCTGTTTGATGAGAGCAAACTGGGAGAAGCTTGGCATGTTTAGCCTAGCAAAATGAAAGCTGAGATGAGATGTGATCGCTATCTATAGATACATTACGAGGGTAAACACCAGGGAGGGAGGAGAGCAATTTAAACCAAAGGACAACGTTGGCACAGGAACAAATGGGTCTAAACAGGCAATGAATAATTTTTGGCTGTGTAAGAGAGCAAAGTTTCTGAGCATGAGAAGAGGGAGACTCTGGAGCAGCCAGAGAGGACTAGTTGAAGCTTAACTCCTTTTGACACGTTGACACGGCACAGAGATATATGCCAGCTGTGAGCTGGGCCTGGTAACCCAAATCGTCACTTCCCATCCTCTGCCTGCCCCGTCTGGGTCATCAGCAGGTGGAGGGATCTGCCCCTCATCTTAACCACTTTGTCTACTCAGACCCCTGTCCCATGCACTGCTGTCTTTCGCTGGGAACGTCAATAGTCTTCAGGTGTGAGGCATGCTTGGTTTGGGTAGGAACTGTGCTCTCTTTTATACATTCTCTGAAAGTCAGAAATTTAACTTACCCTGTGAATGAATATATGTATTTTCAAATAGGATGCCTTTTTAAATGGTATCAATTTTCTTCAAATTGAAGTAAAAAAGCAGTAAAAAAAGTCAGAAGTTTGAAAAACTGATGAAGAATTTGATGTAATTCTGATGCTGATTTGTTTTCATAAAAGCCTTTTTGGAAGAGGCTGACTAACTATAAAAATATTTTTGGATTATTTTTGATTGTTTGTTTCATGACTTTGCTTTTTTTCTTTCCAGTCAGTATATAAAAACATAATATAATTTAATGTACCTCATGAGAACAGGCTTAAATTCAATTTTTGTGTATGGAAGCATCTTCTAATATTTGAGATGACATATACTACTTGGGCAAAATAACTGGGATTTTTTTACCTTTGTTTTGCTTCTTTGATACTTTTTGCTGCTCATACTTACAAGTTTCTGATTGAATATGTGAACATATATGTGTGTCCATACATTTAGATAGATTTTATTTTATGTGTTAATTTTTTTCTGAACTCTTTCAAGGAAACACAAATTTGTTCTCAACTGTGTTTTAAATTTTCGGCTATCAGCAAAAGATACCAAAAACCAGTTCAGATTTAGGCACTTTCTTAAAGTCATCAAGTCCCAGTTTTATTAACTCTCTGTTTAGGACATTTACCTTGTAGGATGTAGGCACAGATTAAGTCCCTCTCTGCCTGAGGTCATCTTAACACCCCAGCACTCCTTTTTCCAATGATGTGTCCCAAGGCTTAGATTTACACCCTGTTCCAAAGGCTGAGGATGGAGACCTGTTCTCAGTCCTTCCCGCTGGTGTTATTCCATTTTGGATAAATCACTGGGTCCCTGATATTTTAGCATTCTGACCAGCAGCTGCAGAATCATTTGTGTTCCCTCACCAAATATTTAAGTATGCTATTCAAAGTGGAGCAGTTTGAGCAAACCAGCCTGAGGGAGGCCAGCTTCAGTGTGCACTAATAACTTAGCAGTTGAGAGGTAAGAAACCTTAGGTCTAATCATTGTTCTGAATCTGTAAAGTGCAAAATAATAATAAAATGACCTGCTTTAATCTGGTTCCTAATTTTACCTGTTGTAAGTGAGTTCTTTATTATTATTATTTAATCAAACCAATAATTTTTTCTCGGGTCAGCTGCCAGGCTGAACATTTCCTGCCAACGTGTGATAGGTTCACATGGAGTGTTTCATGATGCTGCAGTATCATTTTGTCCCATCGACTGCCTAAGCACAGCAGCTCTATGCCATCCCATACATTGCGAGTCTCAGGATGTGCAGGCACTACACCACATTGTACTGTAGACAGACATTTGAACTGGTTTTAGTTATCTCGGGTACTGAAGCAGAATGGCCACATTAGCATGATACAAAAGTAGAGTAAATTAGCCCTGGAAATGTTGCACCCATTACTGTCGCTACCAATTACAGTAATTAATGTTATTCATCTCTAGGCAGCGGATTAAAACTGAACTAACCCATTAGTAACTGAATGTCACTGCGACTGGAGGGTTGTTGGATTGCCTGCGTGAAGGTGGTGATTTCATTTCAGTTCCTACTGGCAAATGGCCACATTCTTTAAATGAATAATAAATGAATACACAACAAGCAAAATCTTGGCTCCCTGGAGCTCTCCATTAACTGAAATGGTGCAGGACGCAAACACGTCTGTGTCAATTATTGAAAACTTTATCATGATACCAGATATTTCTGGGCTTTAATATAGAAAAGAGTCGAGGATAGAACAGATCATGGAGATTGAGGTTCTCTATTTCTCCTTTAGAAAATCCCTCTAGAATAAGGGTGTTCACTCACCCATTTATAAGTTCTTAGTAGATGAATGAATGCCTGCTCCACTGCTGCTTGTTTGCACTATTTCCTGTTTGTTTATTAAATGATCAGTTACAATGAAACACAGGACACAGTCTGGGCAGAAATCACCCCTCAGTCACAGCACATGCATTACTATAATGAGATTATTTTATGCATTTCTGTGTAAGCACACACTAATCAGTTTTCCAGCACTATTCCAAAAAATAAAATAGAGCTTAAGTTTTAGAGACCAATTAGTTGTAAGTTGCTAAGCATGGGAAAGAAAACCTTATATTCAATTCTATAAATAGCTACTGCAATTAGACAATAGTTAAGTCTCTTCAGCTGATTTACTTCATTTGTCTGTAGGGTGCTTTCCAAATCTGACCTTTTTTAATCCTTATACTCTTAGTTCCTGTTTAACATACCCACTGGCAAGCTGACATGCTTTGACACCCCACCTCCCAGTACAGTTGCTTCATGCTTGCCCCTTGGTGAATGAGAAACAAGCAAGGAGAATTAAACTGTTGAAGGAAGAAAACAAGACTCGTGCAATTTATTAAAGAGAACTATGAACAAGCTCTGTCTGGAGGGTTTTTTTTGTTGGGGTGGCTTTTTGGGAGGGTTGAGTTGGGGTTTTTTGTTGTTGTATCTTTTAACATTACTTTTTCTATGCAATGTACAGGACTAGAATTAGGCCAAAATTTTAACCCTAATGGGGAACTGACAATATCTAGCTACTAGTCTGCAGAAAAATAAATATTGTGTCTGTTGCTAGAGCCCATAGCCAAGATGAGAAGTTAACCTTGTGGTCTTGGTAGAGGGGTGCTGAAAGAATGACTTCTCTGAGCTACATACGATATAATTATCACGATTTGGATGAACCCAGAGCAGGAACAGCTTCCTTTGCATTGTGCTTTTTGGATGCCTTGCATGCCATTCCTCTGGGAGAATATAAACTCGTATGGAAGAAAATCTAATTTTCTTTTCTTTCCAGATGTGGCACCCAGTTGCTGCATGTTTGTCCTCTTTTTTGAGCTCCTCAGCATATAGTCATGTCCTGTTCCACTCTAGGCTGTCATGTAAACTGAGCAAGACACATTCAGGTGTGGAATTTGAGGGAAAATCAATAATGCAATGATTAGTGCACAAGCCTCTCAAATGATCAAACTTACAGGTTGTAGTCCATGCACTCCCAGCTCAGGATAAAGGTGTAAATAATTATTAGACTCCTACTGCTTCTCGGAAGCTTATCTCTGCATTTTGCCTACAGCATTAATAGAGACACAACTTTCTAATTGCATTATATACATTATGTTACATTTCAGTCTTGGTAAAGCAAATTAATCAGCCGTGTCTAAAAATAATGACCATGGCTTTTTAAGCTAACTGTGCATCCCAGCCATCTAAAATCTAACTCCTACGTGGTTTGCAGTATCGCCCATGCTCATAGACAAGCAAGATGTTCATGCTGCAATATTTAGACTCTGTAGTTCTTTCAATATGCGAGGTGCTAATCTGCTAAAATTCTCCTGATAATCATTTTTTCTATGCTTTATTTGTCTTTATTAAATTACTGAAACCCCTGGGCTGAGACTTTCGAATATTTGCCTCTGTCCTACACAATCCTCTTTAGCTCTAGGAGTTGACCCATGGGATGAAGCTTTAGATCAGAGTTTTAGATACTGAGAAAGATTTATCTGTGTCAGTCAAGGTGAGCACCATAGGCCTGTCCAGGAAGCTACACAAGAGACAAGGGCTCTGCAGCAGGCAGCTGCACAAGTGGCAGGGAACATGGTGGTGACAAACTTACACACATCCCTAGTTCCAACCAGAGGAAGATGGCTTTAAACTCTGTGAGACCTCCTTTGTGGAGACTGTCAGAGGGGAAATGGTTTGTCTCCCATGTGCACTGCATTCATCATCTCTGCACAGGTCCTACAAACCTTCAACATAGATCCAGCTGGTAGCCAGTGGCTTTGCCTGTGCTAGTAAGAATATATTAGATTGCTGCAGGGGAGATTAGAGCAAAAGGGTATTACTTTTTCTCCCTGTGTTGCAAGAAAAGGATATGCTTCACCGTTTGTGCCAACAGGAGAAGAACTCTCCTGAGACTGCATTTTATAAAGGAGTTTGTTTACTTTCCAGCAGAAGAGTTACCCAGCAGTCAAGACTCCTGACTCAGTTGTGCTCTTAGTGCTGCCGATTCGGTGCTGCAAGTTTAGTAAGCTGCAGAGAAATCTCACTGGAGAGATATGGGTACAGAAAGACAAACTGAGGCTCTGTCGAAGACAGGAAAGAAAGTTTTTTGTTCTTAATGCAGCAGTAAATCCCATATTGTACAAACTGCAGTAGCAATAACAGCATCCCATATCTCTACACAGGACGGTGGCATGACCTAGTAGGTGGGAAGCTCTCAGTAATCCTCTCAGCTGTTTTCGTCCCTGCAGACACCAAAATGTAGCTCAACTCACAAGGTCCTTGTTGGGATTTTCTTTTTCAGCCTCTTCTTTTTACAAGACACAGCTGGCACTTCTATTCAGCATCCACCAGTACACCAGTTGCAATGCCTTACTGCAATCTTTTTTTGTCTCCATTGTCACCCTGCTTTCTGTTGTGCTGCTGTAAATGAATCGATTTGTGCAATTAGCACTGGAGCTGTAAAGCACCTAATAACAGGGAAAACAGGAGCCTGTGAACTGAGGAAACTAGATGCACAACCAGGATGGGTGGTGTCACGTTGCATTTTCTTCATGAATAAAAGCGGAATATACTCATTGCAGCTTCAAGGCATTTGGAGGTATTATAACAGTAAAGGTCTCAGCCTCAGATTCTGTAAGAAGCTGGGAGGTACCACTGGTAGTAAGTTTAACTTAGACTTTTCAGGGTGTGCCTTTTGACTTCAGTGTAATGTGCTTGAGAATCAGCAGAACTGGTGTTTGAAGTGCTTTTTGGCTGAAATAAAACTTTACATAAAACCAAGACTGTCCAAGGACCATTTTACCTAAATAAATGGAAATGTTCAGTCTTTCTCCCAGTGAAATATGGCAGTCTGGGTACTTTGCTGGCACAATGGAAACAATGTGAGAGAACACACAGAGGGCAATTTGACAGCGACTAGGCTTGCATTTGAAGCCTGCAATAGCTGGAACTTAAAGGGGCCACCAGCTAGATGTAAGTTGTACATGAGAGCTACTAATAGCATGTGGCAGAGATCCAAGCCTTCAAAAACACATGCAGAAAATGCAGGGCCACAGCTCAGAGTGATTGAACTCAGCCGTACTGCATTGTCCAGTTTGGCGAGGATGAGGAAGCCTGTGCTAAAATGCTGTCCTGACCTTTAGAGAGGATCTCAGACTGACATATCCATGCATGGCTGTCTGCATTTAAAGGATACAGCACCCGTATCCACTAAATAATTTTTTTCATGGTTTTCCATTGAACTCAGTGGAGCTGTTCAAGTGTGTAAATGTTACTCAGCTGTATGTATAGTGCCAGGACCTCAGACATGATGGGCAAGTTCATTATAAATAGATCAAAACATGATGAAGCTCAAGTTGCAGTTGTAAATTTTGCATTGGTTTTTAAATATTCAGACTACTCTCATACTTGGACTAATTGCTCTAAGGTAACAAAGCAAGTCTAATATTGATGACACGTCTGTTCATTTCTTCTTGACGCTATGGAGATGAACTGATGGAGAAAATGTGATAGATTTTTTCCAAGCATCTATAACCCTTGTGTCTTAAAGTTGGTATGTTGCAAACGTGGAAAGCAAGAATTTGAGGGCATGCACTTTAGGGCTAAAAAGTTTAGAACCAAACAACGCTTAATTAGAGGAAGAGATACACGTACTCCACACAGTGCGAATACTCGCTCACTACAGAACCGGTATCTCATGCTGTAATACAGAACGTTTCGAGTTTTCCTTTGTTCCACTTTTCCTCTTTGTCCTAAGGCATCACACAAAATCCATTTAACTAGAGATAGTAAGGGTCCATGGGAGGTAGATTCCTAGATTGAGCTATCATTTTTATGCCAAGCGTCCATTCTCTTTCAGCTTTTAAGAAGAGAAACAACCTCGTGAGTTTAGCCTTGTACTAACCCACATCTGACACCCACTGCCCCTCCCAGCACCACCAGCTTAAAAGATGTTCTGATATTTATGAATGCACAAAGTCACATGTCTCATTTATCTCCAGACCTGAGGTCCCATTATCATGTCAGCTCACTTGCTCAACCTGAAATCCTTATGGAGAGAAATTAAGGAAAAAGCTGTAACAGGACAAATATCCCTTAATCAATTGCCCTCTGACACCTCTCACTCAGAGGCTAGCGCTTGCAAAATGAATTAGTGTAATAAGCTCAATATGTACAGCAGATGGCATGGACATTATAATAAAAGTAGGTGAAATAAAACCTCAAATAACTTGTGATGATTTATAACTATTGATCTCACTAAAGCATTTCTCTTCCTTCATGGATGGGAGTAAAGAAGGAAACATTAGCTAGGTGCTTTCTTAGATACTGTATATTTTTTTCCCTTCATACTGAGGTGTAAAAAGCATTGAACATAGAAAAACTCTAAGCATTCAGGTAAAAACCCTTTTATATAAAATTTTAAATAAATTTTCTATCTATTTGAAGGAGTTTAAATAGGATTTCAAAGTGATATTTTAAACAAAACTGCTTTATGAAGTGATTTTTTGGGGGGGGGAAACTACATATCTAAACCTCTCAGCTTTATGAGGCATATCCATCTGCATCAGTCACATTGCATTATGTTGTTTCACAAAATGTCATAACATCTCATAGGACATATTTTTTCTGAAAACCGTTTTTACCTAAATGGTAGGGTACGCTATTCACAAGGAAAGTGAGATTAGCTGGCAAGGTATGACAATACAGAGCTGAAGGGAAAACAGAAGAGCCAAAGACAAGAAACTTAATTCAACTTTCTGTTAGAAATAATATATTTTGAAGAAAAGAGGGGAAAAAAATCTCAAAAACAGTGTTCCTGCACGTGTATTAGCAGGCGATAAAAAATGTCTAAGCCTTGATTTATGCGAGTTCAATCTCAGATCCCAGCTCAGAAAATATTTTCTCCTAATGGGGGCTGCACATATGTCATTGTGATTGCTACAGTGAGGAGTTTAATTTCCAAAGCCCAGAAGATGAAACAAATAACATCTATAAAAAGTTTAAGTGTAACTGAGTTATCTGCTGGTTACGTGCTTCTCAGTTCAGGGAACTATTTGCACAGCTTAAGTTTGTCTTTAGGCTAGCATTTGTTTAATACAACTGACCTCGAAACTACTTCAGCATAGAGGGAAAGTTACACACTAAATTAAAGCTGTCATGCAGACGTAGGACCTTGTTGAATTATTTAACCTATTAGTGTAGCTGAAAATTAATTTAGGTAAAGGGAAGTTACCCCTGTTAATTTACAGAGCTTAACAATGTCTCGTATTCAGCAAACAGGTGAGTTACACGTGGGGTTTTTATTCAACCGAACACCACTGATTTACACAAACAGCTGTAATTCTTTCCCTTGGTGAAAGGAGAAAGCCTTTCAGAGCCCTGGTGAGAGGAGAGAGCCTTTCAGACCCCTTGGACAGGTCCCACTGACAAAACCATGGGGACTGATTACTGGAGATAAAGGTTCTATAAGATTGCATCATTTGCCATACGGTTTAGGACACCATGCGTGAAATTGGGTGACGACTGAAAATTGCCAAAACTGGTATTAGTAGGTTTATTAACAGTTACTTTTAACAAGCATCTAAAGTTCCTACCCGAAAAGCAGCACCTTGTTATACTCAGTGCTGTACCAGCCCCTCAGAGGGTCATCTGTTGAAGGGCAGAGCTTGTCTGAAATGAGTTTTACACTACCAGGTGCAAATAAAGGCTGTTTAAAGGAGGGGAACATCCTTCCTTAGGAAATTTTTGGTGCTGTTTCCATCTTCCTTGGTAAAGAACAGTCTCATGTTTTAAAAAAGTAAAAGCATAATTTGTACAATTTTATCACTGTTTTAATCACAGTGGGATTTGAAATTATTACAGAATCATGTTGCTTGTTGTGATTAAAGTATTGAGAAAAAATGGCATTTTTTTCTCACCTGAAACTACAGTGAAAAAACCTTTCTTTAAACCTCTCCCTACCGAAACCAAACAAAAAAAGGCATGTGACAGGCTGTCATTATAACTATATAGGAGAGGAAAGTGAATAATCAAAAGAGGCTACAGCACAGGAAGGCTGAGGCTTTGCTGCGTTCACCTCCTGGAATGCTATTTTTACCTCACCGCATGCTGTAAGCCTTGTGGTGGGCTGCCATCGTGCCGGGGGGAAGTGAAGGTCCCACACGGACATGTGGGCAAGGAGGGCAGCAAATCCAGCTGCCAGCATTGCCCCAGAGGGAGGGAATGGCCAGGCTGGGCACAGGTAGGCAGGACCCTGAGGCTGGGTAGAGGAGTTTATCTCTGGGTGGGTGTCAAGGTCCCTACCTTGTGCACACAAAAAGCAGTATCAGCACAACCAGCTCCTTGGTGGGTCATGGCGCAGCTGAGCCTTCCAGGCACGTACAAGGAAGACACAGCTGCTCTTTTATCTTCAGGGTGGTTTATAAGACACCCTCTAGGTCTTTGTGGGGAACATGGCAGAACTGTTTACAGTACTCTGCCTGTAGGGATGTTTAGGTGTCTTTATTGGCATTTAATTTCATGGAGATGTAAGCACCACAGCTTCCAAGCCCAAACACTAAATTCTTTCATCTATCAACAAAATTTTGTTAGTAAATTAAAACCCTGCCCTTCCTTTTAGGATCAGTGGAGTGAAACCTAATCATGTCTAGTTTTTTTCATGCTCTGATATACAGACCTCTTTTGCCCTTGCAGTCCCTTAGTGGCTCCCAGCCCCTTGCCAACACCGTGTGGCAAAAAGGTGGCTTTATGGATGGTGCCTTCGAAAAATATAAATTGAGTTTTGTCCAAGCAAAACTTTACTTCAAACTGAAATACTATTGAGAAATTGCAACATGTCATTTCAGAAGGTTCATGTGGAAACAGGTGGGAGGAAACTTGCCCAAGCTGTGTCAAGCAGGTCTGTCAGACCAGTCAGCATCCCTTCAGGAGGATTTCCATAGATTTTAAGGGACTACTTGAGTAAGACCAGGCTACCTCTCTCTTCTAACCCAGGCCTGCCTTCCGTGTTTGAACCTGGATTTTGCGAGTGGATTTTTTGCAAGACCTTTGCAGTGTTTTTTAATGCATCCCCAGGCAAGCAACCATATACCTGCTGTCTCATTTGTCATGGTATAATTGTTAACTGTGGCACAGCAGGTTATGTAAGGTTTGCAGTGTGAATGGGGTGTCCTCCTGAAAAGCCTTCGACTCCCAACACAATACTTTTCATTTAGAAGTCATGGTGTGAATGTAAGGGAGGAGCAGAATCCTTTTCTTTTGGTTTTGAATTAAAAAAAATTTAAAAATCTAAGCAAAACATCATAAATGCTGTCCCCAATCCAACAATAAAAAGCAGCTATAGATGAATCTCTAGAGACACAACTCTGCTCAAATTCTGAATGAAACAAAGACTTTTTCATTTTTCATTGTCATTTTCTGTTTTCTCTCTTTTACCAAACATTTTAACTAGCTTTCCTTCCACATGTTTAGCCTTATGTTTATAGCTTTTGTTATTGAAGGTTTTAAAAAAATTAATGCATCAGAGAAAAGCAAATAAAACAACAAAAATCCCCACCCTAACATAACCACAATTAGTCACGCTTCACTGGGGCTAAAGGATTGTGGTTTTATGAAAATCCTTGAAGAATGTCTCCTAAGACATAACTCCCAAGAGAGATGGTGGCTGCAAGGGTGAAAATCTCTTTGCAGCATGATAAAAGCAAAATAGCTTTGGTTGAGTGCTGGCAGTGCTCCCACTGCATCCTCCTGCTCCATGTGAACCCTCAGCACACCCACTTTCACACAGGTAAGTTCTTACAGTGATACAAAAGGTAGTCACCCTGAGATAATTCCCACTTTTCCATAAGAAGATAAAAAAAAAGCTCCTATAGCTCAAGTAAATGAGAAAATTGTTTCTGTGCTTTGGGATTCTTAAAGGTTAGGAGAAGCAGAAATCACCAGCAGCTAGGAACAACTGAAAATAAAGCCATTGAAAGAGACAAAAAGAAATAAGGTAAAGGAAGAGAATCATAGCTAGGTCTTGGGTATTGTTTAGCTTCCAACAAGCTTTCATGGCTGTTTTTACAATCTCATTTTTCAGACCTTCCCCCTCCCACTGTGTTAATGAGGCGGGAACTGACCTGCCTACTTATTTTCTGGCTTCATACTTAGCAACGGGGCAACATGCTGAACAGCTGACTGTGTGCACTGTATTGTGGATCAGATACACTCACTTTGTGACTGATGATTGTAACATCTCTGAAAAAGTATACACCAAGTTTCACATTTGTATTTGCTTTGGGTAGATAATGGCATTTTCTCTCAAGCAAGCTTTCCTTTCTCCACAGCATGATCATCAGACATCATGCTGAAGCAGCACATATATTATTCTAATTAACTCCTCTAGATTTAAGGAGGAATGCCTCTGTAACTGCATGGAACTCCATAGAAATTCCCCCTGAATTCCACACATTTCATCTAGTGTTTGCAAGCTATGAGCAGCTCGCAGATGTGCCAAATCTGTTTGCTGGGCAGCTCTGCACCTTCTTTTGGGCAAGGAGTGTTCCCCTCACCTTTCTCTTGCAGCCTGTGGCCTTGGTCTCCTGTGCTCCTTCCCATTTATGAATGTTACTGGGAAGCCTTGAGTATAGACTGATGTGACATTGCCACTGGTGGTACCTCTAAGAGAAAGTGCTTCGGATGCCGGAGCTGTGAGTTGGCACCACTTATGTGATTCTGTGCCTTCTGCAGGTGGTGTTTTTTCTGCCCAGCACGTGTTCATCATGCGTGTTTCAAGGGTAGCCAAAGTTTGCCTTTGGAGTACCTGTGTGCCTGGGAACACAGTAAATCGAGAGAAATGCGGTGGTGGGAGTTGTGGGCAGCTGATGTGGACAGAGGATGAGGTGTGCTTATAAATGATGTGAGCCAGGAAGAAGGAACAAGTAAGAAACAGAGAAGGATGTAAGCCTTGATTTGGAGTGATATTGGATTTGCCCCAGTCTGGACAGAACTGCGTTTTCCTTTTCCTCTTTAACAAAAATCCCACAGGGATTCACCTGGAGAGCACAGTGGGCTAGGAAGAAGCAAAGCCTCAGCTGGAAACCAATTGCTTTCCAGTTTATGAGCTTTCCAGCTCCTTCCAAGATCAACACGGTAAAACAATACAGCTGCATACCTGCAGACAATATAATGGCAGAGCAAATTGCTCTCACAGAATAAAAGCTGTGTTGCTGTACCAGAAGACGCTTTCAAAACTCCGTGGGAGAGCTGTGTGGATCGCTTTGACACAGACAGGAAAAGCATTTCTTTGTGCAGAAGGTGAAATGACAGCTTTTAAACTATGAAAGCAGCTACAAGTTATATGTATAAGTTTCCTGAGACATAACAGGCTTTCAAATCAAGTAACAAGCCTTAAACTGGGGGACATAATCAGACACAGTTGAGACAGGAGCTGAACCTAATGCAGGATTTCTCTCCCTAGTGCATACCAAGTTATGTTTCACATCCACATAGCCTGAAGCTTCAGCATTTCTCAGGAGGAAATGTATGTACAGGTGAAGTTCTGGAAGAACACTAATTTCAATAATTTTCTTTGAAAATATTAACTATTTCCTGACCAAGTTTTGTCAAAGAATGTGTACACAGCTGTGTATAAATGCTCAGAGCATCATGTACAAACCAGAGTATACTCCCTTGGCTACATCAGACAGGTTCCTGAAAATAGTTTCTGTTCTTGCCTCTTCCTTGCCATTTTGTGTCACTTTGCAGAGGGCACTGGACATTTTGATCTCTTCAGAGGTTAAATCCTTGGAGATACTGTGACTAATTCAGGGGCACTCTGATCTCCCCTGTCACACCACTGTGATGCTGTAATCTAAGTAACAGCAGCCACATCTCCTAATTAAAAGACCACGTTGAGCCATATGGCACTGCTGCACATCAAACTGCTGCTGTGTATAACTCTGGGTGCTGTGTACCCATGGATGTGCTGCTTCAGCTTTTCAGCCTCCAGATTCTGAAGTACAGCAAAGTTGATGACTACATTGAATCTTTTTTAAAGACCAGCAGAAAAGATCCCTGAGGAACGCCAACTTCATGTGAAAAATGAAACATCCACTGTGTTAATTTAGCTCAGTTTAACTGCACATCGGGAAGGCATTATTTGGGTTTATTCCCCAATTAAAGGGTGCCATGTGCAGTGCACCCAACCAGCCAGGATTTAGGGAGAGCTATCCTGGGACTTCTCACTGACAGTGGAGGTTGCAAACAGTTCTCATTAGCATGCAGCCTACTAAATGAAGTGTAAGTAAGGTTTTGCATTAAGTAAGGAAGGAGTCTGTGCCCCAGAATACTGATTGCTGTGAACACCAATGCTACAGTGGAAGGTATTAGATGGGAGAATGCTTTTGAGAGCAGAGTATAAAGAACGCTTGGCTGTTTCAGGTCAAGAACTTGATCTTAAGAGATTCCTAATCAATTTATAGTGTAAAACTGGAGTAAGCATCTTTCTGCTTTGTACAATGAAGGCCTTGGGAATTGCATTTGCTCTTCAGGACAAGTGTGGTAAAAATCAGGGGTAATCTTGAGCTACCAAGATTGTATATCATATACCTCAAGCTGAACTTGCCTTGCGAAATCACTTCAGGCTTTTGGGGCGGCTCTTTTGGAATTTAACGGGATGGGGGCAGAATACAGGCAAACAATTGCCTGCCAAGCAGGCACGAGGTTCAGATCTCAGCTTTTTCTCCAGAAGCTCACAGCTTCAAGGGCTTAGGCTCACCTTCCTCACTGATCTCCAAGGGGGCGTGATTGTGTTGCTCTCAGTCAATCCACAGCTTTCTCATGAAAGCAATCCAGCAAAAAAGCAGTCACCACCTCAAACCTGAGAGCTGTAGTCAGTAAATACAACTGCATACAAATTGCTTCCCCCCATGCAGTGTGTCCTTGCATCTGTCAGAACTGATGCATCTCCTCAGATAATGCTGGAGCTCCCTGGTGCCACCAGCTCCCAAGAGAACTGAAACGAAGGGGAGAGCAGTGAAGGAAGGCATCCTACACACATTCCCATTCTGCTAAGCTCTCAGACTCTCCTAGAGCCTCCAGGAGTGTCTGCTGCTTGTTTCAAGACCTGATAGACATTTTGGATAGCACAGTTCAGCCCTGAGTCTCAAAATACATATGTGAATGAGGTAATATATTTGAAGAAGTTGTGATAATGCACTACCTTCTGCATTGTACTTAGCCTTAAGGTTACTCAGGCAACCTAGATATCAATATGCGCATAACCAACTGGGTACTGAAACAATTACTATTTTCCACACAGTATTTCCATTGTGTACCTTGTTATGAAAGTGATCTGCTGGCACCATCAATCAGTTCTTGCCTCACCTACATAACCCTCTTGCTAGAAATAGAGTCTTGTAATTATTACCTAAAAGCATAGGTATTTGAACTGCTTTCCCATTGTGAGGCTGGTTTTTAACTGGCGTGGTTTTGGTTCTTACTGATATACTCCTGTAGCAGAGGATTTTCAGGGCTTCCTTTAGATGTATTATCTAGAGAAAGCTTTTGTAAGAAATTTTTGTATTAAAAAAGGGGAGTCTGCAAGTCTTGCTCAGAATTTATTTTCCATCCTTTTCGTTAGCAATGATGCTGAAATTGTAAGGTATGGTCCTTGAAAAGGCTCTGCCCCACTCATTTACAAGCAAAAAGTTACACATGTTATATGTGGTTCTTCATAGGCCTCCTACAAGCGCCCTCTAAAGCTTTTTTACACACCGGTTTCTGTCAGAGACCACAAAAAAGGTCACAGTGGCTGATCTTTGAAGATATCTAGCTGACTTTGTCCTGGAAGTGTCTTGGTCTGGGATCCAGGTAAAACAGGCTACATTTTTTAGCTTCGTAGAGTCATGGGATCATAGAATGGTTTGAATTGGAAAGGACTTTCAAGATATCTCATTCTAACCCCCTGCCTTGGTCTGGGACACTTTTCACTATCCCAGGTTGCTCAGACCCCCATCCAGCCTGGCCTTGAACATCCAGGGATGGGGCATTCACAGCTTTTTTGGGCAACCACTTCCAGTGCCTCACCACTCTCAGAGTAAAGAATTTCTTCCGTATAAACCTAAATTTCCCCTCTTGTGTTGGTCTGAAAACAAACCAATGGGNTGCAGTTCTTGATGAAAAGTCCCTCTCCATCTTCCTTGTAGGCCCCCTTCAAACACTGGAAGGTTGCTACAAGGCCTCCACACAACCTTCTCCTCACCCTCAACTTTCTCAAACCTATCATATAGGTTTGTTTTTCTCTGATTGAGAAAGTGCAATAAAAATGTAATAAAGGAAAGTGCCTGTGTAGCCTGAGATGCAACAGGCAGCTGCAGGCGCAGCAGCTTAGAAAGTGACGCCTTCGGCTGTCATCAGAGATGGGGTCTGTGTTTTGTCCCTACAAGAAGTGGCAGAATGGAACACCCCACTGACAGAAGTGGCAAGGGCTGCCCACCCATGCCAGAGGTCCTGTGCTTCTCCATCCATGCTCCAGGGGAAGCAAGGTGTATTAATGACACCTAGGCGTATCAGTATCACACAGTGTTCATCTGGGGTACATTACTTGCTTCTTTTTCCCCCAGAATTCAATAAGAAGAGACAGGTTTATAAAAATTATCACCGAATCCTGCTTGTGCACATTTGCAAATCTCTCTGGGTGTCTATTTTGAGCAAAATGTGGTAAGATAGTGAAACCTTGTCCCAGCTCATTTTCAGAACATGCTTGATTTTATGCACATAAGCAGTCTTACTGAGTTCAGTGGAGGTACAGAATTCTTTAAATGAAGCATTGAGATGAATTTAATTACAGAATCTGGCCCAGAAACCTGTGAAATCTGACCTGTGAAATTTTTACTGCTAATTATCAAACTTTTCTTTACCTGTTAACAAAAAAAACCCCCGCAAACCAAAAACATCCATTTAATTAAAACAACAACAACAACAACAACAAAATTATTCTAGTATTGAGATGTATTTCTAAAGGGGATTGATAATGTTTCATGGTCACAGATTGGTAAATGCATAGATAGTTTCTTCACCCTCTACATCTCAGTGCAGAAACAAAGCTGTAACTTAGCATAAGCTGGTTTCTTTATTTGTTCAGTCCTTGCAACACAATGATTTGCAATTGAGACAGTCTGAAGATTGTTTGTAGGCCACCATTAGTGTGTATAGCTGATAAGTGGCTTTGGTTTTGTCATGTGTTTTTGTCACACAGGTTTTGTCGGTCTAATGATATCTGTGAGCAGACTGATTTTCAGACGGCTGGTAGCTTCTTAATGCTTTTCAAAACTGGAGCTCCATCAGTAGGGATTTTAAGGAGTCTCCGAATGGACACTGTGAAGCATCAGGGCTTTCCCCACTATAGCTAGAGCCACAAATTGAAACAGATGAGAGACACCTATAGACAGAACAATATACAACTATATTTATCTTCAG
Organism: Rhagologus leucostigma; assembly: GCA_013397725.1. Classification (NCBI taxonomy): domain Eukaryota; kingdom Metazoa; phylum Chordata; class Aves; order Passeriformes; genus Rhagologus; species Rhagologus leucostigma. The sequence continues at coordinate 1,747,843 of VZTD01000172.1, forward strand.
AGACTTCCTAGATATTGCCATCTTAAAATTTTCCTGGTCCTAGCACCTTTAAGACAGTTTTTGTCTGAATTAAACCACTTGAATAAAGAAATTGTCATTTATAAATGTACCAGGAATGATCAAAACAAGACACCATACTTTCATGCATCTCATTTTTTTCAGTCCTCAGTTTAGCAGGGATTGAGTACTCAGATTTTGTTCACAGCTGTAAATCACAAGGAAAACAGTGAAAAACAAAGCAGAACAACGAGAAATAGTAATGTGGTGGTGAAGCAGGTTAGCAGGTAGATAGGGAGACCTTGACTCTTGGGAGAGAACTGTTTGGTAAACTGAATTTTTTGGTACGGAGCTTTGCAGTTCATTGTGTGGAACAGCCAAGATGGTGCTACAGGAGGACTCTGCTGGTCTCAGTTGTCAGCAAAAGGTGAGCAGGAACACCCGACAGAGCCAATGTTTGCACAATTGCTTACAACTAATCATTACCAATGTTGTTTGCTGCATATCTTTTTCGTCAACCTTTTTCTAGAAATAACAGAGAAAATTATTGCCCATTTAGTTTCGTACACATCCCTGGCAGTCATTCATGCTTGAGAAAGGGACACAAACTCATAAAGTATCTGGCTGACTCAGTGCTGTGCACTTAGGGCTTGGGGTGGACCTTTCTGAAGCTGAGTTGTCTTGTGTCTTTAAATGCTCAGAATGAGTAGTCCTATGCATAAAGATCAGAATTTGTAGCTAATCAATTTTCCTAGAACTTGTCAAATTAGTAGTCTCTTATCAGTTACCCAGGCAGGAAATGACCCAATATCTTGTAATTCGTATCTTGTGCTCTACTAGTATAATACGTATTTGAAAATAATTTATGCAAAGAAATATCATTCTGTGCAATCTAATTTTGATTACTCACCACTTTCTAATATTTTTTTACACATTACAGGCATCAAAATCACATCGTACTCTTTTTCCTTCCTTATTGGACACCTAAAAATATAGAAAACTTTATGGATTTGGTCTGAATTTTCAGGCTGATCAGCATAATTATGGACATTTCAAATGTTTTACAAACATTTCCAGAAAAATATTAGAAACTTAGAAACTCTAAAGTACTGTGATTATAGCAGCTCAAAATTCTGAATTGATGTTGTAGGAAGTTCTGAAAGAGTGAAAAGTTTGTTCTTATTTTGGAATGAAAATCAAAATATTTACAACTGCTAAGTGAAGAGCTAACACAAAATATCTCATCTCAGAATTGTTAACTATGAAAATGAATAATCAGCTCTTCTTTACTTGTGTTGTAACCTTAGCCATACTGAAAGATAAAGAACAGCCTGAAAAGCCTGCAATGTAAAGCAAAGCGGCAAAGTGATCTGGAAATCTGAGACATGACTGCAGTTTTCCAGGCTTCCCAAATTCCTTCCACAAAGTCAAAAAATTAGAGTTCCTGAAAGCTTTCTGAGTAAAGACTGATTGAAGTGTCAATGATTTCAGCTGTGTTTTGTATTACAAAGTTACACACGCTCTATTCCATTTAAGCAAAACAGTCCCAAGAAATGGAGATGACAGGATAAAGATCAATGGTCAAAGATGTGAGCTCTCTAATGAAATTGACTGCAATGGGGAAAATTACTGATTATAACTCTGTGCTTCTCTTTCATTTATTTATTTTTTTCAAAAAAAGTAAAATGTCTTGGTACAAGGACATTTCTTTGCAATGTTGCTTAGTGTGATTTGGCATAGCCCTGAGACAACTGTCTTTCTAACCACTCATCAGCTCAGTGAAACTGAGCTATTTCTGCAAAGATTTTACTTTTAAGTGATATTTTTTCTTTAAAGAAAACATGTTGTATTGAAAAATATCTGATAAACTCTAATGAGTGATGTTGATCCGCATACAACTATAGAGACATCACTTCGTGTTGACTTGCATAAATATTGACTGTCAGTGTAATGAAAAATTCTAGTTTTTAATGTGCATTTGTAATGATATTTGACTGATTTCTACGGGTTCTTTAGAATTTCTGCTGCACATTTCGAATTGCATTCTGTTTTTTGTGTGGAGAAACAATGTATTTTCTCCAGTAAAAGAAAAAGATCCTTTTGCAAAAGATCCATTTTCACTTCTTGAGGTAAGGCAAATGAGTGTACTGTTTAATTATTTAGGAAGTGAAAGCTAATGGACTTCCTATAATGTGAGTTCTTATAATTTCCTAGAGCATCCTTCTCCATATACGTGTGTGTGGTTCATCTCTGTCCTGATAAATCAAGTCTCACGACCAATTGCAGAAACATTTGGGAAACAGAATACAATGTTTTAAAAAAATTTCTTTCCACCAGGATATCATTCACTTCATTTTAAAAAATAAATAAATGAAAGAGAAGCACAGAAATATAATCAGTAATTCTTTCTGTTGCAGTAAACTTCATTAAAGAGCTCACGTGGTTGACTATTGACCTTTATCTCGTCATCTCTGTTTCTTGGGATTGTTTTGGCTAGATGGAATAGAGCGTGTGTAACTCTGCAGTACAAAAAACAGCTGAAATCACTGACACTTCAATCTTTATTGTGCTGAAGTCGTGGTAGGATATCCCTTACTTAAACTGTAGTGTCACAATAAAGCAGAGTTGATTTCAGCATAAGAAGGAATGGCAATCGTATGCAAATATATAAACGTCAGTGCAAACAAAGGGCAACATGAAAACAAACATGCTCTTGGCAGAATTTGTTTTAATTTTCAAATGTAATAAAATAGAGTAGATGAAAAGGAAGATAGAAAAGAAGCAAGATTAACTAATCATGTCACCTCCTGGCTGAAGTCTTCAAAGACCTGCTGTTCAGAGCACTGAGATCAGTTACCTGAAAAGTGTAAATGCTGCAGCAGAGCTTATGTTGAGTTAAGCTTTCTCAAGACATTTAGACAACATATTTAATCCTAAATGTTCCTGATCCAAATGTTACACAATTGAGTGCAGATCTTTATGTGAAAACAGTATGCTGGCTTCCATCCACAAAAGAAATTAATGTTCAAACAAATCACGGTGTTGTCTAAAATGCATGTTACAAAAGTAAGCAGCGGATGACATTAAAGCACTCCACAAATGTATGTGATCAAATAATTTCAGAGGAAGCCTGCAAGCACCTCAAAACATGCTAAATTAGCAGCATAATAGAAAAATATCCAATGAAAGTAGAAAGGAAAATGTGAACATAGTCACAGTCCAAAAACGGCAAAATTCAAATAGTATGAACAGGTGGAGATGGCTCAGCAAGGAGCTCAGTGGATTATTCCCGGATTACTTTTAAATCTACGTTCAAATCCTCGTTTTTACTGCAACTGAAATAAGCAACTGATGACGTGAAATTTGTCTGCAGTGGAAAGTAATCCATGTGCTAAAGACTTCAAGAGTCAGAAGAGGTTATGTTTCTAGGTGACTTAGAGCAGTCAGGATCTACATCCATGTGCAGGCCCAGATTCTCTATCTGTCTTTTGACATATAATCTCATCTCAGTAGATAGGCAAACCTGACCATTTTTATTTACTTACAGCATATCTGTGGGAGGAAAAAAATGTAGCAGCTGAAAAATATTTTAACATAATCTGGATGATAATACAGAGTCTGTGAGGATGTTGAAGTTCAGATTTAAAGGGTGATCCAAGACGTGATATTTATATGCAGTTCCTCATGCCAAAATGGCCACCGTATCAGTGAAGCATGAAGCGAAAGCATACGCACACATATACATGGATACACAGTCTCCAGACCTTCAGTGGACTAAGAGCTCCTCATCTCTGGAACGAACGCACATCCAACCTGCCAAGTTGAGCTGCTGCTGTGGATAGGCAGTGATTACACATGGGAGGCCCAGTCCATGTTACGGGATGCATCTCAGTCCAGTCCTGGGGCCATTCCCATCTGAACCGCACTAGCATCCACACTGCTCACAGGCAGATGTACCTTACAGCTTACAGCTCATTCCAAGAAGTGATACATCTCTTCCAACCAAATGTATTTCCTTTTCACCACACCATTTCCTCAGGATGAGGCTCACCCTCTTCCAGGGAGATGCTACAATTTTCTGGGTGCACTATCTTGGCTGTCCCAAGTGACAGAGTTGCTGCAAGTGCTGTGGTGCATCAGCCATGAAGCAGGACAACTGGCGGGATGTTGGCTTGGTAGCTCCTATGGTACACGCCCTACACACCCCTTCCAGCCTGAGCAGAGTCTCCCTGAGCCGGGCTCAGGCCATTCTTTCCTCCCTTCCCTGCTTCTGGACAATAAGCATAATAGTCCCTGAGCATTGTGCAGCCCTCAAATATATTTGCCTCAGGAGGTTTCCTGACCCTGATGTTGTTTGCCTGTAACTCCCAGTAGGTCTAATCTCCAGTGGCTTTTCTCATATGTGTCCCTGGAACCACGTCAAATTTTGCATCCACAGACTTGTTTGCGTCCTTAGTACTGTGGCTGTTGTGTTTTCACCCTCAGCTGTGACCGCTTCTTTTGATTTGTCTTCTCCTGACATTTTTCTGTGACCTAGCATAGGTTAGAGGCTGTAACAAGAAAGGCATAATTAAACAGAAAGCTTACATGTACTGACAAGGAGCGGTGGAAGTACCGAATCCTTCATAACAGCTATACGAGGCCAAGAGATACAAGATCATGTAACCTCAGCTGAATTTGGCTTAATATTTGATAGAGTCTATTCAAAGCAGTGCAATAAACTCAGAACATCTGCTTTTCATTGTCACTATTAATGTGGATTTTATATGTGACTTGCTCATAAAAAAAAAAAAAAGGATTCTGCTGTAAGGTGTTGTTTGTTCAGCACTGAGCTGATGCACTTGCCAGCTTTTCTACCCCCTGATACAACAACAGCCTAACTCCTTTGCAATGTAGTATTTGGAACTTAAGCAATATTTGCTTGTAAGCGCTCACCCAACTGTCGGTGTTTTCTAGCATCTTAAAAGTTGCACAGTTTCAGGGTTTTCTGTTGTCTGTAAAAAATATGCAAGTGCATGGTTCTTTTTCATCTTTTTGCTACATTAATTGAGTAAATCATTACATAGTTATTATTTCTTTTAAATTTGCTTTCAAAAGTACTTTGCTTCTTTCTTTCAGGAAGAATTTCTTCACTGAAAAGGGTTGCCAAGCATTGAAACAGACTGCCTAGAGAAGTGATGGAGTCACCATCCGTGGAAGTGTTCAAGAAATGACTGAAAGAGAGCTAAAAATGCTATGGTTTTGTTGACAACATGGTGTTCAGTCAAAAGCTGGACTCAATGATCTTGGAGGTCTTTTCAAACCTTAATGATCCTATGATTTTATTCTATGATTCTCCTGTCTATTTTCTTGAACTCTTATCCCAAATTATGCCAGGGGTCAATATTTTGTCTCCTTCTCATCAGCAAGCTTTATCTTTAGCATTCAGCCCAGCCTCCCTTATCAGCTTCCATGTCAAAGAACTGTGTAGATGCCTGATAAAACCAGGGGACTTCATGTTTTTAATAAAACAACTATTTGTAGCTGCCATTCCCACTCCTCCCATTTTTCAGAGGCAGACTTGCTGTTGCCTTCTCTGAACATTTCACACCTGCCGCCCCTGCTCTCTCCTTCCCCCATCAGTACATCCCTTGTACCTCCCTGGTGGTCTTGGCACGATATCAGTTCATGTGCAAGTAAAAACAAGCAAGCTGTGTGACAGAAGAGACTCGTGGCTGTATGTCAATTTTATTTTGTTGTTTGCTTTCCTATTCTTTAAGAGGGAAAGGGAGTCACAATTACCCTAGCCAGGAATGTGAGGTTAAAAAAGCACTTGTTTTTCAGAGGGGCATAGCTATTTCTGTATAGTTTATGGCTTTGCCATTGCTCTAGAAGCACTCTGGCACCACAGCCTTCTCCTGTTTATGCCCCTTGTTCCATATCTGCATACTTCAAGCCTTTCAGCATGCATCATGTGTGAATTATCAATCTAGCAGCAGAAGTTCACAGAAGGGACAGTGTATCTTAGCAAAACTTCTCTCTTTATTCCCTCGTGTAAGAAACATAGCTAGCTAAATCCTATCCAATATCCTTTTCAACATGCATGCAAACCACGTAGGGAAAGCTAGGCCATTCCTTGGGTGAAGGGGATTTTATGGAACAGAGCTGGATGATTCTTACAAATCAGTAAGAGTAAAAAGATGAAAAAAACGAAGTCCCATTTAAGTTATCTGTTGGGAGGAAAAGAGTGAGTCAACATTGACAATGTATTCATCTTAATGAGGACAAATATTTATACCAAACAAAATTAACATATCAGAAAATGCAAGAGAGGCATATAATTAACAAAAGGCGAGGGAATTGGCATAACACTGATAAATTCTTCATTAATAAAATAACTGTTTTAAAATGTCAAAATGAGTATCTTTTATTCATAAATTGTGTAGAATTTAGCACGCTAATTAAAGACATAGACTCCATAGATATTTACATGGCAATTAAATCCACAATGCCAGTGACCCAGCCAAATTAATGTTGGCCCCAACTTAAAAGTAGACAGTATAAATAAATAATGCACACCATCACTAGAGTCTTTGCTTAACCAAACAGTTCAGTGTAGAAAATTCTGGGAATTATGAATGACTTTGATGTGCATTAAAAAAACACAACAAAATAAAATGCAAAATAAAACACTCAAATGTTTTATTAGAGACTCAGATTCCAATCTAAGTTATATCAACAGTGATGGGAAGAACGCAAGCACAGCAGGTGATAAGAGTCCAGCTGTCTTTTTAAAGCAACTAAATCTGCTTTACAGATTCTTAGGCAGCAGAAGGTCTGTGCTTACAGTTCCATACAAGAGTTCTCCAAATCCCCAGGCAATGTCATTGCTTTTGACTCAGCCATTTATCATATAAGAGTTATCAGGCTTGTGCCTTACCCTAATTCTTTTTCCTAGGAAGAAAGGGAAAAAGTACAAGCAGCGTGCTAAGAGCAAAGAACACCAAGAGAGGGGAATAGGGACATTTCAAATCACCATTTATTTGATAGTGTGTGTTCATGTGGTGGTATGTGGAGTTCCTTCTTTCCAGGAATTCAAAATTTGACTGTCGGCAAGGAATAGCAGCATGCAAAGGAGCTGTATAAAAGCAGCTTGATCACAGCTTCCTTGAAAGTAAAATCCTACAAGGAGATAACCACCCTGGCAGTGTTCCTGGAGTATCAGCCACTTGCTTTTAGAGTTGGGTGCAAAGTAGGGCACTGCTTCATCCTTGGTCAGGTTGAGAAAGAAGGGAACAGTGTTAGCTGAAGTCTTGGCATGGCCTGTGCCTCCAAAGGTAGCTGTATGCTGATGCTCTGTATCTGTCTATGTTTGATAAGAAACTCAGGCAGAATCACTAGCAGATGAGACTGACTAACCAGAGGAAGAGTAAAAACAGAAGTGCTCTGCCAAATACAGGTCCCAGAGCCAGGTCAGGATGAGTTCAAGGTGATATGGAAAAGGAGGGGCCTGGACCAATGCTTGGGTTATAGTCTTCCCATTACAACATCCTATCTTGCTCCTTCCTGGTGCCTGATGTAAACCATACCCCACAGGAAACACGCTACAAAAGAGGGAAGAAAAGAACCATAAAATTGAATTTAAAAAATCAACTTTAATATATCCTGTGGTCTGCTTGCACAGAGGTGACTAACTTGCGTAACTATTAGGGGTAAACGTACTGTCAGTGTAAAGCATGCAATCCGTTCTCAGAATATGTCCCACCTCAAAACAGATCTCAAAATGAAATTTAAGCATCATGCAGGTTATCTGCATAGAAGTGAATCTCACCACCACATCTATCTAGTACCTGATTTAAAAACTGGACTAGAAAATATGGATGAAGTATTTACAATTTTTGCAGGTCAAAAAGACTGCAGAGGACCGTGATGCAGGTCCAGTTTGCTTTAAGCATCAGGGTTTTTTTCCCTAGCTATGCCCCATGTGAGGCACACCATACAGAACAGACCACCAACATCTCATGGCTCAGCGTAACTGGAATGTAGCTTTTTTGATATTTTGCAATTACTTACAGGACTTAATGCAAAATCCTTCTGAAGCAACAATTCTAAAACACTACATATAATCCTACGTCTTTCTATTCCAGAAAGATATTGATAGGTTGGAAGATGTTCAGAGAAAAGTAACAGATGTGTTTAAGGCACTGGAGGGACTAATTTATGGAAGGACATTGCCAGAAATAAAAATGAACATTATATTGAAGCTTTGACCAATCCAGAATGAAACGGGAGGCTGATGTGACAACAACGTACTGGGTTTTTGAAAGGTGCAAGTTTCATTTATGGAAAGGAATTTGTATGCAGGTCATCCAAGGGCTAAGGCAGTAGGATGTAAAATCCTGGGGAGAAAAATCAGGAAAAAAAGAAATACAAATGATTAGTTAGCAGAGTTGCGTCCCATGAGAAGCCACTGAATTATTTTAAACAAGCTTTGGCAATACACTGGGGGCTGTACCATAAGGGAAAAGCCCTACATAATCAGGTAGAGAGATTTAATAATGTTTTCCCTTTCTAATTTCAGTGACTCAACACCTCAGTTCATCCCTTCTGCTGTAGCAATTATCCTTTTCTTTTGCTTTTTCAGATTTTTTTTCAGTCACACGTGCCACTCAGCCAATAGTTACAATGATTTCATACATTATTCAGCAAATGGCTTCACATCTCCTACACAAAAATGACCTATCTGCATGCCAGTTATCTGTCATAGCAGTCCCTTGACCATGAAGAGTTATACCAAGTCTCTGGGGAGGCTGCCTGGAGTCAGATCCACATCTTCCCACCCAAGCTCTCCTCTGCAAGTTAGATTATTTGAGGTTATCTCGGCTTCTGGGCCCACACCACTGAAATGCTGAGTGTGCTGTGTTTGGGTTCATCCTTCAGGACTGTCACTCCTGGCTACAGTTCAGTATAGAGGGCATGTCACTAAATCATAATATATCAAGTCTGGTACTGAATTTGTTCCATAATAAGCTCTTCCTGATACAGCTCTGCTGATCTTGTCTCAGTCTTTCTTGGGTTTCAATACTTTAGCTGCATGATTGAAAGCTCTCATTTTTGGGGCAGAATTTCCAGAACAGGAAAGTGATCCTGATATTGGCTCCTTCTCTAGTTTCAAGCCATTGCTGCAAGCAATTTTTCTTGTAATGTACTTTTCCAGTAATGGATTCAAGCAAACATCACTCCAGCCAAGGTCATAATTTTGGACTGAGCGAGGTAACAGATCTGTTTGTATGCAATTCCAACAAAAGCTCTTACAAAGACAGCAGTTTCTGCTAAGTATTAGCAGAGCCAGTTGCGACCTGATCTTGCAAGCTCATCCAGACTCTACGACTTTGTCTGGAGTTTTTGATACACAAGGGAATATTTCACTTCACAGTCCCAGTTAGAATGAGGATCCAGTTCCTGAATGGACATTTTGAACACTCTTTCAGGAGTAAAACATCAGTAATAGTTTCAAACTCAGTTCTTTATACAAGCTTTATAAAGGTACTTTAGAGAATGAATTAATATCATTGCCTCTATATCCCCTTAAGAATTCCACTTCTTGTTCTGAATGAAAGACCAGTGGTATTTTTTTCCTTCATCACGTGTATTTTTTAATGTGTCCCTAAAGACCTACAACAAAACTCATCTCCAGGAAAACTTTTCTGTCTTTTTAGTATTCTCAGTTTTAAAAAGCTTTATAAATTACAGCTAACCTGAATATTTCTGTTCATAATGTAAGCCTGTCGCTGCTTTTCTGCCTTGCTACAGGCTTTGAAGAGTCAGCCATGCCTTTGCTCTCTACTACAATCAGAAGTCATTCAATCTGCTGCCAGAGACTGTGCTTTTCTATATTTTTTTCATGAATTCCACTGCATTCCTTTTTATTGATCCCTACATTTCTTGAGGTGTTCTGCCCAAAACTGGACAGATGTTCTAATATTCAGCTGAAGATCTATGGAATTCTGAATAGAGGTCAAAGTCTATTTCACTTATTCCTATTTATACCTTCTGATACTTTTACAAAATAGCATGAAAAATCTGACTTTTGTTGAGCACTAAGATCCTCAGATCTGTTCTGTAGAAATGCTACCTACAGCATCATTTTTGAGCCTGAGTTTATTTGCGGTGACGATTCCTGTCCATGTACTTTCTGCTTTTCGCTACTGAATTATAGTCTCTTTTTATAACTCCAGTTCTATCACCCATCTAGGGCATTCCAGATTTATCCTGTCTTCTGACAAACTTGCAGGTCCACTTCGTTTGGATTTTATCATCTACAGATTTTAATAATCATCCTCTTTTTTTCCATCCTCGTAGTCATTGATGAAAATATTAAGTATCACTGCATCAGAGACAAACACTTGTAAAACTCCAGAACTGCAGCGTGACTTGTCCAAAAAACACTCATGTTTTCCCTCCAAATACAGCTTTCCTACCAGCTTTATTACTCCGCTGTGATACATTCATCCATTCTGCACTCTGCTAGCTTGTTCATGTGGTCTTCCTGTGATACCCCACAAAAAATGTGTTAAAATTAAATTATATGATGTGTATACTTTTCCCTAAACACAAAGGAAAAATGTGCTATCATCTTCCTGAAATGTATGAGTTGTTTGGTATGGTTTCTCTCTAACAAAACCTCACTGGCTATTGGCTCATCTTCTTGTTTTCTTTCATGCATTTACAGCTAAGTTGTGGGGTTCTTTCTTTCCATAATTTTCCTTCCTCCCCTTTCTGTAGTGTTAGATGCTTTGTTTGCCCTTCTACTGTCATTTGCATATGTTGTTTTCTGTGAATCATTCCTTCCTACAATCTCTTTTGTGAGTTCCTTTATGTCATTTTTGTCAGAAGCTGTGATTTGCTGCATCTAGACAAGCAGAGACATTGTATGAGTTGGAGCATGTTCTGTGTTGGATCAATTTCTGCATGATTTTGAATAAGTAACCTTAAAGGAGAAGGCATCACAAAGCTGATTTGCCAGGATCATTATGATTTTCCTGATATTTTTATACACTGGCTGAAACAGAAGTGTTTAAAAATAATGCTCTTTTAAGCCACGAGCATAATACTTCCAGATTATGCTCAAGCATAGCTAAGACTCTCTGAGTGTTCTGGAATATCTTGGTTCTTTCACTGTCTGAAACAACGATTGTTTCCAGGAAAATGTAGAAGCTATATTAAAAAAAACTTTCTGCAATATTTTGTTTTCAATATTTCACTAATTTCTAGGGAGGAAATAAAAAATCCAGTAAAATGTAATAAAAGAATTCCCTTTTGACAATGAAAGTTGTCATTTCACCCCCAGTGTTACTTTCATAGTTTCAAAACTTGTTCTTGGCCACGTTTCAAATATTTATAGCTTTCACATAATGTGTCTCAAGCAAATAGCTGGTCTTGCCAACTCTTGCACGTGTGCTAAACTCTGCTATGTGAAGTAGTTAAGCATGGGAGTGTTAGCAACAGCAGAGCCCCAGTATAAGAAGACTACAACTTAAATCACATTGACAAACCAAAGCAACTGCTGCATGTTTCACAGAAATATGTGGAGACCTGCGCAGGACTGGAACATTTACAAGGTGAGAAGAAAGGGAGATAATGCAAGATCACATGGAAGAAGTCCAGTATAAAGCTGGGACTCTGGATAAAGTGACTTGACAAATTAGTTCATGCAGTCTGTACTCGTGCTGTTATTTATTTTCCCTTTTTTTCAATGGTCTAAAGCAAGCTTGTCCTCTTTCAACATCATAAGGCACTCAGAGAAGAGCAAGCTCAATTTCTCATAAACCACTGAGGATTTTGGAACTGACATTCAGGACAGTCAGATCTCTGAAACAGAGAAAAAAAAATGAATAAATGAATCCATTTTTCTTTCTTATATATTTATCACATTTCAAAATGGAAGTCTTTTCAGCAATCTTGGTAGTTGGAAAAAGGAAAACAAGTAAATGATGGCAATTTGCTTCCTGTTGATCTCGGGTGAGTTTGAGAAAGGGTAGCTGGCTGTCTCAGCTCCATGAGCTTAAGGAAAGTGGAGCTGGGTGCCTGGACTGTCCCTGCCTCAGTGGTGAAGTTACTGCTGCCTTCAGCACTGAAGAATCAGGTCTACATGTCTGATTGTGACTCTATCATCTGGGGGGACCTAGTCCTCCCTGGCAAACACATTGTGCATTTCACCAACCCTTTAAACTTGTCACAGGCCCTGGCTGTGCTCTTGTTCATCAATCTGTTCTGCTGACCATTTTTTCTATGAAATGGACAGAGCTGCTGTCCTCTCTTGGGATGTGGTGCAGCTTGGCCTGAGCATTGTGTGAAGGGTGGGCACATCTGTCGCTGTTGTACCCAGGCCGGAGATTAACGAGGCATCCAGAATTCAGGAGAACGGAATTATTTATTAATATACAGATGGCTTTTTATACGTTAGTTTGCTTAATGTTTGCTTGAATGGCAGAAAATTATTGGACCTCTGACCAACCACCCATCAGAGTGACTGGTCAGTCCACACAACACCCATTTCAAAATATTTTTCTCAAAATATCATGACAATCCTTTGGTAAAAACAGCAGGTGTAAAGATAGAGAAATAGTTTACAAAAACCCTTAACAGTATTTTTCATAGTTCCTGTGAGAAACATAAAGTTCTCACAGAATGCAGCAGAAAGCTGAAAAATTCCTCTGCTAAAACCTTTCCGTGTCCACACACATCATCCTTTCTTGGTCTGGAGGTGTGTAAGCAATTAGGATAAGGCGTTGGTTTACTTGTGGCTGCCCAGCTCAGTGGCAGGCAAGACTTTGCATACCAGCTTTGGACCTCACTTTTCTGCTCCTCTACACACCTACACTGTCTGCTGTGTTTCCTGTGTTACCCACCTCCTTCTCTGCTGCCCCCTCCCCAAGTTCCCTGCCCTACACCTTGTGTGCTCTGCTGCCGTGTAGACCGGACTCCCTACCTCCCTGCAGCCTTTGTCGCAGCCTCTCCTGCCTCCTGTCCGTGGGCAGCCTTGTCTGAGATCCCGGGCACGCAGCACGGCCCCTCTGCAGGCTGCAGGCAGAGCAGGTATCCCCAGCCAGCCAGGCAGAGCAGGAGAGCCTCCAAGCCAGCCTGAGACATATCTGCTCCTGACTGCCTGTCAGGCTGCGAGACATGCTGCCACTCAGCTGCTAGCACACCATCTCCAGACCAGATGTTCTGCAGGTCTGCCTTAATTCGGTCTGAGCTGTGGTGCAAGCTTTATTTTTGTGTCTATTTTTCAAACGCTTCCTTATCCGGCTCTGTGATTTTTATACACCAGTTTCTGTTTTAACCCTTACTCTACCACTGACTGTTCTGCACATACACTGAAGACTCATGCAAACTCTCTTACCACACCATTTCCTGCATGCTGCTGCTTTCCTTTCTGTTAGTTTAATGTCAGTGTCTAGTGAATTTCCATTTACTTTCAAACCAGGTCAGAGCAAAAGCAATTCCTCCAAATTTTTGAAGGCACCTTAGTTATATAGAAGACTAAGCCTCCCTTAGATGCCCAGGGACTTGAGTGAATTTAGATGAGAAAAAGGAGTTAGCTGCTTAAGGCCAAAAATCTTCAAGATGTGTAAATAACTTTAGACTAGACTGAAAAAGAGTTTTTTAAACCCATACCTCACATCACCTACAAAAGTTCCAATAGATATTTTTAATCCCACTAGGCATTCATTTTTAGGTATCAATCTTCATTTATAAACCCTCCCATTTTAAATGATCCCAGGATACTTCTGAAAATGTTTTCCTTAAACATTTTCTTACCCAGTGTTTAAGGCATGACTTTTTTTTCCCCCTAGTTTGTGGCCTCCCCAGATGTTTAATATTTCTTCGGTGGTAGAAGACTGACAAGTCTGATAACAGCAGGTTCTAACCTAGTTATTAAATGTTAACCTCTTGAGGTTAAACACGCTTTTCTGATATCGTTAAAAATGCCCCAGGAGTCCTGATGTACCCTCCTCACATTTGCATTCCTTGTTTAAGGAGAAAAATATTGCAGCTCTTCCCACTCCAGCCACCTTGTGCACAGCAGTCAGACAAGAAGTCTCTGTGCCTGTCCTGACAGTACCCCCTGCCAGAAAAACTCCCCAAATCATCTGTAGTTTGTCGGGATTCGAAGGTATAAGAGTCTGGGAGGGCATACTGTGAAATACAATAAAGCAACCCCGGTTTTGCCAACACTTAGTTCAGAAAATCAGGGCCATTTTCAACCCTTCTGCCAACAATCCCATACCAAGGTGCGCTCCATCCCTGAACAGTTAACCCGCTGAGAGATTCTGGAAGTGCTGCACATTGCAATGTCAAGAGGCATTGCAGCTGCATGGTCTTTATGACTGTTGAGATATTTATTGATGTCCCTGTGTTCGGATTTGTGTGTCTCACTCAGATAGGAACAATTTAGCTTATTACTCACCCTCCCCAAAATGATACATCTATAGACTGACATTTAATGGTACGTTCACCCAGAGGAACAGATGAGATGTCCAAAACAGTTAAAGGAAGAGACATTTTCATTTCTAATAGCAGTCAGGATATTGGGAAGAGATGACGCATCCATCAGCTAAGTCAAACTGCTGAATTTTCCTGTTGCAGTACAGACTTCTATTACAGCCTCATTGATAGTGTTCAGTAATCTCTCAATGAAGTGCACGGTATACAGTAATTGACGTGTAACCTTTCTTCAGGACGAAAATGAAGTCCATGAACAAAAACTGGCTGTGTAGGCCTGCACACCAAGGTCTGTGGTATAGTTCCGCTATCTCTCATTTCTCTGGTGCATGCACAGAGGGAATGCCTGCAACTGCTTGGCTGGAAGGTTTTGTGGCTCAGGTGTTCTTTTCATAAAGGCGAGAAGCATCTGAGTTAAAAAAATTTACTTTTTCCCTTATATAAGGGTCCTTTAAAGGATTGGTATCCTGTGTAGTGCTTTGGTTTGTGCTGGGTTCCTTTCCTACCACACAGTGATGTCACTGCCCTCCTTCTGTCATCATGGCACCATGCCAGAGCCAAGGCAATGGAAGAAGGCCACATTTCCATGCCTGAGTACATGGTGGTGTCAGTGGAACCCTCATGAGCATTTTGGGCCTAGCCAGTTTATTCTCACTCACGTTGCTTCTTCACTAAGCATGTAGAGCACACATTGCCTACTTCAGATCTGCAGGACCTGAATTAACCTTGACATGCTGCAGAGATTGGCTTGAATTCCTTGCCTGGGATTTTCTCATTGTTCCTTTTTTAATCAGGGATGGCTTTTGTCTGTTTTTCACTCAAAAAGAATGTTGTCAACTGCAGACATCATAGCTGAGAAGAGGACTGTAACAGAAACTTGCTTTTTGACCAAATGTTTGTAAGATTGGAAGTCAGCGCAAAAAGTACTGCAGAAGTGTTGTTTGGCTGTCTGACAGAGAAACTGATCACTTTTTACTGTTGCTGCAAAATTGCCATATAAGGTTACTTTAAAGTTGTGTACTACATCTAACTTTCTCTTTAAATAACCAGGAGATAGGGAGAGGAAAGCTAGAGGGTGGGGAGACCGCACCAAGGCTGTCTGTAATAACATGTTTGATGATGTTTACTTTTTGCTTTTGAAAGAGGAATGAAGTACCTTCTCTTTAGAGAGAGGCAAGAAAACACTTCTTTCTAAAGTACCTGGGGCCAGGATCAACTTCTGTTCCCAGACACCGACACACCATTTCCCTTGTCTTCAGCGTGAGCTGCTCCTGCATCTGAAGAGAGCCTCTAGGCTCTACAAGTTTGATAACTTCCCAGCCAAGGAGTGCATGTTTCTCCCTTCTCAGTCTTCATCATTCACTCACTATCCTCCAGACACATCCTTTGTTAAACTGAAAGCCTTAAGAGAAAGCACCCGTTTCTCCAAGCCCCTGCTCGTGTGTGTAAAAGGCAATTATGATTCTTCCATGTGGAAGATTTTAATAGACATCTTCTGCCAAAACCTTGATTTGTACATGTTGCCTAGCCTACTTGAGAAGCCCAGAAACAGAGAGTGCACAGCTGTGATTGTGTTCCTGCATGGGTCTATGCATGGGGGTCAGCACACTGTGGAGCAGAGCCCATGCTCAGCACTGTCAGTGTCTGATTTCTAAGGGACCTTTTCTCTGCCTTTGACCTTGTAGCTCTCTGTTACCTAACCTAGGAATAACCATTAGTGACAGCCAGACCCTTGAATTTTCAGTAAGGCAGTAGGGTATTTCTCCCAGTTGACAGCTTTAAGGCTTCTTGCATGTCAAGGGTCTTTCTGCCAGAACCACTTGTGTGAAGGGTGGGATCAGCTGAGAGACTGAGGGCCTTCTCTACAACAAAACATAAATCTTAGGAAGCACCAAGATTTAAGATGCACCTCAGCTTTCCCTTGTTGTCTTTCTTAAAAGGTTTCCTGCTCAGTCTTTGCACATCTCAGACCCTATTCTGAGGTGTAGAATTCTCCCTGTGCACATACAAGGTCCCTAGCTTGGACATCACAGAACCTGTAGGCTCTGGAGGGGCATGTAGGTGTCTCGATGTGATTAACAACATGGGTGCTGCTTTTCCAAGTTTCTCAACACAAAGCATTCCTTGTGGCATTAATACTACATATCCTTGTGGGTAGTATGAGCCTGTACAAGTCCGTACTGCTCTGAGATTGAAGACTAGTTTTTCAGTCTCATCACAATAATGTGTGTTTCACTATACTTTAATACCTTCAAAATTTTGTCATCATTTCCTAGCTGGGGGATCTTTTCTGCTTCACTTGTTATCCATATGACAGTAAAATAAATAGTCCGTTGGAAGTACACAAAGAAATTTTAGACTTAAAAGTTGGAATGCGGGTTTTTTTTCTTTAAGGGAACACTTGAATTTTGTCTTAGGAGATGTGAGGTTTTGCCAATTTCTTGTTCATATTCAGAAGGTATGAAGTCTGAGTAATACATGAAAAATGCAAGTATCCATGTAGCTAGGAACTGTGAGCCGAGAGTCATAGATAAGAATATGAATAAGGATCCCAGTAAAATGTTTCCATGTTGTTTAAATCCTGGCATTAAGCTACTTCAAGTGAAAGATGCTGCAAACTGAAGTTTTGCATTTTTTGGAAGAAATAGACACAACACAGACAGTGACAAACCTCCCTCAGGTTTTTATTTCAGGCTGTCTTCACCAGCTGTAAAAAACTAAAAAGACATGTAGCTGAAAATCCTGTTAGCCCATCAAAGCCCTTTCCTACCATTTCTGACAGTAATGGCAATTGTGATTCTGGATCCAAAGAGCTGAAGAAAATGGGTCTTGCCTGTTGGCTTATTAACACCTACCATTAACACCTACCAATATCCCATCTACTGCAGAACCCAGAATGAGAGCCTGGCCATGTGTAAATGTGTTCAATAAATATGCAGCAAATCACGCATTTTTTTTTCCAGTGAACATTTTGTCAAGGATGATTACAGATCTGCCTCAGACATAAAGGTCTATAGAGTAAGCATGGCAAAGCCTCCACTCCAAATATTTTCATATTTGTTCCAAAGCAATCAGTATCCTTTTGGGGTGTTCAACAACAGTCAGCATCAGAGTGTTCACTGAAAGTTACGTCACTTATAAATAAATACACAATCCGTTGGCTTTGAGGGAAGTTTTTCTGTAACCCAGGCAAGCTGGAAAGTGCTTAGGGCCTAACAAAGGAACAAGGATTTTCTTTAAGAAGTCATCCCATGAGTAATATGACAGTGGATCTTTTTATTATTCTTAGAAATGACTAAATCCTTTCTGTAGCATTTTTTTTTTGCCTCAGTTTTGCTGAGCTCAGCAAATATAAGAATTTTCCCTTTTATCAGTCTGACAGTTATTACCTTTTTTATTTCCTCCTCATTCTTCTATTACAAGATAAAGACAAAAAAAGGGAACTTATGACCTTTGTAGAATCATTCAGTATTTTGTATGCTCCTATCTGCGTGGCTGCAAGGACTAACAAATGCCCATTTAAAAATATTTATTTTTCGTTGCTGTAAAGGCAAATATCAGTCACACCTAATGTGGATATTATATGGAACAGTGATTCTGGTGGAACATGGATGTCAGCTGGAAGAAGCTCAATAAGTTTCTTGCTCTGTATTAATTTATTTGAATGCTACTAGAAGAGCATTATCAGTATCATGTGTCTGAATAAGGTCTATATTGCTTGTATTTCATTTCTAGAAGTGTAGGAAAGAGTTGTCCCTTTAATTGGTTGACGTCCAGCCATGGTTTTAATGCACTGTCAGCGTGTCCTGTTCTGCAAGTATTTTTTTGAAAGACACACCCTCAGCTGTAGCACTTGCTCATTCCTCTGAAGTACAACATTCTTAGAAAAAAAAAATTACTTCGAAAATATTAGAGAACCCTGATCTGGAATATATGATAAAAAAGATCCTGCCAAGATATTATATCCATTAATACTGTCCCAGATTGATCCTTCTAGAAGCTAACTATTTTTCTTCCAAGTTTTGTTTTTAAATTTCTCTGAGCTTTCTAAAGAACCTTTTACTCTTCTGTCTCTCACCAAAGAAATCATACACTCAGTGTCTACCAATGCCAATGACTTTCAGAAGCCGTCGTCTTGTGGGTGCCATGAAATATTCACTAGACAGCTCAAGCTAGTTTCCAAATATAAATATCTGTCTGTGGATTATTTCCAGAGGCAGATGGGGCACAAATCAAAATTCATATGAATCTTATTAAAAAAAAAATAGCCCTATAACAAAAGAGCTTGCTTGGATGACTTACAGAATAGATAAAGGAAGTTATTACTGCAAATGAAGTACTCATTAAATTAAATATTTTTCAGTGATTAAAAGAAACCCATGTTAATCTACTTGGGAAAAGTTATGTGCTAAGGCACAAATGACATTGATTTATGCATACTTGGATATAAAAGAGCAAAATAACATTGAGCTTTCAGACATGAAAAGGTATCTTAAGAAAAAACTGCAGGTTTCTTGGACATTTTTACAGACTAACAATAGTCAGTGCCCTTACATTTAATCTTTAAATCATAATATCAAATGATGAGGTCTACTTCCTTGAGCTTCAGGAATCCAGAAACATGGCACATAGCCCGCTCTTATCGACGCAAAAAATGTGGGCACTTCCAGAGGGTAATTACTGCTTGTATTTGAGACTCCCGTAATGGGGTGGAAGAAGGCAGCTGCCTTTTCTTGAGCTCAGGAATGCTGAAAGGTTACACTGAATGACTAAGTGGCTGCACTTCTGGCTCATGATGGAGTAACATAGAGACATGGTGCATCAACGAAAACATGGCTGTATTCTGAGGACTGGGGCATCTTAATTTTACTGTACAGGAGGGAGGTGAGAGTATTGGAGGAGGAGAAAAGGATGGGCCCTGTGCAGTGGGAAATGGGCATGACTTAGTGGTATTGGTCTGGGAAGCTAGGAGAGCTTGTGTTAACAAGTACCAGTTCATGATATTCTGGTCAAAAAAGGATTACTCTTTAAGGAAATCCAACCTGTGTTTGTGGGTGTGTATGTTGTGTTTAGAGGAATATGGGTGGCCCAGAGCCATCAAGAGCTGCACTAAATGTTGAGCTGCATACACCAGAACTAGGCATTCCCAGCCTCAGTTTCTCTAGATCCCCTCTGCCCCACTCTACAACAAAAGGAGAACAGGATAGGTGGAGGTGCTGCTATGGGCAAAGTATCAGGCGGCTAAGACTGAAAAACTCAAATTTGTCAATCTAATGAGTACAGCCTCCAGAATAATGCTGCATATCAGTAGGAGCATAACTGGTGTCCTGCTCTCAGATAAGAACCATTTTACCGTGCTTTCATAAATCCAGCCCCTTGAGAGGACATGGATACTGAGTGACAGTATCTTGGGTACTCGGATAATGGTACTGGGTGGCAGTGGATGGTATCCAGTGTATGAAACAAAACGTCTATCACAGGCATATTTATCTTGTTTAAATTATGAGAGATAATTCTAAGAATACATCCTCAGTTAATTATCCTCTACACCTTTTTCCCAAAGCTTGCATTATCTAATTTCAGAGACATTTTCACTTGCTTTTCAGTCCATACATGTTCAGGGCACATCTTTCAAAAGCAAAATCATGGACAGTTCTATAAAAGCAGTTCTTGCCAGTGCAACACAAGAAAGTATCCTTGCTTCTGAGCTGCTGCATCACAGTGAGGTAACCATTTTCTTCCCTTTGCCATTGAAACTGTTTGTAGCTTATAGCACCAAACTCTATCCAACTGTGCAGCATAAGAGAAGAGTTATAGAATGAGCTGGCAAATGGATCTTTACTCATGATCAAAGTTTGGAATTTAAAAAAAATGTATAAAGCATCAGAAATAGAGTTAAATTTCCCTACTTTTTGGGGCTTGGTGGTCCCAGCCAGACTTAGTAGCTGTGTCAAGGCTGAGACATGAAGACCTCTTCACTTCCTACTCATATCATGCATCCTGGGCATATGCTGCCTGCAGGTGTTTGGGTGTCAGATTAGTGTGTGCCATATATCTCATAACTTCTGGTTTCCTGTGGAGGGGAGCTTTGGTCTGCAGGCATTTGGAAAGCCGTGATGCACGTTTCCACATCTGGATGGCCGGTGAAGACAGATTGATAGCTCTCCCAAGCTCACTAACCCTGACTGTCAGGCGGAGCCATGTCTCCTAAGGGTGCAGGTGCTGTACTTCCACATATCCGCTCCCATTCACTGTTGTTCTGCAACACCAGGATCCATCCACTGGCACTGAGAGAGAACTCAGGAGTGAGGCCTCAGTCAGCATCAGCGGCCGTCGTGCTAGGCATTTTCCTGATGCTTAGGGTAACCTTTCCCACATGGATGCTGAGTGTGTATCAGGACTCTTCTATGGCTGTGCCACTAGAAGGTAAATATCTAACTAAGATTTTTGACTCCAAGATTAGACGTCTTTTTAAGGCCATCTGTAGCCTCAGCCAAAAGGCAGCTTCATCCAGTTGACAATGGTCTAGGTGGATGACTGATCATTTTAGGTGGTGAGTCAAAAGTGACTGGTTTTGATGACAACTTTGTTATTTCCTAGCTAGAGAAGTTGGTTCAACTTAAGTAAAACATAGTTCACTCTGACCTTAAATAAACAGGAACCCAACTTCCACTGAAAAATCCCTAGAAGATGAAGACCTGCTTACTTAGCTCCTATTCTTTACATTGATTACAGTGGCCTTTGGTTAAGGCCCTCAGTGAATTTTATGTTAACACATGCATGCTAAGTACACATTTGTACAGCCAAAGGTTAGGGGGCTCATAACTTGGAAAGCTGAAGCTCTTGCTTTTGTCTGAACCAAAAGGAAAGACTTTGCTTCCTCAGACAGTACTGGTGGGTTTTAATTCTGGCTCTGGAGAGTCTGGCTGCAGAGCACAAAAACTCTCCCCAGGCTGAACTGTACATAGCCCATCCACCTACAGTAAGGTGCTGGCGGGGTTGTGCTGTTTTTCTTAAGCAGGTAAATGCTGGCTGTGCCCCTGTCTGCCTGTGGGAACTCTCTGTGCTGGTGCATGCCAAGCAACTTAAACTGGCTATTTTTGCTGCCAGCAGTAGTAGCCTTGCTGATGGTTACCTCAGCTGGTGTGAACATCCTCAGCATCCTTGCTTAGCTTGTGCAGCCCAGGTTAAGTGCATGATGCAAAACCTTCAGCATTATTAGGTTAAGCCTACTCAAAAGTCAGTATTACTGCCAGTTGCAGTGTAGGCAAATCCCAAGGTTTACTGTGTTATTTGTGCTCGCTCCTTGGCAGTACTTCACTGTAAAAGTGCAATGATTCCCCCTCCCTTTTAATACAATCTTTTCTTCAGTCATGCTAATCTCCAAAGACTCTGAATTTAAAGAGCAGCCTCATTGATTTGCCAGCTAGATCAAGATAGAGGGGAGAAAAAAAGGCTGGAAGCAAACGTAGAATAGATTGAACAGCTATGCAAAGGATGCATACATAGTCAATATTAATATGTGAAGAGTAAGTCAGTGGCATAATGTCAGCATCAGTGGTGGTACAGCTAGAAAGGTTAAAAATAAATAAATCCTTTCTGAGTATAATCTGCTTCATTTGGGTATTGTGTCAGCTATGATGATTGCCTTTTGAAGAGCTCGAAAAACCTCAGACATGCTCGCGACCATTGCAAAGCACAACAGTACTTTTCAGCCTGCAAGAGGGACTTGGTATCCCCAAAAGTCTTTTGTGTTCCTCTGACTATTTAGTACCTGCCAGCCAGTAGCTTAAACACTGGTGAGTTTAGGATGAATAACCAGAAATAGGCAATTTTTCTGGGGAGACAGGGACAGAGCGGGAAGGATTTGCCTGCATAGTTTTCCTAACCTGTTTTCCACCATCTCAGTGTTTGGGTGATACGGTATTTACAGCACTGTTTCAACCAAAGGGAATGATAAAAGGAAAATAAAAGCATAATTCATGGATGAGAGCTAGTCTACAACCAGCCTGCACAAGCATATGTCAAGACCTGTAGCTGGGGGAATACAAATCAACTTCTCAAACAAAATGGCTCCTCCACCTACCAGTCATGGTTAGAAAGCAAAGGAGAGATCCGAGTTCCTCTAAATGGAAATGATATGTCTTATTATGCCTCAATAAAAAGACTGTTCAGGCCCACACTCACCTGTCCATCAGTGTTTTCCAGCAGGAAAAAGTTTTATATATATATATATATAAAATATACCTTTTTTTTTTTCTTTTTGTCTTTGAAAGGGATAATTGCACCAGATTTCATCACAGTCCTCCTGTGGCGACTTTCTTTGAAGCTGAGCAGATAAACTCTGTCTTCAGGGATTCTATCTAAACTCTTTACACACATTTGTTCAAAATGAAAATGTGAGCTGGCAGCAAGCCAAACTTCCCCCGTTTTCTCCTGCTTTCTTTCTGACCCCCGAGAGACACCATGGATGTATACAAACTTCATGTGGGCCTTTCAGTCCAGAATTCTGATCATCTCAGAGCTGGGCTACTGCTAGAGAGAGAGCCTAGGTCTTCAGCTATTCTCAGGATGGTTTTACATTTTATGGCTACTAAATTTATTCAGAATTCACCTTTTCTTTCCTAATTGCATGGCAACATAAGCCCGTACATTTTAGGGGGTTATGTACATCGCCTTCAGAGGCGATTTGCACAGCTTCTGTTTCCTGTCATTTGCTTTACCTGTAGAGCTCGGCATAAATCCCTGCTGCGGGTCCACTCAATTAATGTGGAAGGGTCACTGAGCAGGCAGAGGAAGGAAAAGTAGGCCATCAATAAAAACAATAAAAATTCAGTAGAACTTTTTATGCCCTCTGCAAATCAGTGACATTGTTCTTTTAGATGTCAAACAAAAATGTGTTACCATTTACAAGATAAGCTTAGAGAACAGCTAAAAATCAAACAGAAATTTCTTAGTTACCTCCTTGTCAGCTGAGAGCATCACCAAGACTGTTGTTACCAGCATATCTAGTAAGCTTGCTGCATGCAAATAGCACTTGATTTATTTCACAAGCTCCCAGATAAACCCAGTGATCATTTGAATTGCTGTTAGCCTGAAGCACGCTACAGAAGCATGGGGAGTACTCAGGAAACAAAAACTCAGGGAAATATGTGTGAAATGTAATCCTGTTATCATTTGCCACATACTGAACGCATGTGTCACCAGCACAGGAAATGAATAAGCTATAGATCAGGAATATCCCCTGGACCTAGGAGACAAGCTGTAGATGGTTTTTCATTGAGCTAACCTCGTAATCTAGACAAGCTTTCAAAATGTGTAGACACTGCTCTCCTTATCCTGGCAATACCGCCCACATTTTTTTCCTTGGTTCATGTTTATTATTGTGCTTAATTGGCCAAAATGATTGACATGTTTCTGCTTCAATACAAATTCTCCTGGGCCGAGGGTTGGGGCTTAGCAAGGGGATTAGAAATAGGCCTTACTTGATGTTAATGGATTCCTGTCTAGTACAAAGCAAGCAAGGATGAAAACAATAATACTACATTTTTCCAGTGGAATCATTCCTGCTTCTTTTCTTCAGTTCCCAAAATTAAATATGTTCTTTTTGTTTCCATTTTTAGTGTGGCATCAAATCATGAGTATTAATGTTTGCTGTGATGTAGTTTATAATCAGTTTATTCATTATTTAATGGTGGACTTATTGCTTTTTCCTCCACTCACATCTAGGACACCATTTTTACATTAAATTTTTAGTTTCTGAAGATACAACTGACATAAGCATGTGGTGCACAAAGCAAAAAGCAGATGGGGTTGTCACCTGTGAAAAGATTGAGAACAAGCTTTATTTCCCTCAAGGAATCCTCTGTCTGTATGCCACTATCATGAAAATGTCCATTTTCTGGCTCAAATCTTAAGCCGAAGAAGATCCTGCCAAGCGATTACCTGCCTGTTTTGGCATTCACTGCCTGTTTTCTGTCTCAGAGCCATACATTCCTGGAGACGGGATGGGAAGTTCACAGGCTGGGATTATCTAGGTGGCTGACAAAACCAACACTGTGATGGTACTTCGTACTGCCTTTATTTCTCCTTAGTAATTAAAGGTGTGACTCTCCCTGTATTCTTAAAGGGAAAACTCCAATGGCACTACATGGTACAGCTGCAGGACTAAATCCACGGATGGTAAAAGTCATCCTCGAGCTGAGGGTGGCTGAGTTACCTGACTCCATGGGGCTTGAAGTGTAGAATTTAGTTATCAAAGATATCTGTGTCTATTACGATCATCAGCAAAGCCGCTGTCCTAGTTCTGCTTACTACAGTTTCCTGCCCCTGCTACAGGTGCGTGAGTATGGAGGTGAAGGTCTGCTACTTAAAAAGATGCCCCAAATCTTCTGAGATCTCATAATGACTACAAGCTCAGACTGTCTGTTTTTACCACGTCTTTGAGAGTCCTGCTCCTGTATTTGAAATTCAAGTGAAATTCTCTTTGGCCATCTTAGTCTGCACTCATCATGTGCCAAGCAGCAACGAGTGCTCAGGAAAGTTGGAATTTAGTTTTGACATACAGCGCTATCCTAGCACAGAAATTCCAAAACACTCAAAAAGGAGTTTAAAGCCCTTTTTTTTCTGAAGTTCACAGTGTCAAAATCACGTATGTGGCAGAGCTCTGCCCTCTTCCCTCTCCTCCTGGTCATTCTCCATCTGGCTGTCACAGAGCTCTCAGACAGTAATCAACTTCCAGCTACCTTGCCCTGCAGTCCAGACTCCCAGCTATGGATAAGAGCTCTGACCTTTATATTCAGAGCCTAAGGTGTCTCTGTAGTAATAACAGCTCTTTAGGGAAGGTAAACTATAGGTAGGGTGATTCCCGTCTCTGCTCCACAGGTAAGCTGCAGCCCAAGCGAGAGCTCTGTGACACGAGCACCATCCCTCCTAAAGGAGGAAGATTTGCCTGAAGAAATCCAGAGCATTCCCTTCCCTTGCTGTAGTTTTCCCCTCTGCTGACTTTTTTTCTATGTTATCATGAAAATTGGTCGTGAGGCCTACATTACTGAGACAGAACATTAGAGCAACTGGCATTTAATCTGACTGAGGATGGCATGTATAGCTGCACTCTCTCCTTGTTTAAACTGTGCTGAGCCATTTGTGATGAATAGCTCTAATGGCCCTGCAGATCAACTATACTGCTGGGTTTTGGTGTTCCAGGAAGGTAGGGTAAGGATTATTCAGGCTTTACAGAGGAGATTAAGTGCAACCCACATTGAAGGCATAGTAAAGAAAGCAGAAGCAAAAGAGAGAAAAACAAAACAAACCAAAAAAAACCCACCAAACAAACCAAGACCAAAAACCTTAACGAAAAACCATTGTGAAAAAAAGGTTGGATTATTTCTTTTCATTTTGTGATTCAGGAGGGCTTAGAAAGAATACACCCTATGATTGTACATTTTACTTCTCATTGGCAGCAAGACTAGAAACTCTCTGGAAAATGCCTGTGGCCTGAACTGTGCAAAACACACCAAAAAGGGTTACTAAAAGGCCTCAAGTACTTGATTAATTTAAAATTTGTTTCTTGTGACTGAACTTTTGTGTCACTTGATATGTCACACCTGACATGCATTTTCTTTTGCTATGGTCTCTATGTTAGTGTTCAAGTTGCAAGCAGGGGGAATAGAGGCAGAGATGAAGGCAAACAGCCAGGAGTCCTAGTCTTTGAAATGACCCTCCCAAGAGCTTTAAGTGAAAACATGTGTAGATTTTTAAAAAATGTAAATAAATCCTTCATAATTGTTCTAGAATTCTTACCCTTTTTGTTCAGCTTTCCTTCTAGCCAAGAAACTGTCTACAGTCTTAGTCTAAACACATCCTCCTTGTCTTTAATTTTTCGTAATTAAACACATTTTCCATAGTGTATAATCCATCTGGGGCAAGTGGAGATGATTGCCTTTCCATATTGCTATAAATCGAGGCCCTTGCTGCAGAAAGAGGGGAGAACCCTCTGAGCATGCCCAAGTAAACTGTGAACAAACACAAGGCCCAAAATAGATTTAAACGTCTCTGCAGTATGTCAACCCCTTCTCTGACCCCACAGCACTTGGCTGAAACAATAAACAAGCGCAGGCATATCTGCTGTGTTTGCTGCAGTCCTGCATGTGCCTGGAGGAGGTGCATTGCCTGCAGGTTGTGAGCAGCCCCGATGGCTGCAGTGCATACCTCTGCATTTTGAGGCATGTGGGAGTGCTCCCAGAACTTCTCTAAAGAGAATGGTGGCTTGGCAGATTTACCCTCAGTTTTTTCCCGTGTGATGTCAGCAATGATGCAGCTTTCTCCTACATTTAAATGGCAGCCTGCATATGTCAGAATTTCCTAACAGTCTGTGACAGCACGTCCAAATTGCAGAGGCATTTCTTGTAACTCAGGAACAGCTGACCAAGGGACCTCCCAAGACCGAGGTAAAGGAAGACTAGGATGAGAAACCTTCACTTGCCTGTTTTAAAGAACTGACTTTGCTCATTGACCATGATTTGAATATGAGTGGAGTTCTGGTTGAGGTTTGGAAACATGCAGCACAGCCTCTTAAAATCCTGCAAGTAGCCAATGAGAGTTGATCTTTGCAGTTAGATAACTTCGGTGTTTGTAATATTCAAGGAATTTCCTGTAGTAAGTAGACAAAAGTACAAATTGTACTGAAAACTCGGACACAGCTGTATCTGCTTATCTTAGGTAAACTTGAGAAGCTTTCAAAGGATGCTGCTCTTTGTGCCTCTTTACATCAGGTCATCTAAACACAGAAGGTGCAAAATAAAGATTTGCACCAAACGGAAAAAAGGGATGTTTGCAGCGTTTCAGTGTTGTCTGAAGCAGATCAGTTCTACAAGAATTTCAGAAATATCAGAAGAATTGAGCATCTATATTATTTTCAAAAGTCTTTCTAGTTCAAAAAGGACCCTTGTCTTAGATCTGTTTATCTTCAATTGAACAGATTCTCTTTACTGCTTTTAGCCCCCTTACTAGTTAGCTCACTCTCTTTTTAAACTTAATTACTTTGCTGACATAGAAGATGGTGTTGTGAGTGAAAAGGTCTAAGACCCATTCCCAAGCAGTTATTCATTTCAGATGCTCCCTCTTTAAAATCATTAGATGTACAGTTTGTAGGATCATAGTCCTCTGAGGAAAACAATGCCAGGAGATGCTCAGCGCCTAATTCCTGCTAAGGGAATGAGCAGCATCCTTCAAGGGTCCTGACACAATGAACCAGCGGCTCTGCTCGGCAGAGACATATGAGGGACAGAGCAAACTAAATCAAAGCCTGCTTCCTCAAGTCTTTTTCTTTAGGACAAGCACAACATCAGGTCTTCCTGTATATTTCCTGTGTGCTTGAAAGCACCTGCTCACCCCCACTACATGACTGAAGAGCCCTGTGACCAGTGTTACAGTCACTGAAGCAACTAAGTACAAATCATGTAAATTTAGACCACCATCCTTCTGAGATTATTGTATTTTTCATTTCTTATATCTTTTACAGATTGTCTGTCTCTTGATATTTTCTTTGATTCTTAGTTTACACCTGGAGTTTTACAGAGATTAATTTTCCTGCTGACATTTCTTGATTATTTGTCCTGTTCCACTCTAACTTCACTGTGATTCAGCCTTTCTGTTGTTCTGCTTCTGTGGAAGTTACATGGTACATAGTTATATAGTCTATTTCTAATATTTACCAGGCATAACTTCAGAGTGAGGGACTTTGCCTTCTAAATTTTGGATTATTTATGTTCTTGCTTGCTTCTCATATGTCTTTTATGGTTTCCTCAGGAAAAAGAAAAAGCATCCATGATGTACAGTTTGGCATGCTGTGGACAAACACCGGGTATAATCAGGGATTAAATGACGCAGTGTTTTAAATTGAAAAAAAAAAAAAAACTTTGTGACTGGAAAATTTACAATCCATCATGATGTCTGTGCACAGCTGCAGATGTTATGTTAGCAACACTAACATCCAGCAAGGTAGAGGTCATCTCTCTCTCACACTTGTCAGACTTGAGACCATATTTGAGATATGGCTCATATTTGATGTCCCTGTTTGCATTGCTTTCAAAATTTTCAGTGCAAACACAAGTTACAATAAGTGCCTTTCTTTGCATGCAGCTCCATTTTTTACCCAACCATGCTGCTAAGAAACCAAACAGTCCCACCTTGCCCCATGAAAGGGGAGAAGGCTGTTCGAGCAGCCTGGGCCATGTGAGAGCAAACAGGGATGACTCACCAGACAGCAGAGGGGATGTAATCCCACTTTGACACCAGGTGATGGATTTGAGAGAGCAGACCTTTGTAGATCCCTAGGTCATTTCACAAACAAGCAGGGCAGGTTCCACCCTTGGTGTGGGCTAAGCATGCACCTAAGTGTGCTGAAACCCAGGGGGCTTCCGCTTAGATCCCAGAACTTATCTAGCTTCCTTTCATCAGTGGCTATTAAACTGACCACAGCCTCCACTGCAGGAAGTTCCTAAACTGCTCAATGACAGCAAAGAGAAGTGACTACCAGAGGAGGGAATGCTCTGTTGTGCCCTTCTTCTTGTAGGTTTTCATCAAACTGATCTAACATCAATGACATGATGAAGGCCAGGATCTAGTATGCCATTCCTACAATTCATTATTCCAAACTACATGAATTAGGTGATAGAATAGTCCTCTTGGCCACTGTAACTCTGGTTCTACCAGCTTAAGGAGACAGAGTGAAAAAACAGGTTCACTGATCAATATTTCACTTGGTTTGCTGATCCAAAAAGACAATAAGGAAAAACATGGCTTAATGTAAGGGTGGAGAACAAATAGAAACAGGACAAATGAACATGAATAGAATATTTTCCAGTCCATCTTTGTCTCTGCAGGTGTTGAGTGTTCCCAGTTTTCATTCTGATGTGCAAACAGAAGAGTTCCCACCTCCAGATCCACAATTGCCTCATGCTCTTTGCAGTGTCCTGGTCCCATGAAGAAGCCTAAAAGAACCCTGAAAAACGTAGTCTGAGACCAACATTTGAGAAACTGGCTGATGATGTCGACAGGCAGTACTAGCTTTCTAGCCCACAAGGAAATGTAGAAAGATGAGTGAAAAATCAGTTAAATACAGTACAATGACATAAAGAGGGGGGAAAAACCCAAACAAACTAAACAACCCACCCACACAACAAACAAGGAAGCAAATAAAAAACCAGAAGGGGTCTGAAATCCAAAAGGCTCTAAAAGTGATCTTGTTATAGATATAAGCTATGATGCTGTTTTCTTTGAAAGAGAAACTAAGCAAAATCTTAAAGCCTTTCAAAAACCTCTCTCCTTTCAAAAAAATTACCCTTGAATTCCAGACGAACACATCACGAGTTTTCTCTGGTTTTCATGTCATTTGTTAGCTGTAAGCTTTCTATGTCCTTTCATTTACCTAAGTCTTGTCTTTTCAAGCACAATTTACTGGATTAACCTTGTTGCTCAGATAGCCAAGTTTAACTCCAAGATAAGCCTCACAAGGGGATTTATGTGAAAAATAACTTTTCAACCTCCAGAGCCTCCTCCAGCTCTGACTTAGTCATGGAGAGTCCATACCAGCTGACCTGAAGGCCATCCTGGCTTGGTGCCTGGCTATAACTCACACGTTTCTGAGCAGTGGCCAAAGGAGTCTGTCAGAAAGCAAAACATATGGAAGCTGTTTTTCTCTGAACTGTGGGGCCTGAATATTGAAGTAAGAGGTCCAGCAAACAGAGATATGGCTCATCTTCAAAGTAGGAAAGGAATAGCGTCTCATCATGCTGGAGAAATGCTGTGGTAGCAATTATGCAGAGAATAAGCATCAGGAACTTCGTGATTCATTGGTATTGGGCTGGTTTCTACACTCAAAAGACCAAGCTGCTGAAATGAAGGTGAATATGGGTGAATGAAAGCTAATTTGTCTTGATTATGATAGAAACAGGGGTTACTGTTCCTTATGGTGAACTGCAATAGTTGTGCCTGGATCTGTTGTGAGTTCTGAGAAGGTGGCAACTCAAAACTGCATCAGAAGCCAAAGTAAAATAGTATGGACTTTGAAGAAAGAGCTCTCACAAAGTCCAGAAGCAGAAATGCACAATTATGTGGGTACGTGAATGGCACTTTTTAGCATACAAAACATCTCTGAACGTCCCTGGGTTCCAGTGTTCTGTTATGTCATGACAGAGCAGCCCACAGATACTGGTGTTGGAGAACTGGCCAATACTCTGCCTGCAGATGGTCTGATTAAAACTGCTAAATTTTGTAATGGGGAGGAGCTACAATGACCTGCCTTTCTGCCCAACTCCAGCATTCAGAAACCTTGAATAACACCTTCCCTTCCTGACACCCTCTCCTTTCTCAATCAATCACAGGACTGACTTAACACCATGAAAGCAGACAATCTCATTTTACAGTCTTTTTATGTGTGTTCTGGTGCTGGAGCATTTAGAACTTTCATTTCCAGGCACAGTAGGTGAGAAACACACTCCTTTAAAAATAAAGTGAGATTTTCAGGCAATAATCTCTGTGCGGCAGCTATAGTTTTCAGAAAAAAATGTTCAGACTAAAAGTGCAGAGCCTGTGACTGCTCATAGACTCCCTGTCTGCACCGGGCCTTATGCAATAAAGCCCCAGGCTGGCTGAGATCCCAAAACATTCACAAATTTTAAGTGATAATATGATAAGGACATAATGTATTTTTTTCTGTCCTGTTCAAAATAATCCTGCATGAGCACAGTTACCTAGCTAAAGAGATCTGTCTTTAAAACCAGCTAGAAAAGACACTGACTCTCCTGCACACCAGTTGCTAACTGGCATATTTCCAGGCTTTCTAACTTCACCAGTTAACAGAGCAATAAATGGGAGATATTTAAGATTTTAATTTCTGCTAAAACCTGACCATGTGGGAGATAGTCCTATTTTTTCGGTGATATATTCCTTTTATTTGAGAAAGTAAGATCCAGTTAGTGCTGGAATCTTTGCAAGATGAGTGTTCACTGGTGAGCAATTCGTATTTGCAATACCTGCATGATATAAAAATACAATGGTGTTTTTAAAAATATACCTCCTTAAAAAGAGCAATTGCCAAATGCTGTCTTACAAATTGCCTTTGAGCCCAACCACGTTATTTAGTTTTTGTAAATGTTGTTTAGGATTTGGTCTGCACTGCTGCCACAATCCCATTTGGCTGTCACTTTAGGTGATGCTGGCCTGAGCTGTCCCATTGCAGCTGCCCTGAACTTCTCCTCAAGGAGCTGTGCTCACAGCCACATCCAAGTGTGCTCAAGTGGGAGCTGTGCCCCATCTGGGCAGCCACGGTACAGTGCTCCTCTCGGCAAAACCAAACCCATTAATAGGAAGGGAAGAATTCACAGTTGGTTTGATGCAAGCCTTAACTCTTGAGAATCAGCAGTGGAATTTGTCTATCACTGTGACTGGCTGGACACTGAGGAAGTGCCTCCAGGGAAGACCAGGCTGTGGGCATCTGATCCATGCGCAGATATTTTTTTCCCAGCATATCCATCCACAAAGAGTACACAGTGCAATTGCGACACAAGTCTCGGAGTTGGGCATTCAGCTGTTGATGCTGAGTCTTGCCTGGTTTTCTTTAGAACTACTGAACTGATAAAGACAGGCTGAAAGGTCTATCTGTCTCTTCCAAGAGTGCATGTGAGTGTGTGTGTATTTTATGGCCAGGAATTTTCTGCAGTGTTTCTCATTTACTTTTGTGATGGGCACCAGGCCAGGATAACTGTCTGCCTCCAACCTAAATGAGCTTATAACTTTATGAAGCATTTTTCACTGATGCTTTGGGGATCAGGAAAATGGACAGGCTGTGCAACTCCAGAGACCTCCAAAGAAGTGATGACTTGGGCAGCTCTGAGTGCTTGTATGTGCTATCTTGAAGGCCACATATATATAGGATTGATTACTGTTTTTTTACTGCATTAAAGCAATGTAACAAACTTACAAGGGCAATTTTATGAACATTTCTGTGTTCCTTTGATAGGGGGAAAGATTGAGTATGACTTAGTTTCTCAATTTTCCTTCAGCGCCTGAAGAGCCTGAAGCAACCCTATGGCTTGCTGCACCATTTCTCCAAATGGAGATTTTAATTTATAATGTTGTCCACAGCTCCTGACAACAGGGCTAGTAGACTGCATCACTAAATTAAACAATGGCCTGTTCCCCAGCAGGAGGATTGATGAATAGAAAAAAGGGCACAGAAGAGTAAAAGTACACAGGAATCTTGCTCTCTACTCTTTGCTATTTCTTCCAACACAGGTAGGTCCCCTGCACAGCAATTTCATTTTAACAAAGCATCCACTTCAGCTTGACTCTACACCTACATCATTCACAAATATATAAGCATCTCCAGAATGAGCTTCTGGACCTTCTCATACAACAAACAGAAAATAAAAGACGTATAAAAAGATGTTAAAGACCTGATTGAAGTACAAAAAAAAAGTAGGAAAACTTGAAGATAATGAGGCCAGCCTATCCTTACTTCACCTAGAGCTCCAGAAGAGTATAGTGACCATTTATGGTATCAATTATTGCTGGGAAATATGCTAAAATAAAAGAGAATGCAGGATGCATTGGGTAGTGGCAGTGGACCGATTTAATCAAAAAGTCTGAGCATTTACTCTGAATTTCATTCCCTTTGGCAATTTATAGAGAGAACACAGGGCCTCCAGCCAGATTCCCCCTCTATGCTATGTGTACAGAGCTGAGGCTGTCTCTTGCATATCATGTCTTTTAAACATCAGATGTCTGCCTACCTGTCTGCTCAGGACTGCCAAACCCAAGCACTTAAATATAATTTGTGGATTCTTTTGGGTTCACACGCTCCCCATAAAGATAACCAAGATATTAGGTTAAAGATCACAAGGGTTTATAAATCATACTTTTTATCGGCCTTCAGTCTCCAGCCGAGAGATGTGCACCCATGTCAGAGGCTGCTCTCAGAGACCTGCAGTACTTGTAATTTGCTTTGAGAAAAAAGGGAAGTGAGCTGAATTTAGCAAGGAAAGTTGCCTGCTTCCCACAGCTGAAGCCTAAGGAGAACTCCAAACATCATGGAAAGTCTGAAAGTCATGCTGCATGCTTCCAGATCTGCAGTGCTGAAGGAAGCCAAATACAGAGGATTTCATGGAAGAAGCAAGAGGCATGTATCTATACAGACAACTTCTCTCCTTGCCCCCTGTGGAGCTCTAACTTTCGTTCTTTAATCTAAAATTAAGAAAAACCCAACCAACCAAAAGAAAAAAAAAGCATATAAAGAATATATCCTGCTTTTGTATGTTGAAAGCTTAACAGCAGGCAGAATTATTAGTGCCGTGGAAAAAACAATTTGACCATGCAAAAAGCTCTCATGTGCTAAATGTTCAAAAGACCTTTGTGGATTTGAATGGGGTGTGTCGAGGGAAGTGAGAAGAAGGAAGTTTCAGGTGCAAATGACTCTCATGCTTTTACATTTCCAGTCTATTAAAAATGATATATTTTTCTTTTACTTTAGAAACGTAAAAGCAAGACAGCACTAATATAATGGCACACTTTAACACAGGGAGTGAAAAATAGGATCATATTTGATGAAAAGTCACATTTTCTAATCCTTAGCCTATTTCCACTAAATTGGAAGCAAGGAGTGAAGTTAACATCTGATTTGGGCTGACAGGTTTCCAGTCAATACTATTTCCCTTCCCGCTACTATTTTCTAACATATTTTTTGCCCCTGAGAGTCTTTCTGCAGCAGAATGCTGGCAGTGGCAGAACCCAGAAGAAGGAACTTGGCCGTTTGCAGAAAAGGATCATTCTCATTAGGAGATGTCAGCTGCCGGCTGGCTGCTGAGATTTACAAGAGCTGGTTCCAAAACTCAAACGCTAAGTGCCTCTTTCTCTCTTCTCCATCCTACTTCACACTGGAGCAAGGAAAGTTAAGAACTAAAATGGAGGAAGAAAACTCTTCCAGCACTGATTTATCAAACAGAGCTGAAAGCATAAGCATAAACAGACAAGCATGCTTGTCTGCCAGGTAGCACCAGAGAAAACACTCACTAAACAATATCCCTTTTCATAATGAAAGTCACTGCAGTCCTTACTTATGAGTATTGTTCCTGGGGCCACAGCTACAAAAATGTATGTATAGTTGAGATCTTGTGGCCTCTGCAAGTCTGTTTGCACCCAGGACTACTCAGTCTATAAACTTATATTTCTCCTTAGGCCATTGAAGGAACAGGGTTAAGGTCATTATACTGAACAATAATAACAAAGAAATCATTCCAGTGGGATATGGAACCAGAGCCTCAATGATACTTAGTATTTATCCCCAAAAATAACTGCCAGTTTTTCTCTCCTGAACTCAAATTATCTTTGAGAACCAGATGTGAATGGCTAAGTGCTACTGGTGATGCTTTTGTGATATATGCATTGCAGTGTGTCTGTCAGGCTTTCAGTGAGACTGCAGTTCTGCCTGGGGATGAGCCAGGTGCTATATTCCAGACTTACACCCTTTGGGGTTTTCCTGGCTCAGAGGCACACAAAGTGCATCTCGGTGCTATTTCTAAAAATATTACTTAAAATTTCCCTTCCCTCTGGGTCCTGTAATTGGACTGATGTTAGTAAGGTGTCTGGCTTTTCAGGAAAGTACTTTAGAAGAAAAATCCTACCAATAATTTTAGAATGTGTTTCTAATTATATTCTGTTTTATTACCCACCACCATGAACCCATGAAGCAGGGGCTGAGTGCATGGCAAAAGAATTTTGTCCTGAGTTGAAAATGGGTTTATTACTTGTCAGGTGAAAGGCAAAGACTGAATTTTTATGCAGATCTTTTGAATGCCAGATCACCAAACATACACAAACAGACGCACATAAACAAGTTTATTTTCTATACTGCACGTACCATATGCGTGTGTGCATCTTAAGGCAGATATTCTGCCCAGCTAATCAGTCTCTATGTGCAAAACCCAGTGCTTCCCATCGAATTTAGTGGACAGACCCAAAGGCATATAGATTTTCTTTCTGTTCCCCTCCTCAAATGATTTCTGGTATCTTTTGGAAATACAAAAAAAATACCTTGAAAGTAGTTATATAAAATAACCAGTCACCTCTGTACTCGAGGGAGGAAAACATAAATAAGCCCAGAAAATGGGGGTCTGTCTAGCCTGGGCTCCCAGGAACTCTTCTATGGTATTATGTTTTTGTGTGACCCTACATCCATGCGCCACAGGAGGTATTTTCCCCAGACATATCATGCAAAATCATTTTTCCCCAAAATCATCATGAAGAACTTCCATGTTTCCCAACAGCTGCTGACAATACTTTTGAGGGACAGTTTGCTCTCCTGCTGTTGGAGATCCCCAGTGTGGCTTTGCACAAAGCTACCTATACCTCGATAGTACCAAGGGTTGAAATTAAGCTCTGTGGCACTGTCTTCCCCTGCCACCCTCCTCTCCTTTTTCTAAACGTGCAGGGTGTGGCAGGGGAAGTCTAATACCATGGGCATTGGCAGCAAAGGACTACGTTTTACAAGAAACTGAAGCATAGACAGAAATGTTCATCTGGGAGCCCTTGGTTCACCACCTGGGTTTCAGCTCTCCTGGACGAGAGAACTGACTAGTTAGCCATGAGATGTCAGCTTTTACAACTCTGCACGCGTTTCCTACAGCTGAGAGGCACAAGACATGTACAACACACTTTGGTGAGCCAAGAGAGGAGGAGGTCCAGCAGTACACTGATGTTGTCTCCTCAGGGACCCACTTTTCCAACAGAGGATGGAAATGGTTCAAGCTTGGGGCACTGAGTGCCTGGGCAAGCTAATGATGGCTCCCTTGGGAGCCTCTGATAACTCCTTCCCTCTCCCTGCCAGGTATATAGATTAAGCAGCATCCACTGTTGGGAGTGGATCTGCCAGTGCCAGGTTAATAGTTGAACTCGATAATCTTAGAAGTCTTTTCCAACCTTAATGAATCTGTTATGATTCTACAAGTCCTGTGACTTCATAATATAATGAGGTCAGACCTAGGGTTGCAGCTGAACTGTTAGAGCACTCAAAATTGGTAAAGTTCTTCCTCCTTCCGTTTCTCCCTGGTTGCCTCTGCCCCAGGATAAAATGTACTAAATGCCTTTCCAAATTTTGGCTCTAGTTGCTAAAGGAGTGACAGAGGAATTGTCCTTTATCTCACAGAGTTGTTCTGAGTACCCAAAAGATTGTGAGGTATTCAGATAAAAGCACAATGGCAAGATAAATAACTAGGAAACAAGCACTGCCAAACCTTCATGATGTGGTGGAAGCACACAGCTCCTGAGGTCCCCATTTTTTATCAAACACTAATCCAGTGCCTAACATTGTCTTGAAGTTTAGTGGGGGTGGAGGGACAGAGGATGTCTGTTTTGGAAAGGAAGGAAACTCTTCTTTGATGGATAGCTTGAAAAATGACAGCTATATAACACTACCAAGATGTCTGGGATATTTGAGTTGAGCAGGGAAGATGGATTATTGGTCAGGGTTTGATGAGCCAGCTAAGGGCGTTTTGACAGATTTCTGAACTATATGATGAAAAATGCATACTTTACATATTTTTTAGATCAGCTTTTTATACAAATATATATGAGGAGGGGGCTTTTGAAAACCTCTGTAAATATTAATCTGTAATGGTCAACTGTCAGTCCAGTCAAGTTCACTTTGATGTGAAATTTCTACCACACAGCACTAGTTGCACTTGGATTGAACTTAATTAGAGATGTACAGCAAAATCTTTCATGCTGCTTTTCCACCATTTTGGAAATTAAGATCTCTGTCACACAGGTGTTAATAATAACAATGTTATAAATAAGTTTAAAGTTGAGTCTTTAAAAATTTGCAGCAGCATTTGTCCTCTGAAGGGTGTCACAATGGATATGGCTCCAAAACCTGATCTATTACAGCTCAGGGAATCTGTAGTCTTTAGTTTAGCTCCTTTTATAACTTCAGTTTTTAAAGTTATCGCCAGATGTATGTAATTACTCAGAGTTGCTGTAAAATCAGTCTCGGGGAAAGGAATCTATTATTATGACTGTAATTTTTTTTACAAGATATGGAAGCAAAATTATGCTTATAAGGTTCTGTTCTTTGATTAAACTCACTGCTGACCTATTAAAGAAATTTAACTTCTTTCTGTTTACATTAGGAGTTTGATTTCGTTTGCTCAAGCCAGGTCCTTAAACACTAGATTTTGCCAGTTTATTCACTTGGATGGTGCTAGTGTGATTGAGGTCATGATTTTGTTTCCTCACACTCAGCTCACCAACCCTACCCAGTGATTAAGCTGTTGTACTTTGTCTCAAAAAACTAATGGAATGAATTCCTCTAGAGTGAGTTTGGTAAGGAGGTTACATATTTTTAGTCCTCTATATAAGTTTTGCAGTTAAACCAGTGGGTCTCGATTGTAGAAGACTGGAAAGTACGAGGTTTGAAAGTCTTTTCTTATCTAAGTTTTTCTGGATAATACCTGAAGTTGTTACACATATAGCTCTGCTCTGAAGCATTTTCCTGGAGTACTTGGAGGGTTTTCAAAGGCACTTAGAGTGGAAGAGGATAAGATATTACCAAGAGCTATTAAAAATATCCAGACATGATTATCTAAAGAGCTTCACTTGCACTAAAATGAGATTCTCAGTATGACTATACTTCATGAACAGTTATTCACACACAAGATAAACATTACTGTACACATGTTTTCCCACTTTCCCTGGAAAAGCTCAACTTAAAAGCATGACAGGGTCTCAAATGCTCCACAGTTTTATTACTCAGGCTGTATGAAACAATAAAATATCAATAGAGCACAAATGCTAAAATGCTAAAAGAATGCTCTTTATTTTGCCTCCACTTCACCAATGCTGTTTCTCTTTGACTTTCTCCTACTTTGCTGTAAAGTTCTTAGGAATCTGCATTTCATTATTGCATCCCTATGAGCTTGGCATTAAAATACACACACTTTTGAATTGTTGTGCTACACACAAACTGGACAGTATCTCTCTCATAGATCTGAAGAACGTAAGCAGCGTGTTTTACATATTAAAGATCACTTATCGACTCATACACATTTTCCCTTTCTATTTAACACTCTAGACTTTAATATATGGCATAAAGGCCAAATGCATTGCTTTCCTTTTCAGATCAGAAGAGATAACACAAAACTTATAAAGAATGCATGAAGCTCTAAATATAGAACTGGATTTCAGCTAGTTTAATGCTGCTTCCTGTGCAATAGAAGTGTGTTTTACCTCTGGTATGCAAAAGCAATATGTACCCAGGGCCAAGATAGAGCATTTAAGAGCCAACAACTAAATGCCAGGCAATGGAAAAGCATGGAAGCACTTCACAAAGGCGTTATCTTGGCTGTTAATGGCAGCTTTACTGTTGGCTTTGACCAATATAAAAATAAAGTAGATCTCCATGGAATATTGCAGTCAAGCGTTCAGAATCTGGTGCACTTAGAGACTATTTTAATAAAATGACGACAATAATGAACTGTAGTTTGACACAGTGTAGGCAATAAACTCAATGGAGTCTGAAGCAAGCTCCCAGAAATAAGGCAGCCAGAGTAAAATACAGCGACTAACTGTTGTACGACCAAAGCAAAGGAAGTACCCAGGGAGTAGATTCCAGTGCACTCAGCAATGGGAATAACTCTAGATAGAAAGGATTCTCTCATTCAAATGTCAGTGAACAGACCAAGGTATCTGCTGCTGCAAATCAGAGCAAAACAGAAGCTAATATTAAGCCCTAAATGAAAAGTACACAAAAACAACATACAGAACAGAAAGCCAGATAGAAACAGCTGGACAGTCTTTGGGAAGAATCCAAGACTAGATTTTTAAGGGCTATTTTTCCCTGTGTTCCACAGGCTGGACCATAGACTTGTGGCCAATGGGTGCAATGTAAATGCAATTCTAAAGGCAGAGTAACAGCAAAAAGTGAGAGTGGCAAAACACGAGTCCCATCAA
This sequence comes from Rhagologus leucostigma, assembly GCA_013397725.1. NCBI lineage: Eukaryota > Metazoa > Chordata > Aves > Passeriformes > Rhagologus > Rhagologus leucostigma. The sequence continues at coordinate 1,787,329 of VZTD01000172.1, forward strand.
GGTGCTACCCAGTTAAACACTCAGTTTTCACACTGGAAATAACCATAGGAAAATATCCCTTCTACACCTGCAGAAAAGTGTGACATTTTTTTCCCAAAAAAGCTAACTTTCTAGATAATAAATCCAAAGCGCATGAAAGAAAGACAATCTCAGAATTTCAGAAGGCCACTTACAAGTGAAAAATGGGACTATGTGACGTATCACAATCCTAAAATAATGAGTTAAGCATCATTGCCCAGACAGACCTCGTCCCTTTAATTCAGTAACTGGAAATTTCAGAGACAGAAATTGGGGCCTGGACTCTGAACATTGTATGCTGGCAGCTAAATGGATTCATTGTGCTTAGGAAGCCTCAGAGCTGGATTCCTTTCCATATCATTTTGTGGGGATAGGGCAGTGCCTGGACCTTTGCAAACAGAAAATGATAAAATAGAACTTTTCACTCTTTGCAAGGAATGCCAGCATGCAGCAAAAGCTGAAGAGATACCAAAATGAAGCTACGAAACTCATTCTTAAGAGAGTTTTGGTTTAACTCTTTCCTCAACAAAGACCAGCTCTGCTCATTGTGTTACTACCATGCCCTCTTCTTGTGTTTTTCTATTCCTTTAAGGAATTGTCTCCCATGCAAGAACTCCCTCCCTGTAAATTGTCACAGCCGTCAGATGGCAACAGCCTCTTTCTCTGAAGACACTTTTGTATCTGAATAATCTTATGTATGTTAATGTTCAGTGGCAATACAAGAAAAGCCAGATTAGCCAGGCCTGAGAAGGGGTTAGCAAATCTAAGCACAAGGGCAGGCAAATTAGAAAAATGATCAACCAACTAAAAATCTTTAGGAAAATCTGAATAGGAAAAGGGAAGTAACTGAAAGGGGCTTACACATTTCAGACAGCAAATACCTCATGAAGGTTGTCTGCAAGGGTTGGATGCCTACACAGATATCCATCCACGTAGAAATCAGTATTTGTCTTTTACAAAGAGCATCCCTGAGACCTGCTGAGAATGATGAAAGAATTATTTCATGCACCTGAAAATATTTGTGTCTTATTTCCTGAGGCCCCCTTGTCCTGCTGACAGTGTTATTTGGGAGGCCCAGTAAGCAACGTCTGCTTGGAAGCATTATTCCACTGTGACCCAAAACAAGGAAGGACAGTGCTTTCACTCCTAACTCCAATTTCTTTTTTTCAGCAAAGGAAGAAACAGAGCCTTGATTTAAGATGTCGGACGTTTCCATCGGAAAGCAAAGTCTAAAAGTAAAAGAGATGCAAACAGTGGAGTTCAAAGGAGCCAAACTCCAAAACTCAAGAGCCAGCCTCCAGCCATACATAATGCAGTCTCCTCCTACAGAAGCCTGCTACTTTCGACCCCTCAGTAGACATCATTCTAGCACAAAGGTGTGAGCTGGGCAGTATAAGAGCTACCTAGCACAGCAACAGCAGTTATACTCTACTGCTTTGTCTCTAACCAAGAAACAAAATAGTGAACAAACCTTTTCATTTCAGAACTGGACTGTTTATACCAATCCTGTATTTAGGTATTTTTAGATACCCTTTGGGAAATTAAGGGTGTTATTCAAGAAAAAAGACCTTGACATACAGAACCGACCGTGGCAGGTGTGACATAAAGCATGGTGGGGCAGGGAAGAAGCATCTCCAGCTGACCCATTCACCCACCAGTTTTCTGCGCCTCCATATTCCTAGAGATGTATGTGCTCTTTGACCACATGCCCTGACCTGGAAGAGAAGAGGTTAAACACCAGCTCAGGGTAGCAACACACACTCAGAGTAACAAAAGTTTCTCAGGTTAGTAAGACTGTGGATGAGTGATGACGATGAATATAATTGGCAGTGGGAACCTGATTTCCTGCAAGCAAAGCATGTAAGTGAGCAACAGGGAAGGTATTCAAGTCCTGGAGCCATAAACTGCTCCTCTGGATGAAGTGAAGGCTATTCTTGGTATAGACTTCAGGATAAGACAGAAACTGTATCCCACTTTCATCCATGTCCCCAGTCTTTAGATTAGATTTGGCTGCTAGCAACAATTGAGGGTGGCTGGAGATTTCTTGGCTGAAATATTGCACTGCTTGTTAAAGCAGAAATAACGGATCTGATATTTATTACCTGCATTCTTTTCCAGACCTAAGAACAAGTGGTTTGTTTCTTATCTGTACACAGTGACACTAAGGATCAGGATATGATTTCAATTTCATGTTTCGTATTTTTTTTGCACAAAATGTTTTCAAAAGGTCATTCAGGTATTTTGACACATATTTTTCCTGAACTGGGCCATAACAGAAAAATCTTTCCTATTTTTGCAAATTTTGTCAATGTTATTTATTATTTTAAAGATAAAGATGTATTTTGGCACTGCTGACTGAAAGGCTTTGTTTAAAATAGATTTCATTGGCTTGTGGTTCATTTCTGTACTCAGTCATGGAGGTGATAGGGAAAATTTTGGCAGCTCTTTACACTGAGACAACATTAAGTGCAATCAAGAAGTGTTTGTAGTCTTTTCAGTTGCATGAAAAATTTCATCTTCTCCTAATCCCCTTCCTAAAAATATGAAGCTTTTTTATAGAAATCAGCTCTTTTCATGAATATATAAACTAGCTGAAAATCCTGTTTTCTGTCAGTAAAGTGACAGAAAAGTTTTAAGCAGACCTAAGCTTTGCCTTGTTTTAAAGTGCACCCAAAAGTTTGTTCTTACCCTTCTTTCTCACCTGCCTGCTCCCCCTGCTTTCAAGAAAGCACATGTGTTCAAGCAGCGGTTTCCCTTCCCACAATAATGTCATGAGTTGTGGTTGCACATGCTTGGAGCCCCTTGTGCCAGCACTCGAGGTGCTATGTGGGCCCACAGCTGCAGGGCACAGCCCCAGGACTGCATGACCTCAGCAAATGGTGGGACAAAGCCCAGCAGAAAGCACACTGCCTCTGTCATCACTTTTGGACAACCTTCCTTTGATATCTTCAGTCCTTCTTCACCAAGTCCTTTTTCCTTAGGTTATATGCAAAACAGCTGAGCCTCTTCACCTTCCTCTGTTCTGTTTTTCAGGAATAGATGCAGGCAGCATGCTCAACTCATTTGGCTCCTGTCATGCCATTGCATTCCTGTCAAGCTGCTCCTTTGAATTTCTGCTCACTAGTCTTTCATCAGCAGTGACCTCTGCACTGCTTGAGTCAGCTAACACCTCATTTGCTTTCATGTGAAGTGCCTCCTGGGCAGAGGATATTGCCAATGGCAGGTGGGTGACTAACTCCTGCTAGTCACTGGTGTGCTCAGGCTGTCAGTCTGCCATCCCTGCCCCTGCCCCACAGCCCCTACATCCAACTCAGTTTGCAGGGTCTGGGCTGTGTGTGTGAGAAAATGTATCGTAGATTTGTGGGCAGTATAGTCTTGAGTAGAAAGTGCTTTTCTCACGCTGACTTTGAAGAGCTCCTTCAGCTCTGTGTATTTGGATCTTGTCACTGTTTCTCTTGAGATTCTCAGACTAAGCTATTCTTTTTTGTCCCTCAGGTCTCTTCTTTTCTCCTTTCTTCCCTATGCTTCCTCTCTTTTTAGACGTGTGCTTTAGTATATAAATATACAGGGTACAAAATTCAGTCATTTCACTCATTGAAACTCATCATCGAATACATCAACATTTGGAGGGTTTGAGCTTTTCCTCCCTTTCATTTGTCTTCAGGGAGGTCTGAGTTTAATGGTTATTTTATTATTTTCTGCTGGATAGAATAGTATGGTTATTTGTAGCCTTAGGACAGACATAGTGGAATACTTGCCATATTTACATGGTCTCTAATATCTATACTTTTAAATAGCTCCTTAAACCTCATTGAGAGCCTAAGGATGCCTAGAGACAAAGATTTCAGTAGGGCTGTGTCTCAAACAACTTAGAACAGTGCTCTGAAAATGATTTCTTAATTATATAATTTGTTTGGGACTGCAACTTGCTTTCTGGAGGTGATAGAACTTTCCACTACAGTAGACTGGGAAAGTACATGTAATCAGCTCTGCTGAGGGAAAACTGAATTTCCAGATGATAAGGGGCAATGTACTAACTTGATTGATAGCAGCCAGCTCAGAATATGTTGGCTTTCTCTGCTACTGCTTCTGCTTCTGCTTTTGTCTTTGTATCTTCTTCTTTCATTTAATCAGAACAGTCCCTGAAGCTTGTGACTGCTGTCCTCTGGAGGGGTGTTTCCTGTGGAATTCAGAATATGCAGCATTTGTTTGACCTCTGCCTCCTGTTGTACATGGTCATGCCTCACATTTCTTGTCAGCCTTTCTTTACGGCTAATAAATTCAAACATTAGAGAAAATTATTCTTCCTTTCTGTCAGCTGGTCTTGCTTTATGCAAAGATGCTTGTGATGCCCCAAGGACTGTGCTTGTACTTATAATCCCACAGGTTTCTTGTTGGTCTTATGCTAAGTATTTCCTAAGCTATAAACAACTGGCCTGCAGTTTAACACCAATCTGGCACTTTTTGAGTGTATCACACATACACACAGACGCACACAGACGCACACAGAAACACACAGACACACACACACACAGAGATCTGTTTGCTGGGCATTACTGCTATCTAAACCAGTTTGTTTGTACTGTCTCTAGGTCAGATTGATATCCTGTTCGATATCTTTGACTAATATCTCAGCTTGCTGGTTTATGCATCTCTAATTGTGCGGCTCTCAGACACAACAAAATGATCCCCTTTTTTCCCTCGTGTATTTCTTCCCACTTCCATGTGTAAATACACGAATGTTTAAGGATTCCTCTCTCTGTTTCTTATCTGTTAGTCTTTTCTGAGATAATTGCCTTGATTTTTTTTGGTCAAAACCACATAGATTCAAGTTTTTTGATGGTTCATGGCCAACGTTACAAGCTCACCTGTCATGTACTTCCCCTGTATTATCATTTACAATGGCCTGATGTAGCACAGTATTTTAGGCAAAAAAAAGGCGGGGTTTGCCTTAAGTAGAAAATTAATCAGGCCATTTCTTCCCTGGCTGCCTAGATTCCTATGCGAGTCTGTACCATAACAAGTTTTCAAATATTTATTATCATTAATAATAATAATAATGATGATGATGATGATGATGATGACGAATTAGTTGTTAATGTATGCCCTCTTATAAATATGATAGTCTTTTTGCATAAACTGGCTACTGAATTTAGCAGACTGTGGAAAAATGGAACTTCATGAGCAGCACAAAAAATGAAACCTGCCTTTCTCTGGCTTTGTTTCTCAGGGCATACTGCATCAGCACAGACTTACTGGTGCCTGATATGGTTTGTGATCATACTGCAACAAGAAGACATTAGCAGGGAGCTCTCTATCAAACTGTCTGTATGCAGTAATTGTGTAGGAAGCAAGCATATCTGAGACCTCTGTCCTTTTGTCAAAAATCACCAGTTGATTTAAAAGGCAAGGCATGATACCGAAAAATAAGTAGACAATCTGAGTGTTTAAACAACATTTCGTTGGGAAATCCAGCTTAAAAACAAGACCAAGAAAAAACATCACTGCTAAGTGTAATCTTTTATCTGGGATCAAAAATAGGCTTTAAAGCAAGATCTCTTGCTAGAGACTTTCACTCAGCTGGGCTAACTTGTTCATTGAACTCCCCTATATGGCTAACTTCTCTTTCACTTCTTGTCCGACTCATATTTGACAAATTGTGCAGTCTTTTAGGTAACTGACAATATGCTTATTCTGTGTCCTGCTAGCATCAAAATGATCAACTTCCATCTGGTCTGCTTTTAAGAAACATTTCCCACTTCAAAGTCCACTAGCAGCATTTTCCCCATGTTGTCAACAAATTGCTCTCTCATTTAACTTCTGACCCTTCCTGTTGCCCTATAGTGATGCTACAAAATAAAATGTCCTCAAAAAAAAATGCCAGAAAGAGTTTTTTCTCTGATGGCCAGCCTAAAGATACGCCTATGCCTGGTCTTCCACTTGCCTTCCTGACATTAGTTCTGGCAGCTGTGTCTAAAAGAGGCTGATAAATTCAGTGTGCTGGAGGTAGGCTGCACTAACCAGAGGTGTCATACAGCTAGCAGGACATAAAGGAATGCAGCATTGCCACCTTATTCCCAGTTTGGTTGAGTGTTGGTTGTAAAAAACACCTAAGAAAAGCAGTAAAAACTTTGCTTTCCTTCTCACCATATACCTCAGCATAGCATTAATACTGGCACTCATGTGGAACTGTTAAATGCTATCATTATCTGTAAAGCCAAGCCACTTTTACTACTTTTTTTTAACCCTTTTAAATACAGGAAAATTAATTTTTAAATGTATCAGTGCAATGAATTTAAATCAGGGGTTTTCAGAGAATTGAAGTTAAAACCCTTGATCTTCTCTGTCGTAGTTTATATTATAGGTAAATATATTTAAGAGTCTAGCTAGGAAAAAATATAGACTAGAAACCTGATTGGACTCAGTGGAAAGCAATGTCATTGAGTTTTTCCTTTCTTTCTTTCTTTCACTTCTAACAGGAATAAACCACACCTAAGAAGCACTGAGTTCTGCATGAGTAATACATCTCTGTCTCAGGACAAGGCACGCTGGAGCCTGGGAGAAAGGGTCTGTTAAGTGCTTAATTCCCATCAACTTTCAGTAGGATTTGGGTATCTCTCTGAAATTTTCTCCACATATGCGTGGCCTGACACTTGTCTCTTTCTGCAAACACTCTGCTGCCCACTGCTAGTAAAGGCTGGTTCACCAAGGGCTCTTGGCTTTAGATAAGAAGCTTGTACAATTATATTTATAGCATAAGTACAGCTGTCAGAGGACAGCTTGCACTCTACACCTCCGGAGACCACGCATTGAAAGAAGTTGGCTGGGCAAGGAGTACATGAGTGAAAGGGTGCACCCACTTTCTTCTGGGAACCCCAGGTAACAGCACCTTCTTCCAGCAGGCCATTGGGCTGAAGGGAAGAGAAGCAACCTATGGGAAACACTGACAGAAGTGTGGCTGTCCTCGTATTGGAAAGGAGGTGACACATTTGTTTAAGCTTCAAAACATATTGCTTTTCTTCTTGGCCTAAAACTGGTGGCTTTGCTGATCAACTTAGTTGGCTAGAACACCTAGGAATAAGTCTTGTTTTGAAATAAAAGAGGAAAAAAACACCTCTTATGGCTCGAGAATACAAATTCCTCCCCACTTGCCACTGGAGAACACATGACTCATTCTTGCAGCTCTCCTGAGCCTATTGCTGCTGCATAGCTGTCAAGATCCAGAGCACTTCTAACCTTACCTGAAAGCAGAATGGATAGTGAAAAATCTCTGTAATGGTACTATCAGTAAATGAGAGAACTGGGGGTATAAATCAAAGGCTTTTGACTCTCATTTCGGTGAAGCGGAAAATAGAATTGTCCAACTTGAAAACAGAGAAAAAGAAGAACAGAGCATTGGGTATAGAGGAGATGGACAATAGATTAGCTTAAGGATTTAAAGAATCACTGCAGGAGCTCACACATAAGGCTTTTCAGTACACCTGTGTGTGCTTGGAGGTATATCCTACAACACAAGTATTCCCTGCCCCCAGATTTCAATAGAGCAAGGATGAAAACAATAAAGGGTTCAGCTATGAAGACAAAAAGATAGTGCCAAGAGAAGCAAATAATATTCTCTCACAATACTAATTTCTTCTGCTGCTTTTCTATCAGTCAAGAAACAGACACCTTGTACAGATTTTACCTCATTAAAAACCAGAATTGTATGAAGAATATCAAATGTGCTCTTCACATTTAAAAAGTGTAAGAACAAAATCTTTCTTTTATATTACATCAGCACTGATATTAGCTTTTAAAGCTCTCTGGAAAAGCTGAGAAGTTTTGCAAAAGCTACTTTAATACAGTTATACTGTAACACACTTGTTCTTACATACATAGCAGGAACTATGATATAGATTCGTACGCCGTCAAGATTACATAAAAGAGGTATTTTTCTTTGGTCCAGCAATAGCATTCTGAGGGGTTTGTGGTAGATTATAATTAATGCATTGTAAGTCTTGTCTCCATCTACATGCACTCATGATAACAGCTTTTTTGAATCGTATTTCAGAACCTCCCAAAGAAGAAAAGACATTAAGACATGAAGTCTGCCTATGCCTGCTTTGGCTTCTGAGCTCATGTCTTCATACCAGGTATTTTGAGAGTCATAAATCTGCCTGCCAAGAGTTGTCTTCCTTAACCCCCTCAAGATAAGTGAGAATATACATTATTAATTGGTTGTATCAGGGTCATTCACTTAGTCAGTTCAGGCATATCAATATATTCTTATATTCTTTTTGTTCTGAATTTTAAAAAAGTACAAGGAGTATGGAATAAAACTCCAAAGTATTTGGGCATACATGCATTAGGCTTAGAAATTAAGCTCAGCTGTTCCAAAAGCCTAGGCACTGGTTCCTTATAGATGTTGAGGTAAAGATATCCAAGAAAAAAGATACAGAAGTGTCTGAACAAACTCAGGCAGAATTTCTTTCACTTCAAAATTTATCTTTCTCAAGCATCACTTATCACCAGTGAAATATTACTTATGACTATTAAATCTGCAGAGTACTTTGAATCTCCATTGTCAGCATGAGTCATGTTTCATCAGGAAAATAGCTCCGTTCTTAATAACTGCTCAATTTGTTCCCTCATTTTTCCTTCCATTTAGAAGTTGTAGCAATACTTCTCATGAAGTCCATGCATCGAGGACACAGATGGTGGATGGGGTCCAGTACCATGACTTGAAAATTAATTACAGAGCTCAAGACACCAGTTCTTGTAGCCAGAATATTCTATGCCTCCCTAACATGATTCAGGACATTCCTTAAAGACGTAAAGGTTTTCACACTTGTAAGAAAACCTAGAGGAAATTATTTATGTCTTCTCTAAATTCTCACAAGATTAAAAAAAAATAAATAAAAATTAAAGCAATGGAAAATGAGGACACAAAATTGCCTGTCTTATGGAACTTCCATCACACTTTGAAATAGTGTACAAGACAAAAGAGACTGTAAGTATCAAGCTGCCCCTTGTTAGAATCATAGGATCATTTACCATAGAAAAGGCCTCTAGGATCAAGTTTAACCATTAATCTTGATTTGACCCAGCTTTGGATCTGACCCATAATGTAACAGTAGGTTATGGTGAAGGAGTTTCAACTGGACATACAAGACCATAACAAAAACAGACTACAGTTGAGTACGTAAGGTTACTTACAGACATCAGATTTTTCCTTCTTGAATATCAATGAACATGGTAAGGGACTTCCTCTCTTGTTAAATAGATGCTTGTTGTGGCATTTTAATTTTTCTCCTGAAATTAAAATAGATGCTTATGATTCTCAGATTGATAAGCAAGCGTCCTGGACACTTACAAAATACATTTGTTACACATTGGGCTTCACCATCAGTTGGAGAAGAATAATATTTCCAGCATACAACATGATTTTTATACTGCCTAATATGAGTGTAGGATGTTCTAGGATGGCTTTTTATATTCAGTCTCTAAGGAACTGAGCTAGAAGGGCTTTTCTGGCTCAATTGTCAATACAATGGTGCTCAACCATTCTATAATGCATCTAGGGATTAATTTATTGCCATTAACAGAGCCGTAAGGGAAACACAGGTGGCTAGGAACAAAAATTACCTATCAGAAAAGGAGGAGTATCAAAACCTTTTCAAGTAATGAAAGGAGAAAATAGATTGTAAGTGAAAACGACAATACTGCTAGAGAAGACTGTCTGTTATGGGTGACTGCTGACAAGCAGTTGTGAGATCCAGCCAGTGACAAAGGAAAACCAGACAGCGATATACCTCTGATTTAAGTGAAATCCCTACAACACAAGAAACCTCTAGGGAGAGTAAGTTTGGCTATACTGGAGTGCCTTTAACTTGTGTAACCATTAGTAAGCTAAATTAAAGCTAACAAGGGCAGGTATTTGTAGTAGTGTAACCATGGCAGCAAAGAACTCAGACTAAAAAAGGCTCCACCTGCTCAAGGACTTGCATAAGTACTTGCCATTTGGCCCCACAGAGCCCTTGACTACCATAATTACACCTCTAATAATATCCAGGCTAGATATGCTGCACATAATAACCACAATATGGATGCTTCTTCAGACTAAAACTCCCTTAAAAGGATCCAAAGCCCTTTGGTGTCCCTAGCAGACTTTCCATTGATTTCAGTGAACTTTGTCTCAAGCCTTTTAACGTTAAAGATGAATGTAACATATTAAATTATTGAACAGAGTACTTGGTCTTAATAAGAGCAAATTATTTCTTCAGGGTAATAAAACTGATTCAGCTGTAGTGAGATAACAATAAAACAGACTCAGGGAAAACTAATTAAAGCATTTTGAGTACTAGAACTAAGTTTCTCCCTCTCTGACATAAGAAATTATTTTCAGAACTTTTATAAAACATTTATTCTCATATAAAGAAGGTAATAAAAGTGATATACTGTAGCCTTCTTCCCTAGCCAAGATCAAACTACCTACCTTCTATGAAAGAAAACAAATTGCCTAGAACACAGAAAAAAATTGTTTACTATTGAAATGTGAAAGTCTATTAAGTTTTGGGCTGTGATTGCTCTCCAAATAGCTTTTACAAAGTTCTAAAGAAAAAAAAAGGAAAGGTGGATCCCCAGCTCACAAGACAGCTATTAGATTTCTGCGCAATCAAGGGTCACCAGACGACTGTGCTTTGTTCCATCATCTAGACGTTTTTCTATTAAGGAGAAAAGGATTTCTAGGAGAAATCGAAGGGCAAAGCTAGAGAAGGTGAGTTGTTCTTTAATTAGTAAAAGCCATTACTGGCTTTACTGAAGGTCAGCACTCCCCAGCAATGGACACAGGCCACTGCAGTAAATATGTGTGGGTACCAAGAAGGTGATTGAAGGGGTTGAGTGGGGGTGTTTAGACTGAGAGGGATGAATTTGGGCCAAAGAAGCTTTGGAGCCTGAACCAGAGCAGTGTGTGGCAAGTCAAATGAGTCCATAGAAAGAGAAAAGTAACATGTTATCATGATCAACAGAAATATGAAACAAGGCCCTCCCTTACAGTGACTTCTGTGGGTACTTCAAGCCTTGATAGAGAGGGGTTAGATCTAAATAATCATTTATGCTGGTATTTAACTGCAGATATGTGAGAAGCCCTGTTGACATTGCCAAGCCAATTTCAAAGAGAAGAACAGATTTAAGTGCTTTGCTGGATGAGAGCCAGAGGCAGCTGAAGTTAGCACTAAGATCATTTTGGAGTGTTCTTTTTATTTCTGAATTCTCAGAGCACCCAGACATCTTCCTGGATAGTCTTGGGAAGGATTATCAGGGTAAAGCAGATTTAAAACATGCAGATTTAAAAACATCTGGAACAGACCTTGAGACACTAGCTGAACCCTTTTCCATAGACAAGAGAGAATTTCCGCTAGACCTTAAATAGAAATTTTGTATTAGGCTTTCAAACAGCTTTAGGGGCTTTTGTTGACTTAGAGGCTATTTGTTGATTGAGACTTTTAAAACAAAATATCCAGGTAATTTTTTTTTCCTTCATTGGAATTACTTTATAATCTTCCTGATCTTATTTTTCAGGTCAGAAAAAGGACTGTGTCCAAAAACATTTCCTAAGAAACTGGATTGTAATAATAAATGTCATCCAGGTATACCAGATAGCCTTTTTTTTGGATGCCATCCCTTGTTTTCAAAAGGTATTTGAAATTAATTATCACACTGGGAAGGACTGTAACGATGGGCTTCAATTCAACAGAATTGGCTTCTGTGTTTTCTAATCCCTGGAAAATAAATTTTCTCCCTGGTTTTACAAAACTTTCTTTCAGACTGTGCTATTTGCTTCCAGTTGTTTTGGACAATCAGGAAAATCCCACTCCAGACATGGCTGACTACAAAAGTTCTACTAAATTCACAGGAGTCCAGAATTTTTTCCAGTAGAGTTATTTCCTAACCCCTGGGTCAAACCAATAGAAAAGGACAAATTCCCAAACTCTAACGTGGTCTGAATTGTTATGGATAAACCCTTGAGAACCAAAGGCCCTTTCATCCACTCAGATTTGGAATGATGCACATTTCCAGTCTACTAACTTTTGCAACTTGAGGATATAACACAGTGCTAGAATATCTTTTCACCATTTGTATTTACTTGAAATTGTGTCAGGTCTTACTTGGTTGGAAACAAGGACTTTGCCTTTTTTCCTTCCATTTCTTAAAAAATAGGCTTCCACAGGTTCTTACTGAAAATAAAGTATTCTATACAGACTTCACAAATCAATTTTGTTCATGACTTAAAGACAAGCACAGTGTCTGGGGGACTTTTTCAGCCCTGTAATGCAGCACTCTGTGTTTACTCCTGCAGTTTATGAAGAGTTCAGGACATGGATGGTGCTCATGCTCAAAACAAATTCTTACACAGAGAAAAATGTAGTATTCCTGTTCTCCGGTACAGATTTACAATATATTGAAGTCTATTCTGCATCACTGCTTAGCTGGCACTTCAGGAATTTTTAGCTAATTGACAGTGATGATTAGGAAGAATAGCATTATCTCATATTTAAGGGAACTACAAAATTCCAACCTCAGCATTCCTGTGACATCTGTGTGAGAAAACAGTGACAACAGATGAAGACGGCTCTGGGAACCTGCTCTGAATATTTGTATTCAGGGGAAAGGTTTTGATTTGGGTTTATCTTTGTGTCGTGATGAAAAGCTGCGTGATTAGGGTGGTATTCTTATTGGGACACTATTTCTCATTGCTTGTTGCTGCAGTAAATGTTCAGTGCCCCAACAGCAGCACAATTCATTTGCTCAAAGGGATGGAAGTTGGTTTTTTTTGGTTGGGTGAATTTTCACAGGTGTTGAAAAAGGCTATTTAGAAGTACTACCCAGTTTGTCAACACATTAAAGTTAGATAAATCTTCTTGCCACAATTGTATTAATGGGGTTTTACATTAACAATTAAGTTCTAAAAGAAAGAATTTGTTCTGAAGAGGTGTCCCTTTGGCACACAAAACGTTGCATCTTGCCAAAGATCCTAGTTGCGCATACACTGAAATCCATATTCCTTCCTGACTTCTGAAGCTTGGCCACGATTTATCCCTGAGGGACTTGGCACCTGTCAGTGTCTCTTATTGCCTTGCAAAATTACAAAGTTTTCCAACAGACATTCTTTCCTCTCTCTGATATCTGTAAACACTATACTATATAGACATTTCTTTTTAATTAGTATTTTTAACGCTCCATTTTCAATTAATTTGTTGTGTTACTTGGTTAGTATTTTCAGGGACTTTCCTTTAAAACTGTTCATTTGGAATATTTTGTTTCTCTGGAGTGAGTTTTCCCTTCACCCCTGTGGCTCCCAGCTCATGTCTGTGGGTAACAAAAGTGCATGTACACGTTCCCAACACCTTGGGAGGTGTGCTTACACAACTGTCTTTCATCACCTGGATCAGCGCTCCAACTGGGCTTTCTCAATCTATTCAGTCCCCAAGACTTCCTTCCTCATAGAGCTTCTCTAGGCCTGAATCACTTCAGTGTTTATTCTCTTTAAAAAATAAGAGAATAAATGTTTTTTGAATGATTAAGGTTTTGGTTGAAAGTGAGCACTGTGCTTAATACAGAGTTTGTTATGTTGCAGTAATTTCTGTGAGGTGTTATGACCTACAGTGAGGCATCACCTTTAAAAACACAAAAACTCTTCCCAATTTTCAAAAGTTCAGAGCACTCCTGGACTCCAGCAGCTTTGGTGGGAATGTAGGGTCAGCTCTGGCCTTCCCTGAAGTCAAGAGGATTTTTATCACAGAGTGAGTTTTGGCCTATACATTTAAGCAGTATGATCAAATCACTTTCTTTTTGAGCCTAGATAAGGATTTCAGTTCCTCAGTTTAATGCACTCCAGTCTGAAACATTTGTTCTTAACAACTGTGAAAAAAAGGAAATGTTCAGGAGAAAGTTGTGCTTTATGCTGGAGTTGAACTTGAAGTGATCTCCTGAGATATCTTTTATTTGTATGTTAAGCAGAATGCACATTTATGGTGCTGTATAAATAATAATAATAATGCTATTATCTCTCTGTATTCTGTTTATTGTAATCTGTTTATTCTGCAAAACTCAGCAATGAAAGTAAAAATAGCCTCACTATGTATTTTCAGTGAAGATCCATAGCCGTTTTTATTTCATACAAACTTGCTTTTCCCCAGTTATAAGGCACTTTTGTATTTAAAGCTATCAAAAGAAAACAAAACTCAAAAAAGAAAAAAACTCAAAAACAAATGTTCTGACATCATTAAGTAACTCAGCTCCATAAAAACATGAGGGCATATAATCCAATAATGTTCTTAAGTACTCCACAATCAAATCAGTGAAGAGTTCTACCTAAAAATCAGTGGTGGTTGATGGCCAAAGGAATAAAAAAAATTAAGTGGAACCATACAACTTGAGGAATTAGTCATGAGACAAGGAATCTTTTACCTATAAATCAGTGTGAAACCATCTCAGTTTCAGTAAGTAGCCACACTAGTTAGGGATTGATGGTCTATAGGGATCAACATTAAAAGGCAATAGCTACCACATTGTGGTATATAAGATATTAAAGCTATTTCCTGTACCCAACAGAGGAAATCAAGAAAGCATTCAGATATTAATGTCAACCAACATTTGTGAAATGAATAGGCTTGACCTCAGTCCCCCCTCTTTTCCAGCAGAAACGAGAAGCTGCAAAAAGTGTCTCCTTATTTGTGACCTTGAAATCACCAATTCTGTGAATGATTAACTTAGTGCAGAAGGAGAAGGAGGACAAGAACACTGGTAAAAGGAAGAAACACAGAGGAGTTGTGCAAAACTTGCCGCTCATAACGACACCCTTTCCACAGATAAATAGTTTTTTCAAGCTCTTAGGCTGCCAATCCTGCTCTTTTATCACCTGTAAATATACTCATGGCATGTAAAAAAAACCCTCCTGAAATAATTCAGGGAGAAAACATGAACTGACAGTCTGGGCATTAATCACAGTATTTTATATTACTCTAGTATGAAAGTCACCACCTTTAGAAACTTTCATTTATCATGCTTCCCTGTTTAAGCCATTCACAGAGGATTTACAATAGTTTCTTCATTCCAAGTCTAGGAAATTGTTACAAATGCAATAATCAACACTGGAAACCCCCAACAGCATAATTTTAAAAGCAAGAACTGCTTACTGCTGCACAAGATTTTAGTGTGGTTTAATGTTGACAGACACCAGCGGCCAGCCTTTCACTGAGCAACACGTGCAAGAGCCAGGGGATGGAAGTTTACTCTGGGAAGAGATGGGGATCACGTTTTTAAATCCGGCCACACTGCTGATTGATCTCATCCAAAATAAAATACAGCAAACTATGCTACATTAACACCTTATTTGCATAGGGGTCCTAAAGGCTGAATGCAAAGAGAGCTTAGCTGAAGGCATGACTTCCCCACTGCAAGCAGAGTCACACGATGCAGCAACAATCCTAATGACTCCAGGAAAATTAAATTGATGTCCATCCTTGAAGAGCAAAGGCCCTAAGGCATCTCTCAGGATGCTTTAGCTGTGGCTTGGGGGCATGGAATGGCCTGATTGTGCATCTCTCAGGCTGATGGTCAGACGAGATGTTGGCTTGTGCCAGACTATAGTTTAGCAGGCCCCCTGGGTAACCCCGCCTCAGCGCTAAAAGCTTCTTTATTGGTCAACAGTGCTTCTGAGGACACTGCCCAAATACTGAAACAGTTTGTCCAGCATGGAGGATGTCTGGGCATCAGAGAGCAGAATATGCGGTGCCTTATGAGCCAGTTCCGAGCCAGTTCTGAGCCATTATGCCTAACTGATGGCTAATGGATGGCTCTAAAACCAGATTGCATTTCCCTGGGACTAAGGGAGGTGCTGTTCCTCTCCTGCCACTGTGCTTTCCATCCAGCTGCCTCCCCAGGGTGATGGATGAAGCTGGATGCCACGTCCTTTTGGGTGCCAGCTTCTTCATGGTCAGTCTCACGCAGTGCTGGCCCTTTTTAGGAGCCAGGCATTTTGGGGAGGCAATGGGTCATCTGCACGAAGGGTTACACCTTGCAAGCCCTGCTTGCATGCAATGCAATTGCTGACCTGCAGTGTCCTTTTTTCCCTCACTTACTTTAACTTGTTAGCTATACATAGCAAGCCCACATCCCCTCATGTGACCAGGGCTGCTTACTGCATCTTGTAGCATCTATCCAGATTCAATACCTGCATCACTTCTGACAGCTTTTGCTACAAAGACGTCTGAAGCCTTTTTGTCCCATTTAAGACCTCTCAGTCCTTTGCTTCTGTCTAGCCCTTCCTGGCCCTGGGTTGAAGTACATTATTAAAAATTCCTTACAGACCTACATTAGTATAAATTAAGAGGTAGAGGACATTATCCTGCATAGAGTGTGAATTTTTATTCAAATAATTCTATTAGCATAATTATCTTTTTCAGAAATTAAATGAACATTATTATACTTGATGTGCTACAAATTATAAAAGCAAAATTTCACTTGTAAGGTTGCACAGTTCTAAGCAATTAGCCATATTGCACCCAGCAAACCAAAATTAAACACATAAATTAAACCAGCGGGGGGGATAATAATGTTAGAAAGTTTGTTCATTCTGAAGCTCCAACTAAAGATGGTTCTGACAGGAACAGGTCAGACAAGTGGGGTTAACATGTTCCCCCACACTTTCTAACTTGCAGTGTAAGAATCTTACTTGACAGAAAAATTATGTGGACTGCTTTCACTAGGGATAATAACATAATCTAAACAAGTCATTTCCTTGTGTGATCCGTGTATAATCTTGCAATCTGTCCCTAATTTTTACGATATGTAGCTGTTTTGGCATTTTAATCAATAGGCCCATTGGATCTGAACTCAGCATTCATACTTTTTTTATGTTTATTGAATGCCTGTGGTTGCATTTATGTGCAGCTACCTGCACAAAAATATACAGCACTGTATAGACACACCTTTTATTCTACAGGCATTAATTATTACATCTGCCAGAATTTATCAACATAGAGAAATACTTCCAGAATTGCTAAAGTATTTAGATGGAAGCAGTAAATTAGATAGCTTGAAGAGACACGTGAATGCTACTGAATGGTCTCTGAAGGTGTCTCACACTCGCCAAGTTTGCTGAAATTCTTCTAGACCAGCTTCAACATAGGAAATGTCCTGCGTTTGAAAAATACACATTTGTTTCACCGGACTTAGAGTTATGCCAGTCCCTCAGCTGAGGGACCCATGCCGTCCTTTGCTGTGCAAGTGCTCACCATGACGATGTGGAGGAGCTCTCCTCCTCTGCTATCTAGTAGGTCACAGTCAGCAGGGATCAAGAGCACTTACAGCATACTCTGCTCTCTCTGTCAAATGAAAATTTTATTTGAGGCCAGGCCTGGAGTGCTGCAGTGGATGGCTATAAACTCTTCAGGAGGGACAGTTGTTTAGCCTGGAGAAGACTGAGATGGGACCTCATCGATGTCTATGCATATCTGAAGGGAGGGTGTCAAGAGGATGGATCCAGGCTCTGCCTGGTGGTGCCAAGCAACGGGACAAGAGGCAACGGGCAGAACCTGATGCACAGGAGGTTCCACCTGAGCATGAGGATGAGCTGCGCTACTCTGCAGGTGACCATGCCCTGGAACAGGTTGTCCAGAGAGGCTGTGGAGTCTCCCTCACTGGAAACATTCAAAAGTTATCTGGACACATTTCTGAGTAGGGTGCTCTAGGGGACCCTGTTTGAGCAGGGAGGTTGGACTAGATGACATTCAGTGATCCCTTCCAACCTTAACCAATCTGTGATTCTGTGATAGGCAAGGAAAGAGAGGTAGTGGGGTAGCCCTGTGTTTTGACTGGCTAGAGATGAGTCATGGTGACCATAGGGCTGAATGTTTGTGAGTAGGAACCAGAGGGAAGGCCAAGAAGGCAGAAATCAGGGTGGGAGTCTGTTATAGACCACCTAACCAGGATGAAGAGGCAGACAAAATATTCTATACACAGCTGGTGAATGAGCCAGCTGGGGAAGGCATCCCACTGGACCTGCTGTTTGTGAATGGGGAAGGGCTGGTGCTTGGGGCCTCTCTTGGGCATAGTAATCACAATTTTGATTCTCAGAGAAGGAGAGGAGTTATCAACTACCTTGGATTTCTGAAAGGCAGCCTTTGGCCTCTCTGGAAAACTATTTTGTAGAGTCCCTTGGGAAGCAGTCCTGAAGGGGGAAGGAGTCCAGGAAGGTGGGAAACTCTTCAAGACAGAAATCTTAAAGGCACAGGAGCAGGCTCTGCCAGTCTCCCAGATGGCAAGCAAGGAAGACCAGCCTGGCTAAACAGAAAGTTTTGTCTGGAACTCAGGAAAGAAATGCACTTTAAAAGGGACTCACGCACTTTAAAAGAAGGGACAGGCAACATGGGAGGACTACAAGGATGTTATGAGATTATACAAGGAGAAAATTAGAAGGATCAAACCCCAGGTAGAACTTAATCTGCTAGTGTTGTAGAAGACAATTTTAAAAGTTTCTATAATACACTAGCAACAAAAGGAGGACTAAGGATAATCTCCACCCTTTATTGGCTGCAGGGGAAATACAGTGACAAAAGCTGAGGAAAAGGCTGGGGTGCTTCATGGCTTCTTTGCTTCAGCCTCACTATTAAAGACCAGTTGTTCTTTGGGTACGCGGCACCCCGAGTTGGAAGAAAGGGACAGGGAGCAGAATGAAGACACCATAATCCAAAAGTAAATGGTCAGCAACTTAATATGCCACTTAGGCATTCACAAATCTATGGGACCAGGCATCATCCACCCAAGAGTACTGAGGGTGCTGGTTGAAGACCAACTTTTTATCATTTACCAGCAGTCCTGGCTAACTGGGAAGGTCCCAGTTCACCAGAAGTTAGTAAATGTGATATGGTCTACAAGAAGGGCTGGAACTACAGGGCTGTCAGTCCTACCCTGGTGCTGGGGAAGATCACGGAGCAGATCATAGTGAGTGCCATCACATACATGTACAGGACAATCAGTGGATCAGGCCCAGCCAGGACAGGTATATGAAAGGCAGGTGCTGCTTGGCTGACCTGATCTCCTTTTACGACAGAGTGACCCACCTGATGGCTAAGGGAAAGGCTGTGAATGTTGTGTACCTGAGCTTCAGCAGAGCCTTTGACTCCATTTTGCACAGCATTCTCCTGGAGAAGCTGGCTGCTCGGGGCTTGGATGGGTGTGCATTCCCTGGGTAAAAAACTGGCTGGCTGGNATATGAAAGGCAGGTGCTGCTTGGCTGACCTGATCTCCTTTTACGACAGAGTGACCCACCTGATGGCTAAGGGAAAGGCTGTGAATGTTGTGTACCTGAGCTTCAGCAGAGCCTTTGACTCCATTTTGCACAGCATTCTCCTGGAGAAGCTGGCTGCTCGGGGCTTGGATGGGTGTGCATTCCCTGGGTAAAAAACTGGCTGGCTGGGCTCAGAGAGGCAGGTGACTGGTGCTGCCTTCAGCTGGCAGATAGTCACAAGCGGTGTCCCCCAGGGATCAGTGTTGGGGCCAGTCTTGTTTAATATCTTAATCAATGATCTGGACTAGGGGGTTGAGTGCACCCTCAGTCAGTTTGCAGATGGCACCAAGCTGGGTGGGAAATGTTGATGTGCTGGAGGGCAGGAAGGCTCTGCAGAAGGATTTGGACAGGCTGGATCCATGGGCTGCGGCCAACTGTATGAGGTGCAGCAAGGCCAAGTGCTGCGTTCTGCACTTGGGTCACAACAGCCTCAGGCATTGCTACAGGAAAAGGACCTGGGGGTGCTNGCTCAGAGAGGCAGGTGACTGGTGCTGCCTTCAGCTGGCAGATAGTCACAAGCGGTGTCCCCCAGGGATCAGTGTTGGGGCCAGTCTTGTTTAATATCTTAATCAATGATCTGGACTAGGGGGTTGAGTGCACCCTCAGTCGGTTTGCAGATGGCACCAAGCTGGGAGGGGAATGTTGATGTGCTGGAGGGCAGGAAGGCTCTGCAGAAGGATTTGGACAGGCTGGATCCATGGGCTGCGGCCACCTGTATGAGGTGCAGCAAGGCCAAGTGCTGCGTTCTGCACTTGGGTCACAACAGCCTCAGGCATTGCTACAGGAAAAGGACCTGGGGGTGCTGGTCAACAGCAGCTGAACAAGAGCCAGGTGGCCAAGAAGGCCAGTGGCACCCCTGGCCTCTATCAAAAATAGTGTGGCCAGCAGGACCAGGGCAATGGAGCTGGTGAAGGGTCTGGAGCACAAATCTGATGAGGAGCACCTGGGGGAGGTGTGGCTGTTTAGCCTGGAGAAAATGAGGCTCAGGAAAGACCTTATTGTCTAAAACTACCAGAAAGGAGGTTGTAGTCAGGTGGAGGGCCGGTCTTTTCTCCGAGGTAACAAGAGACAGCATAAGAGGAAATAGTCTCGAGTTGCACCAGGGGAGATTTAGATTGGCTATTAGGAAAAATTCCTTTGCAGAAGGGGTTTCCAAGCACTGGAACAGGCTCCTCAGGGAAGTGGTGGAGTCACCATCCCTGTAGATATTTAAAAGATGTGCAGCGATGGTGCTCAGGGACATGGTTTAGTGCTGGACTTGGCAGTGTAGGGTTAATGATTGTACTTGATGATCTTAAAGGGTTTTTTTAATCTAAAAGATTCTATAATTACCTTCTACATTTTATAGAGTTCATCCCTGAAAAAAGGGTAAAAATTGCCTCTTTTTCCTGCCTGTTTCATAGTGCTTTGAAGACGAAGCAGATGATGCACTTACCATGAAATGTTCTGGGGTTTGGGTAGTTTTCTAGCAGAAGCCAGGTTATTTGCTTTGGCCTGAAATATACTGAACTGTTTGGAGGCTGACTGCTTTAGGGAACATTTGTCTCCTCATGGTGCGGCAGTACCATGGTGATATAGAAGTGATTTGCCAATTAGGAGAGATTTCAAGAGAGAGGTCTTTGACTTGCTTTTTCCTTTCTCCTCTATCTTTTAGTGTGCCAGAATTTTTTGTTTATTCATGTTCTTATGTCACACACTCTCCTAACTGTCTTTTCTCTTCCTTGGAGTGCCTGTTCTAATATCCAAGAAGGATTTGATTTATAGGGAATCTTTTATACATCAAGATTATATTTTGAGTATTTGTCTAGTCCATACGAAATGGATGGAGTTTTGTATGTATTTGTAAAGGTATTGGGAAGAAGAGTAACTTCTGATAAAATGCAAGTGCATTTAAAATAGGTTGAGTATTTTTGCTATGGTTGTTTGGAGAAAGGGACAAAATTAGTGCTTCCCAGTGTCAAAACTGAGCACAGGAAGAAAGAAAAAGGAAAAATAAGGGAAAGGAAAAATAATTCAGAATTCCATTTAAGTTTCTCTAAATGACATTAAATCCAGGCTTACCAATCCAAGTAATTGAAACAAATTGATCCAATCACTTTTGTATTGCTTCTGTTTTCCAGCATAAGAAGGTATGCTTTTCCAGAAAAAGAAGCTATTATTTTGTTTAGTCATACAGGTGTAAAACCCTCTGGGCAAAGAGCAGTAAGATTAGTGAGTAACGCTGGCCTCAGTCAGGCCACAGGGCCTGTGAAAGAGAAATGCTCAGGGAGCTCAGAGTATGCCATCATTCTAAATCCCACTGAATCCCTGTCACGACAAACATGAGCGTTTGCAACAAGGGCACCGACTGAGCTTAGTGTTTACTCAGTGATCTACTTCTGCCTCAGGAGTGTGCCAACAGGAAGAAGTGTGAGGATATAATAAATATGGCCTGAAAAGGGACTTCTGTAAAGCCACGAGGAAGTTGTTGAGTCTCATTAGTGTAGTGATTCCTGAAGTGCTGTATAAAGAGAATGGCAATAGGGGTGTAATTTGTTTGTGACTACCCCGATTTGTCCATATCCTGAGTACATCATCTTCCAGAAGAATTAATTTAATCCTTCTACCTTGAACTGATATATGAGGGGAATGATGTAGTTGTTGTGTCTACAACAGTTTATCATCTTATTCTTCAACCCTCCATCTACCAAGTATCAGAGATGGTGATGTATCCACTCACATCTATCAGTCCCTCTCTTCAGCAGTGACACGTATTTCACCTTCTCAGCAGCAGTAATGCCTCCCTTGACTAATGCTTCCCATCAGTGTCCTTCCATGCTTGCCTCATGAAATAAAAAAAAAAAATAGAAAGAGAAAGAACAAAGAAACAACAGCAGTAATGTGAAATCAGAGGTGGTGCAATTTTGCTGGTGTGACATACATCCAGACAAAATGATCAGAAATGCACAAATCAGTCCTGCAATTTTCACTTTTCTGCAGTATTTTATGCAGATGAAACTTGAAGACCTTTACATATTTTTGCAAAGAATCCAGTGCAATGCTGTGGATTTGATGTGATTTGTGGTTAAATTACTTTCAAAAGGAGCATCGGTTTGAATGTACAAGGGTTCTTACTCCTCTCATTATTTGGAGAACAGCTATTTAAAATCAGTCTGAGAACTATATACCCACTATGTTTTTGATGATTAAACCATTTGTGGGACTAGGTACCACTAGTTCAATACAGCAGGATTTCTGTGTTCCTCTAACTTTTTTTATTTATCAGGTACAACAGAGCGCGAAAAATAGTTAATGAAGGGTGATTTTGTTCGGAAATCATGCAAGGGAACTCCCCTAAACCACAACTTCAAGTCATGTAATTAGTACTCAGCAGCCATAATAAGGAAAAGAAGAGGGGCAAAATAATGCATACCATATATAGATGTGTCACAACACCTTGTCAGGTATAAATCTTACATTACATGTAAAGAAGCTGTGATAAAGAGCTTATATGATTTTCTGAGAGAATTTTTGTCAGATGCAGATATTCCTGCCTTCTATTATATTGCTTTAACCACTAGACTATGCTAAGTTAAAGATGATCATAGTCTACTGAGATCTAACTGGGCTTTATCAATTTTTTTTGAATAAATAAGTGAAGGGTATTAGTGATATGTTAATGGAATTGTTGCCCAGGGCAGCTGGAACTGGAGCAGGAATCAAGAGAGGCTTTCAGAGTAAAAATAGAGGTGAAATGAAAATTAAAATATTAAAACCAAAACCCTTTGATAATCATATAGTTTTTAAAATATCAGGAGAGATGGGGAGAAGGGGAAGGTCTTCTAAAAGGTCATCTCTAGTGTCTCCATCATCCAATGCTGGATTATTGTCCTTAGCTTGACCCTGTAGGGGGAAGCCAGACACACTGGGCCAGACTTGCAAATGCCTCTTGGGGTGTCACAATGGCTGTTTTTTACCCATGAGGATCTGCATCTTTTCTCATAGTTTTTCAGACTTGGGAACGTGACTGAGCTATAAAGATTTAACAAGTTGGGCTGAAGGTCCTGAGAAGAAAGTACAAGGTATACAAAATATAAGAAACCAACTGGCACAATCTTGTTTAAAAAAATGCCTTCACCATGCATTCTCCCTCAGGCGCTAATTTTAGGCAGGAGGAGTATGATATCCTATAGTATTGCATCTGTAATTTCAGAGCAAATTGTGTTTTTATAAGAATGAGATACAATGTCTTTGACATACACATCTTTCTTTTCCAGTTTTTGGCATCAGTTTAGATTTGGACAGGAATGAAGTGATTAAAAGCAGCAAGTGCTCTAATCATCCTTCATTCAACCTTCTTAAGGCAATTCACTACTAAGGCTACATTTGAAGATCATTTCATTATTTTTCAACAGAACCCAGTGCTAAGAAGATGGCAGAAGCATAAGTTTGTCTGAAAGAACTAGAAGAGAGTGAAACACTGCCTATAACCTGAAAAAAGTTATTTTAAAAGTAATTTTAGGTGTTTTCTCAATATATAGATTCAAGGGACTTTTAAAATTATTATCTCCAAAACAATGAAAATCAATATTATATGAATGATGGTACTCCTTTATTAGCTAATTATTGTTCCTGTAATTAACTGAGAGCAACTAATCACAGTGATACATCTTTTGAATAATTGACTGATTGAGGTGATGACTAGTTTTCAAATGTATTTGTCACTAATTTGTAATTCACATAGGTGAAAATGTGCAGTAAAGTTGATGGCTGCTTGGAATCTGAAGTAAGAGAACAATCCTCTATTCACGTCCATGTCACACTGCTGCGGTGAAGCAGCTTTTTAAGTGCTGCTTGAGGGAGTTTGCACATTTGCAACTTTGTCATTAGTGTATTCAACTCTCTTCCCTCACAGGAGATTGACGAAGGTGTGGTCAGCATCCTAAAAAGGGGAAGATACTTCTCTGTTTATCTGACATTTTATCCATATGCACTCTGAATTCCCCTCTGGTAAAAGTTGCCAAGTCAACAGCCTGAGAAACTGGAATTTGTGTTTATCCGAAGACTATGGGAAAAACAAAAGCTATCTGCTTTATTCTATAGCTGGCTTTAACCTTGAATAATTTGACAGCAGACTGGTAACTTCACTAGAAAACAGTGTTCCAAGGCAACAAAAAACCCTTCAGAAATTTTATCAAATACAGTAAATAATTTTAGCTGGAAAAATAGAGGGAAATGCAGCAAAATAGAAATATTGTATATCTATGTTTCTAAACTATCAGAGTTTGCTTTTTCATTTGGTCAAAATGTTAGAAAAGGATGAGAAAAGGGCAAATAACTGGCATGAAAGACATAGAAGTGAATTCATGTTCAGGTGAAATTAGGGTGCTCACCAGCACTGAGTGTTCATAAACCTCGACATAACTAACCCAGAAAGACAACTCCTCCAGGAGGTGACTCAAATTTCAAGTGCCCCTGCAAAAGCATCTCTGCTTCCACTGATTGTTCAGCAGGCCTATGTAGACAGGGCAGCTAAATTAGACATGTCTCAGCTGTCTGAAATTCAGTGGTGTGACCTCTAAAACCGTGTCACTTTGCTTAAATTAATTATTGTGGGCTAATAGAAAATAAAAGGGGGGGAGCTGTCTCACTGAAATTGAAAAAGTATCTGTGTTCAACTCTTCTTTTTTTTTGACATGAAAAAGAAAGAAAGAAAGAAAGAAAGAAAGAAAGAAAGAAAGAAAGAAAGAAAGAAAGAAAGAAAGAAAGAAAGAAAGAAAGAAAGAAAGAAAGAAAGAAAGAAAGAAAGAAAGAAAGAAAGAAAGAAAGAAAGAAAGAAAGAAAGAAAGAAAGAAAGAAAGAAAGAAAGAAAGAAAGAAAGAAAGAAAGAAAGAAAGAAAGAAAGAAAGAAAGAAAGAAAGAAAGAAAGAAAGAAAGAAAGAAAGAAAGAAAGAAAGAAAGAAAGAAAGAAAGAAAGAAAGAAAGAAAGAAAGAAAGAAAGAAAGAAAGAAAGAAAGAAAGAAAGAAAGAAAGAAAGAAAGAAAGAAAGAAAGAAAGAAAGAAAGAAAGAAAGAAAGAAAGAAAGAAAGAAAGAAAGAAAGAAAGAAAGAAAGAAAGAAAGAAAGAAAGAAAGAAAGAAAGAAAGAAAGAAAGAAAGAAAGAAAGAAAGAAAGAAAGAAAGAAAGAAAGAAAGAAAGAAAGAAAGAAAGAAAGAAAGAAAGAAAGAAAGAAAGAAAGAAAGAAAGAAAGAAAGAAAGAAAGAAAGAAAGAAAGAAAGAAAGAAAGAAAGAAAGAAAGAAAGAAAGAAAGAAAGAAAGAAAGAAAGAAAGAAAGAAAGAAAGAAAGAAAGAAAGAAAGAAAGAAAGAAAGAAAGAAAGAAAGAAACAGAAAGAGAAAAGTACTTACAGCATAGTCCTAGCATCCTATTGTAATTTTAGCACTCGAAACATATTTTTTTCCCACCCATATCTGGATTGACATCACTGAATGTTTTACCAAAACCGAAACAGATGGTGGCTCCAACATTTTGATCACTGTTGGACTACCATGGATATCTTCAGGCCATTAAACCTCGTAGATGAAAGAACGTTTTCTTGTTCAAATCATGCAACGTGGAACTTCACTACAGGGCCAACCACTGTCTGGTGGGGAAAGGATCTTCACACAGATTTCAGATTTGGATTTGCAACTACAAAGTTAGAGACAATTCTTCTGTGGGAACAGGGAAAGGAAAAAGTGGGATAAATATGGGGTTATTGTTAATCTAGAGAGAAAACCAAGCATTAACCAGGAATAATTTAAGAGGTGGTTTCCTCATTCTGGGCTGTCACTCCAAAGGTGAATCCAAATTCACAACAGGAACACTACTTGAGAAATGTCTTCCAAAGCTGGATGAAGAAAAAAGGCAAAGTTACGTCTGAGATCCAGCTAATTCTCACCACTCCTCTGACTTGAATGGTATGATTGTGAACAACTAAGATTTGACCTTGAAACAATTTTCATATTTGCATGGAATGCTCTGATTTGGGACTGCAGATGCATAGCTTGGCCAGATGTCAGGCTGCATGGTGTGAGTGTTGACTTGCTCTTCCCTGTCTGCAGTCACCAGGGTGGTTCCCGTGCACAGTCGCAGGGTCATGGTCAGCACTGCAGCATTGCAGGGCTGCAGACACAGAGGCTCCTGATGAAGGCAGAAGCCAATAGCCCAAAATCTGACACAGAGCCCTGATAACCACTGCCTGGTGGGACCTTCAGCCAAGAGACAGACACCTCTAACTACTCACTCACCCAGAGAAGACATATTGAGCCTAGACTTTGTATGGTCTAGACTTTGTACGCCATTTCTCACTCCTCCGGGCAAGTGCAGTTTAGCCCTCACCACTCTTGTGCATTTTGCCTGCCTTCGTAACACTGAAACAGTACAACCTCTCTCAAGCCTCTGGTTTGAGCAGTCTGACCAGGCATCAAATCAGTTTTCAAAATAGAAGATCTAACTTTAAAGGATCAGAGAAAAATAACAAAACCCCATCTGTCTAACCAGACACCAATCGCTGTGTTATCTGAGTGCCTCACAAATAAAGCATGTCATACAGAACACTTGTTGCCATTTATCTCCGGAATGGTGTTTGCATATCAGCCTTTATCTCGGGATTTTGCAAATTACCTAAAGGCATTTGAGTCAAGGCACAGGGAACAAGGTGAGTAGTAATTGCAGTCATTCAGACCTCATGACACTTTTCACAACTGTCAAATAACAAAGTTAACTAATGAGATAGTCCACACCTGTGAAAAGATTCATAAAGAAAAAGAACTCTATCTTCTTTTCCTACACTAACCTTTCAGTTAATTGCCAAAAGGCTCCAGCTGACCGTCACAGAAAGCCAATTCTGTGCATGTAAGTGTACCTAAGGCAAAAAAAGCCCAACCTTCCATGGAGACAGTGTATAGACTCACAAGAGAATTTAAGAGCATGGCTGTCGTTCTAAGCCAAAGTAGGATTCCACAACACCAGGCCATCCTCAGTCCCATAACAACCCTGCACCCAGAGAAACCTAATTCCACTTTTTCTTCCACATTTCTACCTTGAAAATGGAGAGAACAGCATTTGTTTTACTCCCTTCGACATTGTGATTTTTTTTAAATTACTTTCAAAAACTTGATAGAAGACATTTCTGAGTTTTAATTGATCACAAGCACTATTTTTCAGATGACAGGACAACAATGATGCAAAAGCAGTAGGTGGCAGAAAAGGTTTCAAGTTTGGATTAAAACTACATAATTTGGAATAAAAGTTTTTAGGATGTAGATCGCTGAGATGAGCCCTCCTGAGGGAGCTATAGCAGAAACACTTCCACTTCCAGGGAACATGCTGCATTACTGCATAAAATTTCAGTCCTTACTCAAACACTGACCCTTTTTTGTCTCTCTCTGACTCAGTTGCACCCCAAGGGGCCAGAAGTCTAAGTGTTTTTTCAAGCAATTATACATGATTACATAGTGGTGCAAAGTGCCATAAAATGAATCAGTGAAGACATTTGCAAAGAAGTGCTCTCATAATCCTTGTGACGGTGTACAATGGAACATTTTATCCACACTCAATCTTCATGTTTCCTAGATTTACATTATACATCATAGTCATATTATAGGCAATACAATCTGTTGAAGTATGGTTTAATTAGCTTGGCTTTTCTTCTAAACAGAGGTCATATAGTTAATTATTAAGCAGTCAAAGGAGTCAGAGAAGTCCTTTTTATCATGTTCTGCTCCATAATCTTCAGAGTGCAATATCTTCTGAGGAAGGTGCAAGGACTAGTCTTAGAGGAAGTCAATAGGCATATTACTATTCTCCAGAAGTTACCATCGAGGTAGCTCTTGCAGCTGTGAGCCAAAGTCTAAATTAAACAAGGCCTGTATCTGCAGGGACTCTGAAGGTGTCCCATCTATTCAAAAGGGGCAAGCTTCTGTGATATTGATGATACTTTATGGGGCAATACTGTTGAGCTCTGCAAAGCAAGGACAAAGGATTGGAAATATCATCATGCAAAGGAGATACATTACTTATCCTGTAGGCTTGGCTACTCACTGAAGTAGGAAGGATAAGAAAGGAGATTAATTTATATAGCCTGACCTACCTCACATTAACTGCACAGACACATTTTCTTATTTGTGGTAAATGCAAGGTAATCTTTTCCTGCTTATAAATTTATATTCCATCGTAACCAATGGAATCTTGTTTGTAACAATTCCCAAATGCCTGTTCCTTAGAGGAATCCTCTCAACCCTCATGGTAAACTGCCAGGGGTTTAAACTCCTTCTGGGGGTTCTTCTACATCCCAAAGATATGCACATTTCAGTACATTAAGAAAAAAATCCCACTACGGACAGAAAATTTATGTTTTGTTCAGAAAATAAAAGGAAAAAAAAAGGACAAATCAACAACTGATTCACAATTTATGACTTGCTAAACATTTTGCTTCATAACCACAATCTGTTTACATGAATTGCTTTAGTGTAAAAGTCAGAAAGTTAATTGCTCAGTTGCAGGAACCTTAGATAAAAGCTGGTTCAGTAACTATAATTCACTGCAGCCTACCAGAGGTCTGGAAATAAATAACTTTACACCAAAGTAATCCTACTGCCCTCTGATGCTTCACAAGGAGCAGAAGGGGTTTGAACCAAAAAGAGCTTGTTTTACGAAAGATAATGTTCCTGATTGTAATTTATTCCAATCAAAGCTCCCAAGTAGCATAATTTCTGAGCTCTTTATTTCTCTGAGTGTCCATTTCAAGAATATCCTAAAGCTCAGATGAAGGTTTTCAGAAAATAGTGCCTGTGCTGGTCTGCTCTCCAGGCAGATTCAGCAGTGATATACTTTAAATGCCACTACGTCGCTTCTGACAGTCTATGTTTTTCTACATTCCACTGGAGTCCAGGAGCCTTTAAGATAATATCCAGAAGTGATTACATCATGTCCTTCCTTTTGCTTCCCATAAAGTGAAATGTCATCTCTATAAACTTCTACTCCCTTTTAGGCCCTCTGGGCAGCATCTCACTCACTTCCCTTCAGATCAAGGGTCTGCAGAAGCAGTAACTCCCCAACAGCCCTCCGCACTTTGTCAGCTGCTGTTGCCAAACTGGACAAGAACTTTGTGGGAGCTGCAGGATGCATCCTGTAAGAGCTGTATTGATGCATGAGGCAGCATGGAGATAGAGCCCAAGCCCAAGCAAGCTTTCTGCCCTCCCTGTTGTGCGGTTAGGACCCTTTTTCTTTTCTGCCCAGGAACAGCCTTTCCTGGGGACCTGTGGGATTGCTGACTGCCCAGGGTGGCTTCCAGCTTCCACACCAGCCCCCCCTTGAGGCATACACTTCTCACAAAGCCAAGGACCAAGGGCCTCCCACTACTTGCAAGAGCTGGTAGAGGGGCCTTGGATTACGATGTTACAAAGATGTCACTCATATCCTCTTTGCTTTTGTAGCATGTTTGAATGGATCTAGACAATTGAGTTGTCACCTTGAGTTGGTGCACTTTTGTCCCTTTACAAATCCCAGTCACCTCTGCCCCGGCGTCAATGTGATGTGCAATAACTGTATTGCAGACCTTAAAAAATAACAGTCTAGGCTTGTTCATGAATGCCTGTTATGGATATTGAACTCAGAAAATAGGTAACTCTCACTTGTATTTGGCCTTTCTCCCTGGCTTCTTTGCTTTGACAGACACGTTTCCAATATCCTATTATCTTGTGTGTTTGTGCTACAGTAAGTAGGCACAACTGATTTACCTTTTCTCTAACATTCACTGCTTCTATACTACCATCCTGCCCCTCCTTATTAATCTTTTCTTCTGAACTGAACAAAGAAGTTTGTTAAAAAAATGAAGAAGAAGATTACCACTGAAAACTGCTGTGAATCTTTCTTCCCTTCACTGCACAGCCTCCACCTATAAACTTTCCTCAGCTTTTTACCTCCCATTTAAAGAAAACTTCCTAGCTTGGCCATTCCTTTCCCTTCCCCAACATCAGCTCTGTGGGAGCACAGAGCCAGATGACTTTCCAGCACCTTCATCTTTGCAGCAATGTCCCACACCAGCCCTCTCCCTGGTTTGACGGCCTTGGGCCAAGTGGAGCCACAAACAGCAAGCAGCATTTTAACAGATAATTCTTCACATAATTAAACGCTTTCATTTTTTTTATTGCATTTTGGCAACCAAAAATCCCAAAAAATGTCCATACCGAGTCACCAGCAAGGTCTGACAAACTATAAGCGTGTCCTCCTCCAAAATCATGAACTGACTGTAAGGCCATATGTTTAAGGAGCCACATGTCAGTGAGATTCTCATGACGCGCACGATGCTTCTTTCTTGTGAAAAAGAGATCTTTTTGTTGGACTTCTCTAAAGATGAAGAATTATCAAGCAGGAAGTGAAGAGGCTTAACAGATAGAGAGGGTTATAATCATAGAATTAATACCATCACAGATGTCTCCAAGAGCAACTGTACTTAGGAAAAAAGTTACTCAGTGAACATGTGAATCCCTGCTAACTCAAGAATATAATTCACTAGGTACCAATTGATTGTCAATGACTACTGTCTTTTTGTTCTCAATTTTCATTTATTTCTTCTAACTCAGATAAATAAATCTTGTTTCGACCCTAATGCATGACTCAGTGTTCAGTACAAAAAGCAGGTTAGTAGCAGCAGTTGCCTCAGCTGGGAAGAACCAGGTGCCTCTCTCTGTCTCTCGCCCCTTTTGTAGCAGTAACTACTTGGTGTGGTGAAGATAAGAGAAATGCTATTCAAGAGTTCAAATGCTCCCAGTGAAACTAAAAATTAGTGCTGAAAACAGCCCCAAATTGAACAGCAGATGTCAAAAAGTCCCCTTCAAGCCATATGAGGGAGTAGAAAAGAAGCAGAGGAAATGAGAGATAGAAGGATGACCTGTTTTTCCTGTGCTTTTTCACTGAATGATTCCAATAAACCTAAAGCTTTCTTTTTTTCAACAGTAAATAGAAAGTTACTTCAATGAAGGCCATCCCCTACAGCCACAGGATTCATTCCCATAAAAAAAAAATTTAAAACTTACATCTTCCTTTTGCCAGTCTATAAAGGTGAAGGAAATTAAAGTTACATGGATTAAGCCTGCTATGACATCTAGGCATTCATTCATGCATCCCCTGGCTGAACTTCGGTCATGTTGCAGGGCATGGCTCAGCACGAAATTGTGAACCCATCTGAGAAAGGGACAAAGTAGTCTCCCAACTTATTTCCTGTGGGCAGCATGGCGCTAGAAAGGGCACCGTCACTACTCATGGTGACCAGAGCTGTAAATGTTAAAACCTGAGAGTGTTCATGAAGATAACATTGCCCACAACTTGGATGCTTTGGTTGTTTGGTGAGCAACTGAGGTTTAGCAGCCGCATCTAGATCTCAACAATCTCACTGGACTCATATGTACATCCACTTCAGGAGCCCTGCCCCCCAGCTGCTCTTGTTAAAAAATGTTAATGTTAGGAGAGGGTGGAGAGAGGTTGTACACCTGACACTACAGGAGGATTTCAGCTTCCCAGCTCTGACAATGGTTCTGCAGAGACCTCCTCTCTGGAAGAGAGGAAACTGCCTAATAAGGATTTCAGCATGGCCCTCAATAAGCATTCAACTAAGGAAATAATATTTAGTCACTGCATCTAGTGAAGGGTGAAAAACCTTCATGGGTTTAAAATTGACTTAGTTAATGATGGAAATCTGTCTGCACTAATGTGTTCCTCAGGTAAATGTGCCTTGTCTTAGTTTAGTGTAACTGTTTCTTCACGTGTGTTTGTATGTGTGTGTGTATGTTTATGTACACACTACTAAAGTAAATGGCACTCATATAGAAATAACATGTCCTCTGCCCTCCCAGAAGCTTAAAACCATTCTGTTGGTTGAAAGAAAATGAGCAAGGAATTTATAGGGTACAGCTTTACACTTATGCGATATTTTGTATTTTCAAACCTTTAAACTACATCTGTATTGGCAATGTGTTTTGAAGTTTCTGGAATCCACTCATAGATGGAAAAATTCTTAAGGACTTTTCTTATTTTCATTTGATCCACAGTACTGCACACAAAAAGAATATGCACAAATGTTTCTGTGAGAACGAAGAGATACATCAGTCTGTGAACCCAAAAGAACCACAGTTGAGGCTGGTTTGGATTTGTCATTCTTTTCTGGCAGTGTGTTTCTTGCTTGCTGTATCTTTATCATGGGAAAGTAATGTGCCGAAAGATTCCTACAAAACCCCTTGTCCTAGGTGACTTGGAGATCACGGTGTATTTTGAGACTCTTCTCAACACCAGGTAATATTGTAAGCTGGATTGCTTACAGCTTTACGAGACTACTACATCCATTTAGTGGAAGTATTCCTTATGATGGTGGTGATGGTGGTTAGTGGTTTTTTTTATTTGTGGTAAATATTACTCTTTATCTGAGGTTGGGGAAAACACTTTTTTATTCCCTTTTTTTTTTGGCACCTTCTCCCATCCTCAATTTGAAAAGTACCTGCCTCCTCCTATTATAAAGAAACTGTGGTCTTCATGTCAGGAGTGTAATTTTCCTCTTCCCACAAATAAAATTTCCAAATTTCACGTCATTGTAGCCCATTGCAAGAGAAGAAGAGAATCTCTCAGTTCATAAGTGCAGGGAAAATTTAAGTAAATGCTAAATGTCTGCCCCACTGGACATGAGCCAGCCCAGGACTAAAGTGTGATTCTTGCAGTTAAGTTTCTGAAAAAGTACTGTAGTTCAAATGTTAAAAAGACCACAGCAAAATCTTAGATGAGTTGTTGTTTTTTTGGGAAAAACTTTCTTGTAAAATAGAGTGCAGATGAAACTGCAGCGTAATTCTGTGGGAAAGACACTAGGAATTTCCTTAGTTCAAACTCCTGCTGAAAGCAGTGTCAGTCAAGAAGTCAGATCAAGCTTATCAGGGCTATATCCTTTCAACCTCCTTCAAAACTTCCAAGGGTGGAGCCTGCTCAGCCTCCCTCAGCAAACAGCTACACAGCCTGACTGTTCTCACTGGGAAATATTTTTTCTTATATCCAGGCTGATTTCTGTCTCCTTTCACTAAATCACCTGCCCCGTTCAGCAACGGGTCCACATTTTTCTTTTTCATCCTTTTACTGCTAAGTAGCACAGAAGCTTCTATTGTTTCCCTTGATATCCCTCAAAAGTATCAACTCCAGCTGAGCACTGGCTTTTCTAGCACCATGCCTACCTGCCCAGACAAAGTTTCTAAATCCGTCTTTCGAACTCCTTCTTGCTGTCCACCCTCTGAATTCTGCCTTTTACATTGCCCAGTCATGGCCATTCCTGAGCCTGGTTTCCCTCACTGTGCCTGAGAGGAGACAGGGCAGCAGTCAGGGATAGGGGAAGGGGTCAGGGAGAAGGAGTGGGTCAGACAAGAAATCAGGAACAGCAAAAAGCAAACTTTCTCTAAGCAGAAAGAAATTCTCTGTGTTTTATATTCTGGGTATCTGACTTCATACTCTGAAGCCTGATTTCCTGAAATGCTGAGTATTCCAGCTGCAACTGAGCTCAGTAGGACCTGAACTCTGCTTTAAACAGATAAAGCTGAGCACACTGGAAAAACCTGGCCACAGGTGCCTCAGACTGAAAAACCAGAATTTCGTCTGTGAATCTGTAAAACAGGGCTAATAATATCTCTCATTCTCACAAGAGTCTTGTATAAATAAATGCATGCATTGCAAAGTGCTCAGACACCACAGCGATGAGCTCAATAGAAAAGCCCAGGAGGCAACTGAAAATTTTGTCTTTAGAGAAGGGTTTGAATAATGTGCAGCAAATAAGGCTTGAGTCCTCTCATCTGTGCAATATGGAGTAAACAAGAGACTGAATAACCGCTGATTAAGTGAGCAGTATCCATCCTGCATAATGAATGAACTACGGTAGTTTGGAAAAAATCTATATGCAACTGTGTCATTAAAAACTATGTCATGATACATAGACATGGTGGAGTGGACATTTATCTCCTGATAATCACTGTAATTCTGACTTTTCCTGATTTTTTGGTAGAGTGACTCTGCAATCTTAAAACTGTTCTTTTAACATAATTT
Organism: Rhagologus leucostigma; assembly: GCA_013397725.1. Classification (NCBI taxonomy): domain Eukaryota; kingdom Metazoa; phylum Chordata; class Aves; order Passeriformes; genus Rhagologus; species Rhagologus leucostigma. Next base: position 1,821,768 of record VZTD01000172.1, read on the forward strand.
CTGCACACACTTATATTTATGTTTACTTAAAATATTGTGGTTTAATACAGCTTCAAACCGGTCTATTCTTGGCATACAGACTTACTCCCATAATTTTGATAAATCAAGGAATACTGTCACAGTTTACATTTTCTATTTGTTGCACTAGTTCCTCCTAGTGTACATGAATCCTTCTAGCCTATCAGTGGCTGAAAATTAGTTTCTTCTGGGGTTTAGTAGTTTCCATATTTAATCCATTGCATCAGTAATTGCATTACAAATGTATGTGTTAAATGTGTATCTGGCATAAAACAGGCAATCCCATTACTTAGGGAAGCTGTATTCATGTCTGCATACACAGAAAAATCCTGGATGATGTGTTTGTCATAAACACTTGTAATGAAAAAGGAAAATTGGGTTGTGGGTTGCTAGAAGGAGTTTAAATAAATTGCTTTATTGCTATAGAAAATTTCAAAACTAAGATGCTTTGTAAAGCAAGGTGCAGTACTGATCTCAGAAAGTAATTTTACTTCCTTTAAGCCAAAAGAGTTTTTTTAAATTCCATTCCAGTTTGGTCAGGCACCTGCATTCAAAACGTGTCCTGCTATAGAAATAGAGTAATTTTTGGGTTACTTGCAGTCTGGCTAGGCTTACTATTAGCTTTTGTTTGAAATGGCACTGTGCTATCCTCATTAAACTTTCTGCTAAAAGGCAACCCACTGCAGGGGATTTACCCATCAGTTCTTGGGGCAGCTTCTCTAAGCACGTTAGCCAGTTTGCAGCCAGACTTTTTACCCATTCCTATTCGTTGCTGCCAAAATTAAGCAGTCTTTGTTCTGTCTACCACTTGGGAACAAGGCAAACACACTGCCAAACCAGCAGGAGAGCACACTGCTGCACCTGAGAACTAGCATCAGGCTCCACCAAAACCCTTCCAGAAAGAATTCAAAAACCAACTCCTGGTGTCTGCTGCTGCTGCTGCTGGTAATTACCTCATCATTAAAACAGATGGGTTTCTACAAGGGAAAGCAAAAGCACATTTACGTGAAGGTAAAATGTCTGAAGACTCAAATAAGTGTCATCCACAAGAAGGGCTTTAAAGTTCATACGCGGTCAAGTCTAGCATGAAGAAGAGCAGATGGTATGCCAGCACCAGAAACAGCAGCAATATTTTGGGATTAACCTGGCTTTTCTGTAACCAACAAAGTGCAGGGATTATCAGCTTTCAAGATTTTGTTTTCTTTCCTGTGCTTTAGTGTCACACAATTTCACAGCACAAAAATATGACAGACAATGCTGCTATCCCTCCTTTGGATTTTATACTGGGATGTTATTGGAAAATTCAAGAAAGAGATGAAGATGGCTTAAGCTTTCAACACCACCCTTGTCATCAGACCAAGAACTTGTGTGGGCACATAGAGGAAAGAAACATTACATTGATGAGGGAACAAGTATATTAATATTTTGCTGTAACTTTTCTTCCTCGAGAGGCTTTAAGGATCTTGACACACATTTACTGTCAGATTGAAGTCCTGCCGCTGAGGTGATCTCTGCTCCCTCATTGTCCACTCTGTCACCTCTTGAAAGCTGCTGTTCCTGTAGCTGAGGTGGCTGGGTGGCTTTTGAGCCACCTCTTGACCATAACATTTTGCAGGGCAGCATGTTGCCATGAATCAAAACAGATTAAAATCTCCTTTAATTAGCCTGGCAGCTAACTGCATGGATTTAGGAGAAGCCCCACAGTCCATATTGTGGGGGCAGATGTTTCCCAGAAAAGGGCAAGGCAGAAGCTAGAGAGGGAAACTGCCTGCCACAGTTCAATCTGCTTTGGAATGTACATCAAAGTCTTCAGTGAAATATGATGAAAACATAAAAAAAAGATGAGGAACCTACACAGAATAATAAGATTCATGTGATAACTCAAGACTAATATAACCTAACCTACAAGATCCTATCCCTCCCAAGAATTATGTCACTTTTCCCAGTGACACGAATCACATAAGAAATCATTGCTTTTGTGAACAAGGAAATGTCATTTAAATCTAAGCGTTTAGCCTGTTGAGGGGAGCTTCCTAGGGACTGGTAGAAATTAAAACGAGGATAAAAGCATTGAAGGATTTTGTTTCATTAAAACTACAATTGATACTGGATAGTATAAATATTCATTTCCAATTTAAAAAATAGAAATTTAAACAACAAACAAGACACAAAACAAGGAAGTGAACCAACCCCAGATAACATCTTTACTCACTCCCTTGTCTTTAGTCTGGATCAACGTGCAGAAAAGGAGGAGAAATATTTAAGCTAATAGGAGACAATTATAGCAGTCAAGCTTTTTCACACCCACCTTTCATTCCCTTTCTGAAGCGTATTTGCCACCCAGACAATAGCAGGCAAGATATGCCATCCATTGTTTTGGTAATGACAAAGGTGGGTGGAACAGGGGCTGCTCGCATGATCCCATGACAGAGAAAAATTCCCTGTCACTACAGTGTGCTGGAAACGTTGTGTCTGAGAACCTGTCTTGTGCCATCCCTTCCTGCATCCTCTCCCAGATGGGGGGCGGTGGGGTGCCACTAGGGCAGCACTGAAATTTGGACAGAGAACAGGGCTCTCTCTGAAGCTTGTGGATGTGTTTCTAAGGCCAAATCTCCTCCTGCTGCCTGGCCCAAACTGCCCTCCTCTGTGTTGGTTTGAAGATTTCAGCATGAGATCGTTCTCTTCCAAACATAATCCAGAGATATGAAAATACTTTAAACTCTTCAGTCCTTTGCATGATCCAGGATCCCCTGGGCTTAGCTGAACAAAAGGGATGAGAATCTCCCAACTGGAGCTTGCACATGCTCCAAATGCCACACAGGGTTTGCAGTAATTTGTAACCATCACTAGCACACCAGTGCAATGCCTGAGCCCTGACAACCCTTCAGCCGCATCCCACTGCCTGGGCTGCAGCAAGAAGCACCTGTTTGCACTGCAAGGACAGCCTTGGAGGTCTGGGGACCACCGATAGCCATATCGTGTGGTGCTGGAGCACCCAGACATTTGGGAAAGCTGTGTGCTGACCAGGCTGCACTATTGCTGAGAGCAGCCCACCAGCCAGGAACAGTCCTGCGTGGCTTAGAAGAGGTTATTGAGGTATATGCCATGGGAAACCTCTTTGTGTTGCAAGCAAAGGCAGCAGAAATCTGTATAATAATGAATAGATGGTTTCAGCTTTGTTTTCTCAAACTATATCCTCCTGCCATATGAACTACAGGCAATGGAAAGTAATTGGTGACTACTAGGTAGAAGATTTTGAAAAATGCATATAGCTTAGAAAAGCCTAAGTACTTCAATTGACATCCTATTTTAAAAACCTGCACCCTTTCTCCCCTTGCACTGTAGAGGATTCAGACAAGCAGTCCTCTTATCAGATATATGAATCCTAAAATAAGGAACACATATAGCTATAGAATTTGATAGGGTTATTGGAATGGAAAATGGCACTTCTAGAAAATACATAACTTTGTTGTTTCCAGTCTGTAATACAAAACTGCATCTGGAACCCCTGTTTTTGTGGCAATGTCTAAAAGGAAGTTTTATTTCTGCAGTAATGAGAGGCAAAGCCATGGAGCTTGCAAGCTGCTTCGTATTTTGCATGCCCTGCACAGAGGCTGCTTTTAGAAGGCACTTCACCTATACAAAATGCTGCCATAGAGCAACAGCATAATGGAAATTTTACGTTCTCTGCCCCTTGCAAGACCTTTCTGGCTTCCCAGCACACAGTTCAGTAAGCAAAGATACAAACTAATAACAAAAGAGAAAATGCTTTTATTTATTTTTCCCTGATCTCTAGGGTGTCAGTGACACTCAGAACATACTTCCCAAATGAATAATTTCAGTATTTATGGCTCATTCAATTTCAGTTTGCACACTGCATTTTATCCAGCTCGGGCTCTGTCAGTGTAATGCAAAAGATAGCCATTCAAGATACTGGGTTTCTATTCTCCATATATGTAACACTGGCCAGAATTCAAGCCCAGAGACATAACAGAGGCTTTTGTGCAGATATTTTTGGCTGATATTAGGAACTGCTACAATAAAGAGGGATGGAAGCCATCTGCAGAAAACACACACACACACAGACAAAAGCAGTTTTACTGGTCAAGAAATCCAGGATCAATGCTTTGCTTGAGCTCTGGATATTATTAGAGCTATGCAGGAGCCAGAATTTCTGTCTCAGAGACAGTCCAGGATTTTGAATCTTTCCATATTAGATCAGAACAGAATGTTTATTTTCAGAATTTTCCCTACAAATGTTTTTAATTAAAATGTTATTTTCTGTTTTGACATTTGTCGGTTATAATTTTTCATTTAAAAGGAAAATTTTTCAGTGAAAACCACTCCAAAATGAAGCCAAGCAATTCCAGTTTGATCAGCTTGTCATTTCAAAACATTGCGTTACAGAAAGTGAGAAGGTGGCTTCATTACTTTCCATTTTGTTCAATGTGAAATATCATTATAATCAATATTTCCTGCAAAATGTCCCAGTTATAACAAGCTGATACTATCTAACATAAAGCTGCTTCCACCAAATGTTCTTGACCATATTTGCTAAGAAGTACTTATCTACACAGGAGAAATTCAGATACCTGATATCCTTTCTGTGAAATTTTTCTCGCTTCTGCCTCCCTCTACCTCATTTCTTATTAAAGCCTCAGGAGGAAGCAAACTAGAAAAGCTGTAGGGGAGGGGAAAAAGACCTAGTGGGAGAAGCAACAGCTGACACAAAAGAAGGAAATGCTGCCTTAGGGATACCACTAAAGCTAGCAAGCAGCCCCTTGCTTGCATATTCCTCACTCCCAGCGAGCTGGGGTGGCAAGTGCTGTCTTGGAGACATGAGCTGAGCTGAGCTGATCTAGGCTGATCTGGAAAGCATGAGCTGAGTCAAAGTAGGCTAAGCTGAGCTTGTCATCTCACTCATGCAGGCTGTGTTCAAGGGCTCTGGAGCCAGCCTGGCTGAGCCCTGAACTTGGTTCAAATGAAATATTTAGTAGAAAAGCCAAGAAGATCATCTCTGCACCAGGCACAGACTCTGGCATTTTGCTCATCCCTGTCCTCGCTGTGCTCTGCCAGAAGTGGAAGCAGAGGCATTGTGCTGATAACACATCCCTCAGGACGTGTCCAGCCAGGCTCCCTGAGACGTGGCAGAGAGGCCCTTCCCTGGCAAGAGGCATTAGCGTAGCTTCAAGCTCAACAAGGGCTCTCTCAGCTGCCCCATAGTAACTCTGCATGGGGTCAGTCCCTGCTTCTCTCTGCCCAGCATCACCAGCAGCAATGCCGAAAGGGTCAAATGTTGAGAAAATGCTGCTTAAAATTGAAATGCAGGCTCAAGTCCTCACAAGAAGCACAGGAAAAACAGGCACTACCAAACGCCCTACAAAAAAGACAACATGCTGAAGTCATCAACCTAAATATTTAGAACTGGAAAGCTAATATAGGGAAAAAACCTAAACCATTAATTTTAGGAACAATTATTTACAGAATTATTTATGGCGTAGTGAAGCAAAAGACTTATTCCACACTTCATGAGGATTTACACACAGGTTTCCTTCTGCTACTGTGTCACGTGGACACTTCAATCCCTCTTTCCTGACTCAGTCTGCACCCCCGGCCAGGCTGCCTTGAGAGGCTGGAGAGGTCTAGGGGCTACAGGACAAAGCCCAGCACTCCTTTCCTTGCCCATGGTGCATGCTCTGCCTGCCTCTGTGTCCAGTCACGTACATCTGGATGGAGACCTAAGGCGTGGCTGGATGGCAGCAAGCTTGCAGCTGCTTCCAGGCTTCTTTCCCCTTTCCCCTCCCCTCTTTTCCTCACACTGCATGAGGACCCCACAAGCAGCTCCATAGTGTGGTTCCTATACGCAGTAATACTTTTACATCAGCTGCAGTGAGGTGACGCCAGCTCGGTGATGCCTCTTGCTGCAGCAGTTCTTGTCTACAACAGCGCGGCAGTGACAGTTTGATTCAGACCCTTACAATGTAATTGCTGTTTATGATTTGAAACTCTATGATTTTGTGCTGCTCTGTAGTGAACTTTGAGAAATTCAGGGCAGACTTAACAATTTTTTTCAACTGAAGATCCCACAGTCTGGATTCCAGATTTGGCATTGCACAAGGGCAGTCTGACCTTAACTTTCAATTCATGCCACAAGTGTGTCAGCCTTTCAAAGCAGAGTCTCTCTGGTGTTTATTTGGGGCATGCTTAGAGCTTCTTGGTAGGACAAGAAGAGTAAGGTGTCAGCAAAATGGAGAATCCAGTGCAATATTGTCTTTGGCTTTCTTTACTTTTAAATGAAATACTTCTGCTTCCTTTTAAAACAAAACATGAGGGTTGTTTCCTCCCTGTCTGGGTTTGTTTTGCAGTGTTTCAGCTTAGACTGGGACTTGTATGGTATATTATTAACACAATTTATTAATAGGAGTTAATAATGGAAGCACAGACACTTTGGGGAATGAGATCACTACAATTAAGAATAAGAGGAGCCTACACATGAAAATGAAACCTTACATTGCTTAAACAGTTTTAATAATAACTAGTGAGTTTCCACTCATTAAGATTACGTAATCTGCATCAGAGAGATGGTCAAAGAAAATATATTCAGAGATAAACTGAAGAATAAAACAGGGCAATGAATGGAGAATGAGGTCACACCTCTTTCCAAATATGCAAATAGATAAACATCAGAACAATAGATTTTCTTCTGTTCTGTTCACAAAGGTGCAGTTTCCTTATCTGAGATCCTTGTGAGGCTAGTAAGAACACAAGACTTAATACAAAATCTCCCAGAGAAGACAAACAGTTTGGCCTGGCTGGCTTTATTGTAGTAGAACCCTTTGTATATGTACACATACACAGAATATATATGTATGCGCACATGTAAAACCAACTACACTTATTTTTCACTCTACCTGCTGTTCCCTTTATACAGAAATATAATTACACAGAAGAGTGGAAATAGGAAAACAGTAATTTCTTTCCTTTAGCTCAGTGGGATGTCTTATGTGTGTATGTATAAGGCTGCTGTCTTTGTGACATGCAGACCTACCTCTCGAGACCTACTTCAGTCTTCAAATAGCTTTCATGTGTCATCTTATCTATGATGATAACAAGCAAGTCCATATTTCTTTGCAAATCTAACAGTATTTACTACTGTCAGTAGTTAAACCCTAGACAGAAGGAGCATCCATCTGCTGCAGGACTGAACACTTATTTTCGCCCTCTAATATATTTGCCCCTCTCACCAGTCCCACGCAGAACAGGCCTACAAGTGGAGAAAGAAATTATGCCCTTACAAACATGCCAGCCATCTACTGTGGTTTGGCAAGGAGGCCTGAAACCATGTCGTTGCAGGAGATCTTTGGTGGATGATTGTATTCCCAGGCTTTTCTTTTGGCTGAAAATGCTTCAAAACCTGAAGCATGAGCTGGCTGGTTGGAGCTTTCACTTTCCTTCCCATCTACTCTCCACTCCATGGTCCTCTTATTCAGAATAGAAAACTCCTTGCAAGCTTTGTCCAAGTTCACTGCTGTCCTGGGTCTCCTTGCCCTTGGTTTGGAGGGCATAGTTTAAGTATTGAACCTGTATGGAAGAAAACTCCAGGAACATCACATAAGAAGGTTGCTGGTGGTGGCAGAAGGTTTCACAGCCGAGGTCTTTCCATGATCTTGAGTGACCCTGCCAAGTGAGCAGAACCTTCTGCCCCAACTAAAGAGCATGGAATTGCATGAGCGTGCATGAGCATGCGTGCTCAGCACTTCTCACAGCTGAAATCTAAGGTGCCTTGTTTTTGTTAAAACCTGCCCAGGCAGAAGCAGAGCCTGCTCTGCATGACATGCACTTCAGGATAGCATCATTCGCTGCCTCTGAGTATGGGGGGAAAAAGAACTCTGGGAATGGCCTGGCCATTTGGAAATCCTGTCTTCTATTAATGGCTAGTTACAGTTTCTCCTCCATGTGTAATTACCTGCAGGACTCAAGCAGTGAAGACAAGGTGACACAAGCTGGACAAAGTTTCCAGGACCCATTTAGTGCTGAGGTCTGGACCACCACATCTCCACTACATTTTGTGCTGTGCCAGCTAGACCAAAGTCTGTGAAAGTGCACTTGCCCATTCTGGGGTCATTCCTTAAGTTACAACATATAAAATTCACAGAATTATGATCCCAAGTTTCCCATTCGGTTTAATGAGATGAGACAAATGGTCCCTTCATTATACCCGTTCCATGCAAAGTTTACTTTAGAAATTTTTCATAATGCATATCAAATTCATTCAGAACCTGAAAAAGCATAACAAACAATCACACAGCAAACTTGTGGTACCCTTCTAAAACTGTGTTTAAATCTACGCTGCCATCCAGATGCTAAAGGCAGGGTTATTATCCAGCCTTCTGCCTCCCTCATTACATTAGCTTCCCTAACAAGAACAGGGAATCAAAGGAAGCTATGATACAAAACAGCATGTCAAGCTTTTCAAAACAGAAAAAAAAAGTTATCAGGGCTTTCAGATTTTCATTATATTTTACCACTGTTAACTAAACCTCTTTCCAAGACAGATGTATTTTATAATCCAATTTCTTTAATAAGGAGTTCAAATTCACAGACTGTGCTGGTGTCAGGGACTGGAATGGAAACTTATGACTCTGTGTCTGTTTGACAAAAGCTAATTCATAGGAGTCATCTGTGTGGAAAAATAACTGCAATAGTATTCATAAAACACATTGTCCACGAAGAAACTCATGGCAAATGTAGCCTGAATAAGTTTTCACCACTGCTGTTTCCTTAGAAAGATGCATCATTCCTTGAGAGGTACATGTGGTAAGTGATGCTGAGAGTTGTAGTGCAATGCACGGTGAATGGGTACCAACAGGTCTACCAAAATATATTCCCCAGATAAAAGAAGTTGTCATCCAGAAACACACAGACAGTATAGATTAAAAAAATTGCTTTAATGAGGAAATCAGTGTCAGAAGAAAACAACAATAAAGAACGAGCAAAAACATAAACACAAATGTGGAAAATGTGTATTACATCGTTCTGTATTACTGAAGTAATGGTATAGTCACAAGGGGAATAAAACGGCCAGAACTACTAAGAGGGGAGAATTGGGTTCAACTTTAAAATGTCAGTAGTGAAAAAGAGGCATAAAAATCTGAGCCTGAAGGGACCTACATAAATGAGTGCCTGATATTTCATCCATATGCTTTTTTTTCTGTAGATATCTTTATCCTTTGTGCTAATTAAAAACTTCGTTTACATGTACTTTGTCTCCCTCTTTCTCTCTGCCACTTCATTTTGTTCTGTTCTTTTTTCCTCATCATCTTTTATCTTTTCAGATACCTTCTAATTAATTTTTTCCTTAAGGTCATTTCTTTTTCTATTCAATGGAGAAGTAATTGCTGTTTGTTCTCTTTTTTTCCCTATCTTACCTTTTTCCTTTCTTTTTTTTTCCCCAGTGTTTTTCAACACTTTGCCCTCCTTTTAGAGAACTCTTTTTCTGTTTTCATGTTCCCATTTTGTGGCTCCCTGTGCTCACTCCCTCTTTACCCCACTCCACTCTCTTTCTTACCCTATCTCCTTTATTACCAGAATTCTCGCATAATCCCTTTCCATAGCCACAGAAATTATGATCACTGCCTCCTCTCAGACACATTCTCCTTTCTTGGCAGCCTTTTCTTCTCTAAACATGTAAAAACTCTCTCCAAGGCATTACTGCTTTGTCCCAGAACCTACCCACAACTGCAAACTCCCTTTCCACCAAATTTACTCATGCTCAGACTCATGTACTCTTCCCTACTGTCTAGAGATAGAAAAAGGTATTAAATGCCCTATCTTCTGCTATTTTAACTCCAGAATTCCAAAACCAGGTTAGGTCCTCAGAATTGAAGATTTCCATTCTGATCATCTTAGCACCTGCTTCCCGGGCAGCAAGCTCCAGATATGTTAGTCAGGACATGAGGGCCATGGGCCTCTGTCTCCTCCTCAGAGACAGATACTGACCCATGGACGGAAGCTGTGGATAGACAGGTCTTACCTATGTTGCTGTGTATGAGTCCTTTCATCCACGCCCTTTGAAGGCCTCATAATCTTTGATGAATATTTATTGGCCGATCTCCACAAAATAGGGACATCAGAAGTGGGAAAGTAACCAGAAGACTAAACAATGTGTCTTGGTCCATGCCAAGAGCCGGTAAAAGAGCCAGGGACTCAGTTTCTCTCTGCTGCTTTGCCCTGCTGTTTTTTCTCAGCCTCTCATCCTAGGCCATGCAAACCTTCCCCAGCTCTCACCATGCACTCCTGATCTTTGAACACATGTAATCAGTTTCCTGTTTTTCTCAGGAAGACATGTGGCTCCACACTCCTCAAACACACACTGACTTCTTTTCTTGTTCCTGTATACCTCTCTCTCACAGCAACTTTTCCCTAACTCTTGTCCTTTTCTGTATTCATATTCCTCCACATTTTCAAATGCCACCCCAAACTCACTTACCATTTCTAGATTCCCTTTCTCACTTCCAAGTTTCTTGTACTAACTCTACCATCTAGAAACAGCTCAGCCTAGCAAAGGGAGCTCAATTTCGGGCCAAAAAGAAAATAATAACTTATCCTAATCCTGTCAGAATTGTGACCTCAGTAAAATTGGGCAGAGAGCTGGCAATTGCCCCTCACAAGGAAAGGTGACCAGACTGGATTCAAAGGAAGAAGTGGAACAAACTCATGAATGTAGAGGGGACTTGATTTTTGTTTTGTCCTGCTGATTTGGGTAGGGCTGAAAGCAGCAATATCACCAGCTGCAGGAGAAATACAAGGAAGATAGGAGCATCCCTGTTCCAGTATTAGTAAATGCTACGTGTGCAGACACCGTGTGCTGAGGTGAGGTCAGCACTCCCTGGCACCAGCATGCTCTCAGAGGAACCTGTATACATGTTCTTTTAAGCATGGCTTTCTACACCGTTTAAATATACATTCATATGTAGCATAGCACCATGAAGTCAGTTTTCAGCCAGCTGTTTTGTAATCTAGAAGCAGCCTGTTGAATAGTCAGTGTGCCATATTTTTGTGTTTTTACATGACCCACTTCCTCTCACTTACTTTACGCAGATATTGGGAAGTGCTCAGCTGCTGAAAATGTGTCTGGATACCAAAGACCTGGAAATCCAAGGCAGTGATTAAGAAAATCTACGACAGTTTCTAACACACCTTTATTACCTCGGTAATGAATTTTGATTGATTTGATGCAAGCAGGTCATTATGAGTGTTTTTAAATCAATTTACAGCTCAGAAATACTTGTGGAGTTGGCACGATGACAGACCATCATGGAACCACGTGAGGCAGCAGTGCCTGGATGCACCACATGGTCATGCTGAGGTCTCACACTACATTTTTGGGTGGTGGTTGCTCCCTGCCAGCTGGCTGCGGGAACAGTCACATGCAATCAGAAAGACCTATGTCTATTTTAAATGTGAAAATAATCCTATTCCCACTTTTCTAATGCTGCTAGTTTCAAACTTTGGGTAGATGTTCAGATAAGGCAGGCATTTTAACTGGCTAGATAATACCAACATTTGCTTTCCTTGCTGCTTTTCTCTCCTTGGTGCTTTGATCTGTAGAAGACCAATTTTTTTCAGTTCAAATACCAACAGAGAAATGATCACCATGGTTTCTGGCTAATAAAGACCTGAGTCAACCAATTGACTTAGTATGTTGTTTCACTTGTCTTTCTTGCATTCTGTCTCTCTCTTTTATCTTTTTCCTTTTTTTTTTTTTTGCTTAATTCATGTGCACAAGGTTAATTCCAACTGCTCACTTCCTCTGTAGAAATCTTCTTCGTCTACAGCAATAGATCTGCAAAGATGAGAGGAAACAAAATAGAGTCCTGATGCAGTACATAAATCAGGACACTGGCAAACCAGGCAGAATTTGTTTGTTCTGTCTCGTTAGCATTCTTCCCCCACTAGTTCAACAGGGAAGTTTAGCTGACTCTTCCTTTTGAGATGAGGCCCTCAAAGCCTTCTCTGCTGCCAGTGTCACATTACTGTTCCAGCTTTTTCACCTCTACTTATCCAAGCTACTTTTTAAAATGTTTCGAAAGGCTCAGCAACCCCCAAAGTCAGACCTTTCATGTGTGCTATCTTCGTGTTCATTTACACCTAACATTAATCCTTAAGGAGAAGAAGAAATATTTGTTAGCTCAGGAAAAACATATATATGTATGAAAGCAGTCTAAGTGCTAAATGGAACCTGGCCACAGAGGAATTGAAAGTGTGGAGGCATGCTGCTCCTACACTAAAGCAAACTCATACTTTCCTTATTTCTTTTTACTTTTTCTGCTTATGGTTATTCTTTTTTACTACCCTTTATTTACACTCTGGCAGCATTTAAAATCCAGGTAAGGATAGAGGCAACTTCTGTGCGAGACCCTTGCAGTCAAAATACTAGACCTACTAGAAAACAACCTGAGGGAAGACATGATAGTCCCTTAAACTTGTTCTGAAGAAGAGCTTTGAGTTTGTAAAAAAAAAAGGTTTTTTTCACACAGTAAAATTAGAGGGTTTATTTTTTTACAGAAATAAATGCTTTGAGGCTCAGTTTCAAAATAAGTTCATATTTCAAAATATATTACATAACACCATATGCTATAAAAGTGTAACAAAAGATAAAATAAAAGGGCCCAAATTCCTGCACAGTGTTTCAGTTTTAGAAAAAATAATAGTTTCATGCCTAACTTAACAATAAACTTTGTGTAAGTGCCCTTTTTCACTGGGGATTTTGAATTTTCAGCTCTTTACTGCAGCTTGTAAGAGAATTATAAAAATTAAAGCTTTCAGATATAGGGATGTAAAGTTTCTATGTTTTAGGAAGTGGAAAATACTTTGTGTTCTTGAGTGACATTTATGGGTCAAGAAAAGACTATTGCAGAGTTATAAAGGAGCCAATTACTAACAGACTGATGTGCTATCTCGTGTCATGTTTGCAGGATTAATATTTTTCTCTGATGCATGTATTCGATTGGAAGAGTTCCCTGCTCTGGAGATTTCATAATTACTCAGATATATAGATTCAGATTGAAAGAAAAAAAAAAAAAAAAGACATTTCTAATGTTCAGCCGTGTCCAGCCAGAGCTTGTCACCAGCCACGGGGAACAGAGCCTCTAGAAATATTTCACTATTCAGTAGATAAGGGCAGCCCCTCACAATTACTTTATTTACTTTTTGATATTTTAATTTCCATGCTGTATTTCAGTGACTTTGAGAGTAACAGTCAGGACAAAACAAACATAAGCAACAGCTCCTTGCCGCTGCTCCCTTATAAAAGGAAATGTATCACTTGCTACCACTTGGACCTTTTACAATGAGCTGTAATGAGGTGACATGAAGAGAAGGGGACGTGCAGCTACTGAATTTACGCTTGAAAGCCTTCATCGAAATGCTCAACTGACATCTCTAACTTCTTTCCAAACAACTTGTTTGCTGTGGTCAATGCAGGATGTTCTCTTGACTTCAATAGGTTTTGATGAGGCTCTTCAAAATTATTGCGCTGACTACCTGAGTACCCCCTGGATCTAATGCTGAATAAGTACAGAAAATGGATGAATGCAGTGGCTATGTGAGAATAAAGAGTGTGACACTTGCAAAGATATGAAATTAAAAAGTCAAAAAGCAGAAACTAGCTCTTTGATGTATATTTGTCTTAAAAAAAAAGATTCCTGTTTATGTCTATAAAATGCTATTGTATTTTAGCTGAATTTAACAAGCAAAGCGACCAAAATACTTGTTAATCCTGTATTGTTCATTTTGTCTACTGTTAACAGAGTCTAGATCTATTTAACAGCAGACAGAATTATTGATTGGTTTTGTTTTGCATTTAACAATGCAAAAGAATAATAGAAATAAAAACCAGCATTTAGAGTTCTTTAGCAAAATATGTAACTGTTAATGAGTGCATAAAAGGTAAGAAAAAAGAGACTGAAAACCTCGTCTAGACATCTTAGAAATAAAGACACTTTCCTGTCTAAACAGCTTTTGGCAGATAACTCTTCTAGCTGCTTGTCTTTGATGTTCTTGCTGCTGCTGTTCTTGACATTTTGATGACAATTTGCAGTGAATCAAACAGTTCAAAAATAAAAGAAATCACTTAATATAATGTTTCATTTTACCCAAACCAAGATTTTTAAATTCCAATCTGAGAGCTTTACAAAAGAATGTTATTCCTTCTACATAAATCAGAAAAATATTTCCAAATTAATATTTAATGGGAATTAACATTTTAAAAGATTTTTTAAAGGGAAAGGTTTATTAAAAATGTCTATTTTTTTCCAGTATGCTTGCTTTTTGTTATTGAAATGAAAAAAATATTTTCACATATTTTTTGGTGTCATAAAATGAGCCTCCCCTGTTGAAAAGGAAAAAAAAAAGGAAAATATTACATACCTCAGCAAAGTACTCAAGTCAGCCATCAATTAAGAAACTAAGAAAAGTCGGGGTACTGGTGGATGTCTTCATATTCTCACATGTAGCATGGATGTAAAGGTCATCCTTAAGTACCTTCATATTCATGGCCCTGTTATATGCAAGTTTCCTGAAGAAATTTTCAGCTGCCATTCGTAGGGATTACTGCTTCTCTTCTGTTTTTACGGCTGAGGTGCCTGTAGTGGCCGGATAACTAGGGGTGTGTTGGGCAGGCAAGTGGAAATACGGTCAAGTATGCAAGTGTATCACCATTACTAAGTCCTTACAGAAAAGTCTTTAAAATGACACAGAAATCCTACAGGATCAGAGGACTTCTACATGCTAAATGAGGATTCAGACAGACAAACCTGTATGTGCCTTTATTTAAAGGGCACAGAGTCTATTCCCTTGTGGAACGGCTGTATACTGGTGTGGACACTTCAGTTTGGGAGTACACGAACAATGAATTTGGGGGTCCCCAGCAATGCGACACACAAGCCCTCTGAGGACTTGTCCTGCGGCAATGGTTTCTGAAACAGGGGAGCTCTGTGGCCTACAGGTTCCAAATGAAACCATCTACATGTTCCAAATGGCCTGAGGCAACCGGGATGACTCTGCAGGTCAAGGTCGTTACTGCCATGCACTACTGCAAATAAACCAAGGTCATTATTGAATTCAAGACAAGGCAGAAAAACAGAGCAATGGTACAAAGGTACTCATTTCTATAAGCTTCCCTGTTTCCTTCCTTTGGGATGGTTGTACAATGAATACCTGTACAGATGTCTCTACTGTGCACTGAATATTCAAATATGAGGAGATTATCTATAGTTGCTAATATGGCTGTAAAAAATATGCAACTTGGTACCACACAAAAGCGTTTTTTCCTTGGATTATTTCTGAGCCTCAGCAATTGCAAATAGGTTCCATAAAGAATTTAAAATTATTTCCAAATTGTATATGTAGTATTTTAATAGGTTTTCAAACAATTTGAATAGACAGTAATTTAAAAATAGTTCCTCTATTCTGCAGTGGCTTGGCAAGACTGAAGGAGAGAACTGGCCGATAAAAGACGGGCTTCTACTCTGGAAAAATTTGAAATAAAACTCCAGGAAACAATATGTATACAAACAACGGAGTATTTGCCAGAGCTTTGTCGTTATTTCCCTACTGAGCTTGCAGTTTTTTGAAAGAAAGAAGATTATTTTCCCAACTTATGCTTGGAGTGGATTTCTCATTGAAGTCACACTCCAGGGTCTACAACCACAGATATCAAGTACACATGATGAGCACCATAAGCCAAATCTCTCCTCCTGCAGAAAAAACCTTGGGAGATAGAGAAGGTGTAAAATAATAAATACAAGGCGAGAAAAATAAATGGTCAAGGAATAATTTCTTTTAACAATGCAGAAGCTGCCTTCACAATTCCACATAAAGGCAAACAGGGCTTCTAGAGAAAAAAAATGTCTACTTTCTTCCAAAACCTTCAGTGGAAGACAATGTGCATTTGTTTACACTAGGGGATGTGCCATAGGCTCCGACCAGCAATGCTAGAACAAGACTGAAAATTTCTCTTTGAGGAAAAGATTTATCTAAAGCATTCCATGTCTACCTCATCAAAAACATCTGTTGTGGATTGTTTCATGTGCACCATGCATAAAATAATAATCCCCTTCTTCCATTGTGTCCTTGGGAAAAGCAGCCCTGACCTCTTCCATTTTTCTCAGCATGCCAGATCAAAACTTCAGAAAATTCAGTTCTCCAGTGTCCACCTTTCCCAGCTTGGCAGACTCCTCTCCCTCACAGCTGTCCTGCCCACCATTCCTCTCTAGCCAGAACTGAGCTGAGGCTTTCTGGTGGCTACGGCACACATTTCAAATCAGTGGAGGGTACTTAGAAAAGGAATATCTTTCAGCCTGGGAAAAGTAGATGTGGTGAAAGCTGAGGTGTCTGGCCTGGCCCAGAAGTTTATGCAGAAGCCCTGCATGAAACCAGCCATGGGGTGGTAGAGAAGGTGTTTAGACTCAAACACAAGATGCCTCCTTCTGGAAAAAATAGGATGTTAAGATTAGATGAAGATCACTTTCTCTTTCTGAGAATTCTCTTTCTTTTTTTTTTTTTCTCTTTTCATTTCCCACATGCTGCTGGCAGCTGAACTCCCCTAAGCCTTTTGGAGATGGATAGCTTCTCACCTCAACCACTCACTGCTTTAGAGAATTTGCTCAGGGAAGTACCTGAGCTCACCTCGGTGTAAACTGAATTAACATCAGATAAATAAGTTTCGCTGCATCTTTCTTAGGGTTTGCCTTTGGAGGCTGGTATATTGAGAGGAAAAAATTAAAATGAAACATTTAATATTCTCTAAAAAGTCACTACAGCACTGTTTCCACCTCAGTGCCTTATTAAAGGAAGGTTGCTTCTGTCCGTCAGCATCAAGAAGCAGTGCACACTTAGACAATAATGCTCAGAAATCTCATGGAAGTGGATAAATTTGCAAGAAGAAAATGCCAAGGGAAAGCTGTCAATTCATAACACTGGCATTCAGTGTTAGTTGGTTTAATTAACTGAATGTTCAATTACCAAAACACTTTGCCTTCTATGCTAATGCTATTTCAAATAACAGGTAAAAAACAAAACAAAAACAAATTGTCCATCTGAGGCTAGGAAGAAAGCAGAGAATAAAAATTTGGGATAGGAGATAGGAAAAAAACAGACATTTGTTAAGGAAATACTTCACCAGGTAACATTCAGTTTCCCATATGATTATTCACAGAAGACGTAGGGTGGCAGTTCAAGTGTACACATTGTTTTCATCACTGGCTTAGATAAACATTGTGCTGTCATTAAACCATAATGGAATTTATCTGAGGGCTGTCTCTACTTTAAATTCTAGCCAATCTCTATATTTGTCTGCCCAGTGTTAAAAGGAGATTCCTGACTGAACTTTAACATGAGGCATTCCTTCTTACATTTTAAAATAATACCCACTTTTATTTTTCTTCTTAATATTTAAGCAGTTTGAATAATTTAACGAAGAGAATAAGCCTCTAAATTCACTGTAATGGGGGTTTTGTAAAGATAAACCCTGCAGAGGTTTCAAAACTGTGTCACGAACCACATGGACGTCAAAACGAGAGTATGGGCATTAAGTACAGCAGTGATGTGGCTGCCAAGGCACCTCACCTCTGGTTAGCTAAATCACAGACAAGCCACGGCAGGAGCGTTTCTGAAACCCGATCCCAAAGTCTGTGGGACCTGTGTAAGGTTAGGCCTGAGGAGTGAGGCTACAGAGACCCTACAGACCACAGAGATCAGCACTCGCTCCATGACAGCTCCCGGGCAGGTCACTGAAGGCAGCGTGAGTCTGTTCAGCAAGAGCTGTGCTGAGGCTTGTGGCGCCGGTACAAGCCATGTTTAACTACAGACATCACCATAACCCCCTGAATTGAGGTCAGGAGCTCCAACTTCAACATTAAGCCCACACACTAAAAGGCTGTACTGAATGAGTACCTCCAAGCTCATATTCTGTGGGCTAATAAAATAACTAAATATACTGCCTGGACATACATAACTTTCCTAAGCGCTACCCAAGCAGAAAAATAAAATCCCCAAAGCCAACCCACCCCCCCAGCCTCCTTACCCACACAGTATAATGACATGCATTCCAGCATAGTTCTGCAAATCTGTTACGCAAGAACCATGTTCCCAAAAACAGCCTCTGGCTATAGCGGTGCTGAAAATATGTTGTTGTCTTTTTTATCAAAAAAAACCAAGGGAAAAAAACTTTATTTTCATAAAAATAAATGTCCAGGTTTTCAAATGAAAACAGGAATGACTTTGTTGTGTGGTATGCCCTTCAATAAAATTATAGCTTAGGTCCACAAGTGTGTGCATGTTTTGAGGTCTTATATTGAGTCTTCTCCTTTCTTCATTTTAAAGGTATTCAATATTGTTAATAACCAGGAATGTAAATTACAGACATACATACTCATGTACGTCGCCTGCCTAATTTTACAACTCCTATTGAATGCTTTAATTACACATAATGGGTTATAAATAATAAGACAGAAATGCATCTAAATATTTTTGCAGCAACACCAGAAGCTATAAAACTCCTTAGAATATGAAAGGTTCTCACTGAAAAATAGCTTTCAAAATTTACAAATGAAAAGTCTTTGAGAATTCAAACCCTTAGGTAGCATTGTATTTTTTTCCAACTTTTAATGCACATTGCACAACATTAACAGAATCTTAAAAGGTCTATGGTTTAAAGTCCTTGCTGTTATGCTAGAGTGCTCACATATTAAAAAATACAGTAGGAAGCTATTTCTTTTACCTAATTATGGAGAGAATTAAATTATTGTCGTTCCTCACAGTAACTCAGAACTTCCACAAATGCACATATTTTCATTATTTGTTTGCACATTATTTATTTCTATCCCTGTGACCTTATTTTTTTTTTATAAACACATTCTAAACTTCTTCAAGAGTATGGAAAGAATATTTAATACAAAGCAAAGTAATTATACTCTGAAGGTTCTGAAATATAACTGAAGTGTATCCCTGGGGCTATTTCCTGATAATTAGGTATGGCATAAATAATCATGATTAATTATGTTTCTGGATAGTCATCTGCCTCCAAAGAAATATTGTTATCCCTGATAATGCTTAATATAAAAAAACCCCACAACTAAGTGTGTTTAAACAGAATATTTTCCTGAAACTCATGTGCACCTCAGTCACACAAGTTATAAATGTCTTTGATGTTGCTCTGATACATTGTGCCACTGGAATACCAATTCTTCATTTCTGAGTGCATTAAATAATATAGTCTGGCAACAAATCAAAATCCAGGAGACCACAATTACACTAAATAATTTGATGAGTTTTTGTTAAATGGGTTTGGAACATGATCTTGATTTTTCTTTTGTCCAGTTTATTAAAGATGTGACAAATTGTTGACCCGTTTGTTACATCCCTCTGATTGCAGATGTACCAAGAAACAGTACAGGAGTGTATATGGATCGGAGTTTGGGCAACTTTATTCATGATGATTTTGAAAGTACCAACTGTGGGTTTGGATCAAAACTGAATTTTAATTCTTTGAAAGAAAGCCAAGGCCTTTCCCGATTATGTCCAGCACCTTCATGTAGTATTATTAATACCTTCTTGAGGCTCATCTTAAAATGCACAAGACAGTGCCCTGCCAACAGAGTTTGGAAGTAGAAATGAAAGCTGAAGAGCAAATTAGCAGCACTTTGCATGTGAAAAGCCAAGGGGTGGAGGTGGCTCAGAGCTTGACCTTAAGGACCAGACTTCCAGGTGGGCACTGACCCTACCCAGTGCAGCTTGGTCAGACTCATCTCTGCCCCGCACCACACCTGGGCTGACCCCTGGCAGAGCACCAGCAAAGACAGCTCTCAGAAGCCATCAGGAATCCTTGTCTGTCCTCGGACGGACAGTGTGGGAATTAGACAGTGACATGCTGCTCGGGACACATCCGGAGACCCCTCCTTTGGAGAAAAGAGGTCCCCACCAGGAAGATGATGAGTGTCTTTGCTGGGAAGAACTGGTCCCTGCCTGAGCTGGGCTTCCTCTGGGTTATCCAGGTGGGTTGTGCTCACAAAAACACAGAAAGACCTTCCACAAACCCAGAAACAGAAGTAAGGGTCAATTCTAGACACTGATGGCCAGTCCTTCTTTCCTTCTTTGCACTGGGTCTTTCAGCTGTGCCTAAGTTGCTGCCCTTTTTGTCAGGGAGATCAGAGCAGAGCCACATTCCAGCTGAAACCAGCACAGTTGCCATGAGCAGACATGAAGATGACTGCTAATGCAGCAGGGTGATCCCTGGAGATCCACAGCTTCAGCAGGCCGGCTGCTGGATAAACAGATCCCCAAAGTTTGTGCACAGGAGGTGGGGGAGAAATGAGGAGTGCTCAAGTTTAAAACAGCAATCTTAACAAGCCACAAGGTGGAAGCAGAAAAGCCAGAGGGGATGGCATCTGTCATGATGAGAAACAAAATGAGTGAACAGAATGCTCTGTTTCAAGAAAGCAGCAGGAAATGGGGGGACATATTCTTTAAATACTTCCATCTAAGAGGGCCTAAAGAGGGGAGACAAGGACTAGAAGTGGGTAAAATAATAAAATGGCTGTAAAAGCCCCACCTGCCAAGAGTATCAATAAAATGGTAGGAGCAAAGGCAAAGGACATTTTCTTGGCAGCAAAGGCACAGATGGTCAGATACAAAAACCGTGATTCTATACGGTATTTTCATCTGTGTCATGTTTCCTATGAATGAATGTATAGGAAAAATGTGTACCTGGATTATGCTAAGTGTGAGCAAACTATAGATTTGTATTCATGAATATTCTTGCCATAAAGCCATGCTAAAGTTTTTTAAATCCTGTTCAGTTAGGTCTGAAAGAAATATCATAGAGTAGCAATGTGTTTGATGAGGTGTATTCATGCAAGGTGGAAATGGAAGCATAAAGAATTCTGAAGAGATTTATTTATTTTAAACATACTTGTGCTTGCCACACCTTCACGTCAGGAGGTGGGTAAGATAATACCTAAGTTTGAAGCAAATCACAGAATTAGAAGGCATTACCAGTCGCTCTGTCATTTGCAAGGAGGCATTCCTATATTTAAGTTACAAATTTGTGCTGTTGTTACTGACATAATCCCGGCTTGTGCAAATATTCAGTGAATATGGCACAAATTTTCTGCCATCGTTCGGTTACCAAGCTTCAGCTGAACTCTGTCCACATTCTCACTGACTGAGAGAACGCTATTTTTAATACTGCTTGAAAAATAATTTGCATGGCAGATGTAACCAAGACCAACTGTACCTGACTGCTGCAACTGAGCTTCTTGTTCAGACACATCTTTCAAGGAGACAAGATTCCAAGGATGATGAAACACCTGCAGAGTAAATACTGGTGAAGGGACCACCTCTGCATCCTCTAAAAGTGAGGAAAAATTGGAAAGTCTCTGCTGTCTCTGGAAGTGCAGAAAGGCGTAAACCCCAGCCCCTGGGTCAGCTGGTGAGCCTAGACTTGCATCTTTACTGACTCTTTGAAAGCATCCTGGCCAAAAGCCCATTGCATATCTTAATACTGATTCTAAATAAAACATTTGCTCAGTTTTGCTGAGATTCCTTCTCAGGAGGAATGGGTGTTTCGAGGCTGCAAAGGCAAGCGTGTAAACCACAGTTCAGGACTGAGAATGGAGTGAATTAAAGTGACACTATAAATACAGGAATATGAACTCAAAAGAAGCAAAAATGGAAGTATCAAAACTTACCTCCATTCCCACTTTGATGGGGTTATTAAAAGTAAGTTATATGCTTTTTTCCACCATGGGCTGAATACGTTTAAGCACTGTATATTAATTTAAAAAAACTTATGCGCTTATGATTTGAAGCTGTCACTTGAAGGCTGCTTATGCTTTTTTTTCAGTGCAGAAGTTTCCTAGATACTTTTTTCCTTTGTTGTAGCTGTACCCATTGGCTTGGTCAGCACATACTTCCTTCCTTTTTTGTCATGTTGTTTTGCAACGCAGTCCTATTTCATCATGGGACTGCTTCTCATCCTGCCTTAGAACACAGGCATGTGGTAATTGGCTTCAGGAAGAAGCCAAAACATGTTTCCCTATGGCACTAATTAATTAGTCACATGCACACTCAATACTTAATTGCTATTGTACACTCTGGCCTGTTTGACTTCTGGGAAAATATCTGACTTTGCACCTATCTTGACTGGAAACACAGACAAAAGAGAAAAGTGGCAGTATTTTTTTACAAATGAAAGAAGCAGAATTTCACTAGTCACAGTATTCATTCCCAGCATATCTCTTACTTAAAAAAAAAAAAAAGTCCTCTGCACTGTGCTCAGTACATCTTCTAATGTAACCAAGCCTGGAAGCATAAAGCATCTGTCCTCTACTTAAAGCTGCTGATATGACAAAGAAAAACCTCTTCCTCAGGACTACTACTCCTCTCCTGTGGCATAACAAGTCCTAGTCAACCACAAGTGCTCCTAAGAATGGCTACTTTTAGTGCTTCTTACCAATAACAGGCAGAGGTTTTTGCCCATTAAGGGTTTTATTTTCCATCTTATAACAGTGACAACCATTTGGAGTTTTGCCCATACTTCTCTCTGCTGATTTTTTGGGTATTTATAACATTTCAATCGTACTTACCACCATATTACCAAAGTCTCTCACACTCATTAATCTCCCATATAAGTTGTTCCTTTGTTCATTTCTTAAATGACTTAGAAGACCACAGCCTCTTAAGCAGATCTAGCAGGAAAAAAGAAATTGAAAGTAAATTAGATATTCTCAGTTTCTCATTAATTTCCACTTTAAGTGTTCCTGAAATAGCCAGAATTATTAAAACAAATAAATAAACAAAAAAGCCACAAGGCTAAATTTTACCCTAAAAAAGTGCAGGTGACTGTGAATTTGGAGCTGCTGGAGACAATCCAGAGAAGTGCCATAAAGAGGATTAGAGAACTGGAGCACCTCTGCTATGAGCAAAAGTTGAGAGAACTGGGACTGTCTAGCCTGAAAAAAGAAGGTTCAGGGGAATCTCATCAATGTCTGCAAATACTTGAAGGGAGGGTGCAAAAAGGACAGAGCCAGGATATTCTATGTGGTGCCCAGAGACGGGACAAGAGGTGATGGGCACAAATGGAAACACATAAGATTCTCTATGAACATCAGGAAATCCTTTTTTCCTGTGAGAGTGACTGAGCACTGGCACACGTCACCCAGAGGAGTGGTTGAGCCTCCCTGCTTGGAAGGGAAACATAGTCCTGGACAGCAGCCTCTAGATTGCCCTGCTTGAGCAGAGAGGTTGAAGCAGTGGAGCTCCAGGGGCCCTTTCCAACCACAACCATTATGTGATGTCGTGAACTACACAGGACCCAGGTCTGAGTGAGTCTCCAAAGACAGAATGCAGATAAGTTTCAAACCAGGGCAAAACATTGCATGCCATTCAGGTCACTGTGCAAGTTCAGTCTGAGAGCAAAGTTCTCAAGCTTTTTAAGCGATTCAGTGCAATAACTTTACCAGTAAACCAGTATCAAACCAAAATTTTGAGATGCACTGGATTTGTGAATAGAAGCTCGGATAACTGGACAGAATAACTTATGAACTCAAAATAACTAATGATCTAAATATACACACATGTAAGGATCTGATAGCACAGGAAAGACAGTTTACCAGCAAAGAGTCGTGGTGATTGCCTTCCTCAGCTGCCCATCTTCTCTCTCAGGTCCCAATCCTCCATATCCGCACAAACCTCAGGTGCTCTCAAAGCAGTTGCTGGGTGACCTCAGTTTCTAAACCATCACAGTGAACAGGCTCCCACTTTTCTATCAGGTTGTTATTTGCATAGCTCAGAAATTGGTAAGGGAGCAAATGAATGCCCTTGTAATGAGGGAAGAACGGCCAGGTGAGGTGAAAACCTTTTCATACCAACAGTGCTAACCTATGCCTGGGAACCTACAGAAGACTGAATTGTTTACAAGCAAAAGAATATTTACAGAGTAGCATGAATTGTTTGCAGCAAAACCTGGTATTTCAAAGACCGTATACTGCCCAATTCAGGGGTTACAAACTTGCATTTAAATTCACATTTGCTCCGTTTGCTATAGCAGAGAAATAAGTAGTGACTGGACCAAAGTAAGATTTTATGCTATTCCATCCCATTGCACAACTGCATAACATGAAAATTGACGGTTCCCAGTGTTTTCTAACCCTCAAATTGCAAGCATAACTCAATGCCTGAGTGGCTTGAGCCAGACCTAATTCCTGAAAATCTCATATCTTGTCTTTTACACCTGTGCAATGAGATGAGCAAATGGGGCACTGAAGGGTGCTATTTCTCTCACTCCTTACAGAGATGTAAATGGGTTCAACAAAGTGAAGGGCAGTGAAGACAGCGATGAAAAGTCAGGGAAAATACAACAGGAATATAAACCCTTATATTCATGCAGAAGGAAAAGTACTGAAGAGAAGCAAATCAATAGGCAAGTGTACAGAAACTGCATTGGGAAAAGAAGGAAAAGAAGAGGACTGCAACTTGAAAACAACCATATCAAAAGCTCCTAATGAGTAAGAGGGCCAAACAAAGGCCAACAAACAGTGAGTGGAACAACCCACTCTCTCCTTCACAACACGTCACAGCTGTCGTTGTTCGGATATACCTGAAATAAATATAGTCAATAGCATTTTTCCATAGAAAGTTGATTATGACATTTCTGAAGCTAAGGAAAAAGAAACTGGAAACACATTTTTTGAAAAATCACTGGGAGTGTTTATGTCTAAAGAAGCTATATCACAGAGAAATATTTGTAGAAAACCTGAATGTCTAAAGTGATGGGAGAGAGAGAGAGTTAATGATAACCTTAAGTGATACTGACTTCGTATAAATATCCATCATTGTCACATTGGCCACTCTGCTCCCTCACTGAGCCAAGTCATAAAATCAAAGTTAAATTTTAGAAGGTGATGTGTCCTAAGAAATTATCTGATGAGAATTGGAAAGGCTCTGGTTTCACGAGACTGAAAAACTCCACTGTCTGGAATTTCATTTTGTCTCTGGCATCAGTGGGCCAATGCATGAGATAATCAGGTTGGTGACTGATGAAAGTCTGGCAACATCAATGCTGGCATGTAAGTTTATTGATGTCAGTTTGCAGCATGAGGATTTGAACTGGCACACGCCTTTTTTTTTTAGTTTTTAAAGTTAATTATGCATCAAGTTTGAAGATCCCTCGGTTCATGTTTTTCGGTTTGATTTTTCAGAATATCTTGAAGTCAATGGATTGACAGTGCCCAAGTAATTACTTGTACCTCTGTGTACATTTTCCTTGTTCTTGTATTAAAGGAACCATTACAAGGACATTGGGAGAGAGCTGTTGTTATACAAAGAAGTTCAGTAGCTAGATTCAGCTGAAATGGGAGTAACTTCCTAAACATCTTGGAAAACCTCCCTCCCAAAGAAACTCAGACAAATCCTGTACAACCACCAATTGCTGTGAATAGTAACTTGACAGGCTTCTTTCTGATTCAACCACTTAGCTTATAGCAGATTCAGAGCTTAAACACCTTTCACACTGCAAGATGACAGCAGAACACCTATTGGCTTCAAAGGGGCCAGAATTTCGTGAATGAGAAATGCACGGCTCTTAACTTGATTGAAAGAACTTGCCTCATGCCAATGAATCTCTCAGCAGGACTATGCCTGAGGTCTGACTGTCCTGTGGGCACAGTCTATGCAAACTGCTCTCTTGAGAAAGCCACCAAAGTGAAATGCCTTCTGGGAGACCACCACCATCACCCTCCCAAATTTCAGAGTGTTGCTAAAATGGTACGTCCTCAACGTGCTTATGTTGCAACACTTTCCAAAAGGCCAAGGATCTGCTCAGCTTGTGAATGTCTCCTTGAGATGCTCATTATCCCAATGCAATGTATTAATGTTTTGAGGGCACTTCAGCACTGACATGAACATTAAAAATATACTCACATTCACAGAGCAAAAGACTGTAGCTGCCTACGACAGTGATGATTCAGCGCAGATTGAAAAGAGCCAGTCACCTTCCTGAGTCCATTTGCCTTGGGAGTTAATTAAGAGTCCTCAGCAGAGTGAATACATAAGGAGAAATTGATAGTGAGTTTAGGATTACAAAGATATAAGTCTTTCTTACACCCTTGCTGCATTTCCTTATTCAGGTGTCCGTGTCAGCATTTAAGTGCTTAGAGGCTACAGGTGATGGACGCTTAATACAGGATTCCTTACTCTGTTGCAGGAGAGATCACAGAGGCCAAAATTTTGCTGTCTTTTACACCTACACCTCACTTTGCAGAAACTCAGCTCCAAATACTGCAAGGGTAACAAAGGATCCAAAAAAATAACTGCCTGAATTCCTGGTTTGGGCATTTTGCAGTGTTTATTGTTTTAGTCCTTCAAACTTTTAAGTTTCATTAAAATAACACTATCTGATGTTCAGGCAGAACTCTGTCTCTCTTTATTGTTCCCCTGTTAAATCAGTCTCACAATAATTATGTGCAAAGATACAAAGTGAAATTACTGTAGCAAAGGTGCAAATTCAACCCAGAATGAAAAGGGGAGTCAATTTCAAAGTCTATAACTAAGTATATTTCAATATCAAATGCTCAGCAGGAGGCCAAGAACTTCAATATTTTGAACACATTATGCTTTCTCATTACACGAATACAGTCCCCTGGTACAATACAAAAATATTGTTTTTACAAAAACCTTCAGATTATACTATTTGAAAGGTTGCATTAACATTCAGTTAAGCTTTGGTAGCCAGAACAAATGTATTAACTCATGAACCCTGAGGTCACAGGTTCTCCTAGAAAATACTCACATTCACTACAACTGTTCTATATACATTTGTAACAAAAAATAAAATAATTTACTGTTGCTGTTTCAAGAATGGATAGATTGGTAAAATAAACATTCCCAAATGATCTGCTAACCTCTGATGATTGTGTCAATTACCTTTTGCAGAAATAATTAAAATAATTTGCAATTATGGAGAAGGAATATGAAATTAATTTCCATTGCATGGTCATTGAACAGTGGTAAAGTAGTTGCACTAGAAAAGGATACTCTAAACATGGCAAAAATGAGATTTTTCATCATATTGAGCAATTTAGCATTTCTAGTATGTTAAAATGATCAATTAATGTTACATTTAGCATTTTTACATTTGCACCTAATTGACAAGGAATTTATGGTTAACTGACACATCATTTGCTTTTGGCAGATGTCTATTGCTCTCATCATTATTTCGAAATAGAAATGGTAGTTGAAGGAAAAAAGAGGAAAATTACATTATTTCCAGCCCCAATAAAAATATATTCTTATTAACTTTATGATACTGTTGTCTGTTCTTCTCCTATGTTTATATTATTTAATCAGAAAGTTTGTCTTTCTGTTTTGGTAACTTCTAGAGGTAAAAAGTGGAACAGATACAATATTTTCCTTATGTTTCTGAATAAAGGATGAGCTTTTTTAATATACATTTCCCTGACTCCCTGAACATCTGATGGAAAATAAACATTCACACTGATCCTAGTAAGCCAGGCCACTATAGTCACAGTGCCAAGTTGAACCAACTCAGTAAAGAATTCAGTAATAACTGTGGGGATTTGTCATATCACTGTGGGCAGACAAATTTGACTCTTCCCATGAATGGGGATAGGAGCCAAGGTATGAACCAGTTCTGAATTAGAAGCCATTTAATTAAAAAGTTAGCACAGTGCTGAACTCAAATTAGCAAGGTTTACTAAGAGGCAGCATATATTAACTTGAGCTCAGTGTGGTGATAGAGCACTCTGCTTCCAGCCAAGTTTGCATAGGCAGTAATCTGCTAAAGCACAATGCCTTCTAGAGGAGCAAGCCAGCCAAAGAACAGGCAAGGCTGAAAGAGTTAAAAAGAAGTTCTACTACCTCTCTCCTTATGTATCACCCTTTGTGCTGGTTTTGCACAGCCTGGTTTTCGGTAGTGGTGGGGGCACAGAGGTGGCTTCTGTGAGAAGCTGCTGGAAGCTTCCACCATGTCCGGCAGAGCCAATCCCTGATGGCTCCGAAGATGGACATGCCGCTGGCCAAAACTGAGCCAATGAGAGAGGTTGGTAATGCCTCTGTGACAACAGATTGAAGAAGAAAATCAAAACAAAGTGGGCACAGTTTTTTCCTAGTCAGAGAAGAGGAGGAGGTGAGAAAGTGTGAGGGAAAACAACGTGGAGACACCAAGGTCAGTGGAGAAGGAGGGGGAGGAGGTGCTCCAGGTGCCGGAGCCAAGGTTCCTCTGCAGGCCGTGGTGAAGACCATGGTGAAGCAGCTGTGCCCCTGCAGCCCACAGGTCCACGTGGATGCAGAGATCCACCCGCAGCCCGTGGGGGAGGTGCCCACGCCGGAGCGGGTGGATGCCTGGAGGAGGCTGTGATCCAGTGGGAGACCTGTGGAGAGAGAGAGCCCCTGCTCCCAGGCTGGAGCAGCCTGTCCTTGGAGGACTGCACCCCGTGGGGAGAGACCCACGCCACAGCAGTTTTGGGAGGACTGTTTGCCTCTGGGGGGAATCCACGTTGCAGCAATTTTGGGAGAACTGCTGCTCGTGAGAGTGGACCCACTCTGGAGAAGTTCACGGAGAACTGTCTCCTGTGGGAGGGACCCCATGGCCTCACAGGGGAAGACTCCTCTCAAGGAGCAGCGGAAGAGAATCTCTGGTGATGAACTGACCAAACACCCATGCCCTGTCTCCCTACAATGTCAGTGGGAAGGAGGGAGGGCCAGGGGGGGAAAAGGTGTTTCAAGGGTTGATTTTACTTCTCATTATCCTGTTAGTAATAAATTCACTTTGTACCTTTAAGTGGAGCCTGTTTTTCCCTTGTAGTGTTTTCTCCCAGTCCTTATCTCAACTCACGAAGCCTTCATTAATTTTTGTCTCCTCTGCCCAGCTGTGGAAGGAGAGGGTGAGTGAGCGGCTTTCGTGGGTGCCTGGAGTTTGGCCAGTGTCAAACCATGACACCCTTATTGAAAAGCAAAAAAAACCAAGAGGGAAATACAGCCCAGTGGTTACATACAGTGTTTATTATTCTATTATGGCTCCAAGTACAGCTCTTCCAAGTTCATACATTCAAAGCAGAGGAAAGAGAAGGGGTTACGGAAAACTGAAGAAAACATCCTTTCTTTGCCCAGATGAAGTATGAAAAAATTGTGGTCTTAACGCTGCTTTGATATGCATGTCCGGGTATTGCCATTAACATACCACGTATGGCTGAAATACTTAGCATGTAGACAATTTTAATTATCTGTTAAGTGCTGTGTAAACATCAGGAAGAGCCATGATATTCCCAATTTACAAAGCTGCAAATCAAAGTGACAAAAGTTATTGCCACTCTAATGCAACAGGGAACTATTTAGCTTTTCATTGCTCTTCTTGATCGTTCTCTTTTGGTTTTATTTCCTTTCATCTGCTTTGCAACTTGCTTAGGGAACAACCGTATCTAGATGCCATCTCTAAGGTTCTTTACATTTCATTCAAATAAGCAATCCAAATTTGAAGCTTTATCCGAAATTTATAATTGGTGTTTTTCTAAGGGTCCAAACTATTTCTTGAATCTAGGTAGCTTTAAATATTGGGACCTCTCTAGCTTGATACTCAGGTTTTGGCACACTAGAAGTTCTCTTTAGGTGAAATGGAAGACAATATGAAAATACAATATGAGTAAGTTTACATCTGTGAAGATAATCCCAGAAAAGAGAATTACATATGTAAAAAGATTCAATTACAACTTCTACCAAGGACTAAGATAAATCAACCCAATAAAAATATTTTTATTTAGAAAAATTTGTAGTTGTGCTTCTTTAAAAATTAAAATCAAAATTGTCTCTAGAAAGTTTATGTTAAAAAAAAGATCAAAAAACCTTAGCTTCCTCTATAAATTGGATAGTAATGTTTTTTACTATGACACCTTACTATGACTAAAGATGAGTAGATATAGGAGTCTTCTGTATCATCAGAAAAGGACTTATCAGCAGTCTCAGGAAATGTCTTTCATAAATAATTTTTATTAAAAAAAGAATAAATGATTCAAAATACAACTCAGGTAAATACTACTATTCCTGTGAAGTAATGAAGGGAAAGTTTGACAATTCAGGATTTGACGTACCACATTGAAGTTGCCCTTGCACAGAGGATGGACTGGCTTAAGGAGTGGAGTTCTGCATCCTGTCAGTAAGAATGCTTTCACTGACTTCAAATCGTGTAAGATAAGCTCCTGGCGGAGAGACCAGAAAATTTTCTGGGTTTAAAACACCGCAGCTTTCAAAATATAAAGCTGCACGTGGATACATTATTTGAGAAGTAATGCATGATCATCCTGTTAAAGACTGCAATAGGTGAATGACCATAGTTATGATTACATGATGTACCTCAGCTTCTGAAATGTTTAACTTCTACTGAATAATAGTGAAGCCATAGTATTGCAAAACATATGGTTCTGTACTTAATGGGCATATAAATTGTATATATAGGGAGCATATGTAGATGGGTACCTTCCTGTATATATGGACACACACACATAAAAATTTATGTGCAACACAGTCTTGTACAGTAATAAAATGACTAGATCAGGCTAGGAAAGTACTTCTAAAGTGCTCAGCAGGAATTAATATTTAATCTTCAAGTTTTCTTTAGTATTTTGTCATTCAAATTTCTAGAGTGAAATGGAAAATATGCATCCAGCTCAGATCTTTAAAAATAAACGTCTTCACCGAGAATTTCAGCTGTGGAATCAAATGCCTGCTATTTGAACTTCCAAAGATGAAAAAAGCAAGGATTTCACACAGAACTAGTTGCATCAAAAGAGAGTTAAATGTTTTCATAACAATGACACAAAAAATGCAATTTTCCTGTTTCAAAAACAACAGAAAGATATTGAGTTAGCAGGAAATTCAAAATTGCAGCTTCTTAGAAATGCAGAGCATAACTGAGTATCCAAGACATAGAAAATTCTAGCTGAAGAAGGTCAAGGTTTTGTGAGATGTAAATTCCCCTGAATTTCACCGTTCGGTACTGCAAACATTATATTTTCTACAGGACCAGGGATGCACATAAAAAAAAGGTTACTAATTATCAGCTGTAATAATTATACATTTAACAAGTTACCATTATACTTTAAAAAGTTCACACTAATGTGTGGATAATTATTGGCCTAATTAAGTATCCCAAATTGCATTTACAAACAAAAATGAAGCATTAGTTAAGAGTGTGACAGTGTTTTTTACGTTAGATAAAAGGAAGAGGTAATTTGGATAACTGATTCCTGGACTCAATTTGTTGCACAGAGCTCACAAAAAAAGAAGAGGGTAATTTCTATCCTTCCAAACATTTAGGAGCACACTTTTCTCACACAACTCTCTCTTTCTGGTGCAGTATTCAACTGTACGTCCTTTTTTTTTTTTTTCCCAAAGGTGAAATCAAGACGAAACCTCAGGAACTCCAGACGCCCTGAGGGGTTTCAGGGGTTTCAGGGTAGGTGTTTTTTGGGGAATGGAAGCAGTCTTGTGCAATGCCCCTACACTGAGAATACATCAGCTTTTGCGTGGCACAGTTCAGGGTGCTTTGTGGTGCTTCAAGCTGCAGGAGTGGACAAAATCATACAGTAGACATGAATGCCTCTCAGTGATACAAAAGCGATACACGAATGTAAACATTTAGTAAAAGTCAGCTTAGGATGCAGCATGTCACAAAGAATGGCTGTTGTTACAGTGGCTTTCACCTGGTTGTTGCTTCTGTATTAATTTTCCTCCTACCATTTGCACAGGACGTATAAAGCCAACTGCTGTGATAATAGTCATTTATCCATGTATCTGTGTATCCACTTATGGTCATTTGGGCCTCAGCAATGAAGGATGGTAAATTGTGAGAAGGGAGACGAAGCCTCCCTACTCACCTGCAAATGCCTTGATTTTGGAGTTTTCCATTTTTTATTAATATTTGAGTGAATTTCCTCAGTCAGGATTACTACATTTTATCAAGCACAGCACTAAGTCATCTTTGCTTGAACGTGCCCCTATTTCTGACCGGTGACAGAAAATTATGCCAGCCCAAAGGACAGACTATTTCTGTGACATTTTCTCATTCTTCCTTTCCAATTCATGACAGAATTCCCTTCACACTAGACAGGCTGCATACCTGCTTCTCCCATAGAGCCATGGACCCTATGGAAAATATATCCTTGTTTTGCTGTAGCTTTGCAGAAATGCCTAAAACTTCGGGAGAACTTATTTGAACAGAAATGCAAAATAGTGTGTAAACACAGTCCTGAGGCTGCCAAACCATAGCTAACTTGCATAGCTTTGAATCAGACTGCATCTCATAACTTCTCTGTACCCAAGACCTCGAGACAAACAACAGGATTTGCAACATTCCAGTGTGAAACTACTTCAAGTGTGCCACTGCTGTTTAACTCCTTGTACTCTGGTCCAAAGAACTCACTACCTATACCATAGCCCTGAACCCCTGAATTTCCTGTTGTGTTCCTTCAGGATGTGCATGTTCGAAAGTCTGCTTTAAAGCCTCTTTGAAAAGCAGACTGGAAGCTTTATATTGTTTTCAATAAGAGTTTGCAGGACCAATACCGAGAACACATGCAGGCTTCGGTACACTTATTGCACAAATCCCTGAATACACACACCCCTCTTGCACCTTTGGACCAGTGTCCAGTGGGAATTCTCACCTGCTTCTCAAATGAAAGGTCATTGGAAAGACTGAGAGCCATACTTTTCAGTGCACTCAGGGCAACTCTGCTATGTGCTGGATAAGTGAAAAAACATCGTTAAAAGTTGAAGTTGAACCTTTCCATACTTGTATATGCAGATTCTATCCATTAAAAAAAGTAGAAATTTTAATCTCTTCCTACCCCCTCCTTCCATCTCCTGATTATTCAGTACCTGTCATGGGCCCCAAAGATGATCCTAAAATTTCTCCCTTAAACCCACATGTGGAGCTGGTTGGTGGTAGCAGTTAGGGGTGCCTGGAGACAGTCTCCAGAAATGCAGAGATCCTGGAGAGAAACAAGACTGTCCATAATATAGGACCAAGAAACTGGGGAGAAATGACAGATACTTCTCCTGATGGAAGGTGCTTCAAAAACTTTTTCCAATCCCTGTGAAAAATCTAAGGTCAGGTAGGGCATAGACTGCATCCCCTGTATTTTTTTCACCTGAATACTGCCCTGCCCTTGTTTAGGAGTACATTAGAGAGCTATGGAATGAACAAATGAATGATCCCATTTTAGCAAATGCTCTAAATACACCCCCTCAGGTATCAGTGGGCTTTGCATCAGCCCACATTTGCTTTCGTTCTCATGGGTTTGGATACACCTTTTCTATTCACATCAGTGCAACTTGACCAGAGCTTTCAAGATAAGCATAAGCTTAAATGCTTTGCATAGGGACAGGCTTTATTAAAAACACAGTTTAACTTCAAGTGTGGATTTTTAAATACATGTCTGAATAGTGAAATAAGCAAAGTTGGAGGCTTTAAAACCTCAAAGTTTAAAGTTACCCAATCCACTATGTTTTCTTGTGCCTACATTTTAATCACGTGTTCCTCTGCCTTTTGAACTCACCATGTCACATTTCCATATTTTTAAGCTGGGCTAGAGGTAATGATAGAAATGTGTTAATTGCAGTTATACTTTCTATGGCATTAAAAATATAACATCAGAATACTTTTTTTTTTCAAATAAATGCTTCGGATCAATATGCCTTAAAATATCCATCTGAACCAGTGACTCCTGGTTAAGGAACTTTTCACTTCTCTTTCAAAATTAAATAGATTACTGGAAGAAACATCCTCTGAATTGCAGAATGAGTCGGCAATACCTTCAGCATTTTTGGGGCCAGGCTTTATAGAGGTCACTTTTGCTTAAGCCATTAGCAACTATTAAATTTATTCTCTTCGTTTCACGTTGTATACAGCTGATGGAAAGTGTGGGGAAAAGGCAGTCTTCAAGGCATTAACCCCTTCACTCCACAGGATGTTTTTTCTGCTTGAAAGGAATTTGATGATTTCAGCTTTCTTCTCTTTCTTTACTTTGCCTCCATTAGGATTGCCTGCATGAATAAGGGGTTGCAGAAACTGGCCCTTATATTGTAATGTAATCACAGATTGATTCAGCTCTGCAATCAGCCACTCGTCTGCGATGATCATCTCAGGGTCCTGCCAAGAGTTTCTGGAAGGTTCTGTGCTAGCTCTCTACTGATCACATAAACCACTAAAAAATTTTCCTATGTATTACTTTCCACTAATTCAGATCTGTGTTCTGAGGGGAGGGAGAAAGAATCACAAGAAATCATATAAAACACTGCTTCTGAACATTAATAAAATATCCATGCATACCATGCCCAACAAAAACAAACACACTGAAAAACTGCAGATGCACATAAAATCTTCTGTTAAAAAAAAAAAGGACAAAAAACAAAAACCACACCAAAAACCAAAAACAAACCAAAAAAAAAAAAAGGCTGAAAAAGCAAGTTTTAAAGAAGGGAAATTGTATGTGGTTTGGAATGTGCATTTAGAGAGAAAAAAGATATTCAAAGATCAGCATCTCTGAGAACAGCCCATTTACCAATGTCTAAACAGCTAATAACTGAATGTAAAAATGTCTCCTCAATCTAATAAAAATGTACTATTGCATTATTTACTACAGTATAAACTTTAAAACATTAACACAAAGAAGGTAAACAGAAAACTGAATGTTTATTGTGTCAAAGACTAACATTGCTTTCCAAAGTTTCAGTCAAATATTGCTACTAATAATACTGACAGGAATATTTCCCCTGGTATGAGTGAAATTATTGAGTCAGAGTACAGAGAAGCGCCGAGTTTGGCCATTTGTCTCTTGCTTTGTGATATCCATTTCCACTGATTCCCTTGTGCTTTGGACATCTGGAAAGAGCCATGGACTGGCATTAGCTAATGTCTAGGACTCTCAGTTCTGTGTATGAGATGCCACAAAATCTTTTTATTTCTGGTATGTCTACCCCCCTGGAAGTGCCACTGCTATTTTCTTGTTCAATGGCTTGTATCTGGCACTTTCAACAAATATTGTCCTTGCTCTCTACACTCTAAAATGATAAATGCATCACCTGGAGGCTGTATCCACCAGTTCCTGTATAATACTTCTCTCTTAAAAGGTGACATAACATTTTAGAAGTGGAAAATTAACATCCCACAAGGAATTCTCAAGAGGGAAGGACATGTGCAAGTGCAACCATGCAGTGAACTAATCTTTAACCACAAAATGCCAATGTACTCTTGAAAATACAGATAAACTCTACAATGAGGCACCAGCAAAGCAACTAAATATAAACCACAGAAAGCCACCAGTGATAGACACTCCTTGTAGCTGCTCAATAGTTAATAGTTTTTCTCCAAACTGGAGTGGTTTTCCATTGTTTTAATGAGAACTTTTGCTAGCACACCTTCCATGCACTTGGAATCTAGCATCAGGGAAAGTGCCAAAGGCTGCACCCACACTGCTAAAGGTACCCCCTCAGACAGCAGTGCATGGGTCCCCAGCCAAGTAATGCAGACTGGCCCACGTCCCTCTGTAGCTGGCCTGTCTCTCTAGGGCAGGCTGACTGCACATGTTCTTCAGAGCACTCAGCCTACAAGTGCTCAGAAAGATAGTGTCTGCTATAGCAGTTTTCTCTAGGTCTCAAATGTAGGACAGGCATACTCTGAGAGCACCTCACCCTCCCCAGTCTTTACCTTGATACGAGAGGACCTTTTGCAGCACTGGTTTTCTATCAGCTCATGTATTCAGAAGAAATTCTTTGCTGTGACGGTGGTGAGGCACTGGACAGGTTGGCAGAGAAGCTGTGAATGCCCCATCCCTGGAAGTGTTCAAGGCCAGGCTGGATGGGTCTCTGATGGAAAAGACCTGCTTTAGTGGAAGGTGGCCCTGGTGTAGGGGGATGTGTCCCCGCCCGTGGCAGAGGGGTTGGAACTGGATGATCCCTTCCAACCCAAACCATTCTATGATTGTATGTTTTTAACCTGAGAGGTAGGATGTGGTTGAGGGGTGGTGCAGTGCCAGATATTGTCCTGCAGTGAGCTCCCTGTGCAGAACTCCTCTGGCTGCACCGAAGGTGATGCAATGTGCCTGAAACAATGGGAAGTGGTGCAATATGTTTTCTACCACACCTCAATATAATTTGGTTCTTTCCTGAGACGAAAACTTGCTACAGCTGAGTACTGATTTGCTACTCAACCTGTGTTATTAACTTCACCGAAGGACAAATGTCTTGTTAGTGTGAACTAGAAACATAACGATATAATTTTCGTAGATTAAGCTAGGATTTTCTGGCTGCCTTAGGAACAATTTTGGGGCCAAAGAATCTAGACTGGCACTCATCCTGGAACTCCAGAAATTCCCTGCACGACAGATTGGGCCTTCCATGCCTAGAAAAGGCCAGAAAAATCCCTTAGAAGAATATTATAACTGTACTCACTTCTTACACGGCTAACTATGCCATCTGGAAGCTGAATTTCACACCAGTGGTCAGCAGTGTACCTCCTCAAGTGAGAAGATCTGTTTTACAGTCAGGGGCACAGTATGACCTGTAATTATTAAAGGCCAGAAGAGAATTCAGCTCCCCTATGCGAGCAGTATCACTGACTATTCTTGTGAATTAGTGCTTCTCAGAAACGGAGGTAGAATACTTACAGTCTTTTTTAACGTCCAAAGTAAATAGCAAGCTCTCATACCCAACAAAAGTTACAACAATATTTTCATTAGGAATAATTCAACCTAATTTTCCTCAAAATAGGGGATATTAATAATTCTTAGGTTCTAGAAAGTCTTTCAAATTAACCCATTTTATTGCTATAAGTCCAGACTTTGAAAATCTAAGTTGCATTTTACTGTACTAGTATGCCCTATGGGACTGCTCTTAGCATATATTATCATTTGGTGTGAGTAAATCAATATCCATCTGGCCATAATTTGTAACAATAAATCAGATTTAACAGTGTAAGTTCAGAGGTGAATTGTATAGGGAAGTTCATGCAGATTTGAAAAGTGAAGAAACATATAAAGGTATTAAAATGTAGGGCTCCTTCTTATCACCTTAAAAAAGGTCTGAAATTTGGAAAACTTTCAATAATGTCTCATTATTTCTGTAGATTGCTCATAATTGGATCCAAGAATAAAGAGGAAAAAAGTCAAGCCAGTACTTAACTCGAACTATTAACTACACATTGTTCTCCTGTAAGCACTCAACAGATATCTTCTTGTTAAAATTATGGCAAATTGGAACAGCAGTTCCCTTCTGAATCAACATTCATTTCTCTGTCCTTTCCTGCTGAAGACTGTTACATTCTGAAGTCACAAATGATTATTTATTTATTCCCCTATAAAATGTGTGCATGGTCCCAAAAGCCATAATATAACACCCTGCAGTACACACAAACACAGTGCTCATTATTACAAATTATTAGATCACTTAATCTTCTTTGCCAGTTCCTTCTCCAAAATAAAAAAAAAAATTCACAGTGCCCCTATACAAGCCTAAAATACAAAACAATAAAACTAATAGTAATAATAATGATATGTTTCCTTGCTCTTTTATGGCACAGGAAACAAATGCCTGTTGACTTGTATTGCAGGGATATACACATTGAGAGTTGATACACGGCTGAGTCACACAGTTCCTTACCCTGAGGATGCTCAATTTGGGTAGAAAATGTTCATTTGCTTTTAGGATCTGAAAAGAACTATAGGAATGAGAAGAAGCCAAAGTGCTCCTGCTTTGAGTCCTTCGCTTTAGCATGACAGACCCGTCTCTCAGATCTTTGACCCAAAAGGTCTCTCCACCAACAGCAGGATTTAGGGGGGTTTCTTTGCTTTGCCCACATAGCCATGCACTGCTTGGAACACTGAAACAGGGCAGCATCAGCCTCCAGGCTGATGCCAAATCTCACTTGGGATGCTCACCTTGTCCTGGCTTTGTAGCTTGCTTTATCCTGTTCCTCAAACACAGCTTCTGCTCCAGAGATCTATTCATTCACCTGACCTTTCCCATTAGTCCTTTCTGTGTCAAGGGCTGTTTTCCTTCCATTACAGTCAATGAGAGCAAGCAGCTGATTACAAAGAGTATTTCTGAGCAAGAAAAGACAAAAATGAAGTCATGCTCTGCATTCTCAATCATCCAAATCACGATTTAAGTAACACAGTAAAACACAAAATCTCATTCTCCTGGAAAGCAGTTATGATCAGAGGTGACGTAAAAAGAATATGAGTTCTACATGCCCTCAGAAATCCTTACATTGGGGATGAAATCAAATCCTCTAAGACCTCCCGAAGTGAAATCACTATATTTGCTTAGGGTACAAGTCAGCTGGAGCAGAGTCAGGTGAGCTCTGAAGTCTTATTTTTTCAGCTCTTAACACTGACAGGAAGTAACAAATTCCTGGTAGGTGTAGATAATATACTCCAGCCTTTTTTTCTCAGTCTGGATGTCTGAGAATTCCTTGCATAAAAGGGAAGACTGTTCAAAATAAAAATAAAATACACATCTTCACATCTCAGAAAACTCTACTACAGCTTATGTGGTGACATTTTAACCTACGTCACTTAAAACCCAATTGATTTTTGGGTTAGGTACCTCTAGGAAAAACAAAACAGATATGAAAATAGAAAACTGGGCCTTCCTTCACTTGTAGAATGTCTGTGGGGTCCTGAGTTTTTCCCAGTGTTAACACCAAGTATAAGTGGATTAGAGAGTCATAAAGTTCGCTGCAATTTGTTTTGATCGTAGCAACAAGAGTACATGCACAGCACTCCTGGGCAGCGGTAATCATTATTTCCTTACTGTATTTTTTCATGGTATTTTTTATTACCACTGAGGGAGTCCAAGTGAAGACCAGCATCTCATATGGCAACACAAACCTGCAGGTTTTTACGGTGTGGGAAATGTAGTTGGTGTCTCCAAGTCTTTGGACTTAAATTCTGTGAGAAGATCCTGTGCAACAGTGACATCTGTGGTGTCTTCGACAAACATTCTTAGAAAGTGTCTCTAATTAGTTGCCTTCTCGTATCTTTATTCTGCTTTGAAATGGAGTAAACTTCAGGATTTCAGCACAATCTATTTTCTGTCACCTTTGTGCTGCAAAATCACATGAAGAATAGGTAAATCAATTTTGGGAGCCAGAAATGGAAACGTTGGATCAGACTAATCGAACCAGAACAAGGTAGGTGGCTTGATCTTCAGGAAAGAGTTGTGATATAGGCTCTTCTACCTCCTTTGTCAGGCGAAGACTTGTTAAATAAGCTGAAATTTCTAACCTGTTCTTTCAATGCCATTCTTCTAGTACCTGTTAGTGCATCAAACAATTATGCAGAGACTCTAACACAGGCTGTGTAACATATTCTGGGAACATAGAGTAAAAGAACCTTATTAGCTGTCTCCATTAGCTGAAGTGAGCAGGAGCATAATAGTAAGCTAAATTTTAGATGTAGAGCATTACACATCCCACAGAGATAACAGAGAAAATTCATGCCTCTTTCAAAAGCTGTCAGAGTGTAGGTTGGGAAAGATAATACAGCACTGGGTTACATTAAGATCAGGTACTATGCAACCAGAAAAGGTGGAAACTTAAGCAAAGCTACAAAAGCTCAATTTCTGAAGCTAAATTTTGCCACAGGGTCAGATTCCCATGTCGTTGGGTAGCTGAAGAATCCCAGAAGACAGACAGTCAGGCACAGAGCAGTTCATTGCAGGTCTCTGCAAACTTCCCACAGAAATCTTCACTGAACAGGGAGGCTTTGGCCCTTGCACACCTCTTGATTCCTTGCACCTGTTCCTCATTTTTAGGAACAAGTAGTTACAGTTGTGAAGGACCAACCACACAGATGCCATTCCTCCCTGTCCCATTTGCCCATTTGTCAGAGTCACACCAAAATCCACAGGTGCCACTGGTTCCTCTCTGGACCTAAGTACAATGGAAAGAAAGAATTAAAAGTGGAGACAGCAGTCAGGTTTTCCTGAAGTGAACATAAGAGCTGAAAATGAAATCTTGAAAACTGCAAGATTTCAAGAACAGACATTTTGCTTCCTGCGTTCAGACTGAGAAATGGAGACAAATCAGAGAGCAGAATGCATTAGGCTGATGGTCCTAGAGGCAAAGCTTGGCACAGGGAGAAGTTCTTTGCAGAGTTTGGTCAGTAACTATTGTTTATCTAGCCATTGATGAGAAAAATCATAGAATGATTTGAGTTGAAAGGGACTTTAGAGCTACCTAGTTCCAACGCCCCTCCAATGAGCAGGGACAGGTTTCACTAGAGCATGTTGCTCAAAATGCCAGCCAACCTGGCCTTGAGCATTCCCAGGGGCAGGGCATCCAGCTTCTCTGGACAGACTGTGCCAGTGCCTCACCACTCTAACAGTAAGGAATTTCTTCCTAATATCTAACCTACACCTATCCTCTTTTAGTTTAAATCAAGTGCTACTCTTCACACACTGGCATCGCTTTCCCCATGAGTAAGCAAAAGGAATTTGGCAACCTGGATAGGACTGCCACCCCTGCCAAGCCCACTGAACTGCAAAACAACTTCCCCCAGGGATTCTCAGGTATTTTAAAATTGTCTAAACTGAATTGACAACACCAGCTGCACCATTCAAAACTGCAAAAAGCCTCATAGTGTCCAGCCTTCTACCAGCATCCCAGACATAGCTTTTTCAGCAATGAATTCAAGTTGAGAGTGAATTTGAGAAGAGATTTTTCCTGCATGGGAAATCTAAAACTTAATTATTTAATCAGATGCCACTGCTTTATTGCTGTAGGAAAACAAGGGGGGAAGGGGTGGTGTCCATATTCCTTTTTGCATAGGGGGCATTGATAATTTACAGACATGAGACAAGAATGAGTACTTGTCATTTTTTGTTACAGCAGCAAGTCCCTGCATGCTCCTTCATGAAACAGCTTGTCTAAAATTCTACTTGACAAATGTATTCTCAAAAGTGTCTCAGAGGTTTGTTTCATCTTCATTAGCAGTTCAATCATTTTTAATAACAAATTTTGAGAACAGGTGAAAAGAGAGGGATTGTCTTGCTGACAACTATTGTTGAGAATTAATTTTATTTTGTATGTGTGTGTGGAAGCAGCTTAACACGGACCAAACAGCATGCGAAACGTTTAGGAAGAAATTACATCTCTCCATGCAGACACCTGTACTTGTGATTTAGAAAAATATCCATTTTGAGCACATAGTATATAAAGACAAGTACAACGTGGCAGCTTCTAGTGTCACGTTCTTGATCTAACAACTCAGATGAAGAGAAAAACAAGATATGTTTGTTTTCCTAGACACAAAAGCAAATGAGCTGTGGTCTTACATAATTCTGGTTATATAGAACAAAGATATTTTATTCCTATCCTATTTATGGGACCAGTGGGGAAGACACGAAGAAGTGGGGTGGACAGCTCAATTCTGCTCTGGCAGCATGAGTGCGTGAACTGAAGGAGTGCAAGCCTCAGAAAAGAAATTTTACTAAAAAGAAAGTAGCTCCAGTTGCCTGTAGCCAATCTGCCGGAAATGATGGAAAAGATGGTTACATGTCTGATCCCCTTGAAGGAACTTCCACGATGGATGCCCAGGGAAAGAAGGATAACCAGAATTAGAGGGGATACACATGATAGAGTCACCCCAAGACATCCTCATACCAGCACACTTTACACTTGATAGGAGATTTTCTGAGTGTATGAAGCCGGGGTTGATCACCTGACACTGTGTGTTCCTGAATTCTCTTTCCCGAGATACAGAGAGAACTCTGACAGTCTGGGGCAGCAAGGGATGCATCTGGGATGCAGCTATCACTGTCCCAAATAAAGCAGCCCACAGATCAGACAAATTTGTTCCAGGAGTCAAGATAGGGAAAGAATAGAAAGGTGACAGAAATTTACTCTTGTCTGCCTAACCAAAAGAGTAAGAACACTCTCCACATCTATGTCAAAAAGGAAATGCATATGACATATGCATTTATTTTAGACTGCAAAGTCTACTGACACTTTCATCATGTCTGTGGAAGACCTTGACATAATGGAGAGGGTGACTACGCAAACACATCAAGGGAAATTTTGCTCTAGGTTAGTTTTCACACATCTTGGAAGAGCACCATGCAAAGGATGCAGAGCTGGAGTTGACCTAGCTAACTCCAGAACCAAGTGTCAGCTAATTTAGTCTTTTGAGTGGTTAGGCTTATTTTCTCACGCACGGCACAAGATCTTCCTTTCAAAAGGAAGTTACTGTACCTTCAGCTGACTCTTTGCCAACCCCTTAGCAGAAGGACCAGCTTCACTGCTACTGTCTCCTAAAGGTATGGCACTCATCTTTCATTTCTTTAAATTGAAGGCATTGCTTGAAGAAATTGAGCTTAATTAATTTATGAAAAAACACTACTAAGTCAGAATCTGGTATCTGTTCTTGGGAAATAACCAGAATTTCTCCTTTTCAGGGAGAGGAAAACACTTTATTTTCCTTAGCTGATAATTCCAATTAAAATGTCTACAAATCACAGCAGATTAATTAAGTTTTATGTGAAAGTACGAGTGTATATATTTTATTTATTAATGTATTTCATTTGCACAACTCCGGTTATAAATATTGATCTGTTTGGACCATTAACTGAAGTGCAGCTTTAAAAATAGAATTATTAAATTCAATAGAACCTAAATTTAAGAATAGCAATTTTTGAATTTTAATACAGCAACCATCATCTTAGCAGAAGCCAGCTGGACTGAAGAAGAAACAGCTATGAGGCTGTTTCCCACAGCAGCTTCTGAAATAGAAATTATAAGTGTATTCTTCAGCTGTTAAGAAGAATCATAGTTTCTTTTGCTAGTTTGCTAGTGACAAATTGGCTTAAAAGAGTCACCATAAATAGATGACATAGGGTAGCTTGTGCCAAATGTGTTTCTGAGGTTAAATAAGAGTATTAACCTTAAATGCAGTGTGATTTCCTGCCCATACACAAAATCACTGGTGTGAAAGGTACTTGCTGTTACAACTCTGCATTCTGTGTCATCTAAGACTTGCAGGAGCTGGTCATGGTCAATCAAACTCTTAAAGACCACAAGGGCACTGAAAGGTTAATCATTATCTCTCTGTTATTCTCTTGCAAGGAAGGTAGGAATCTCAGGGGGTAAGAGAAGTATGGACATTGAAAAGAGGAAGGAATAAATAAATTATAGTTTTCTAGCGAAAGGTAAATTCATCTGTGCATGTTGGGTTTACCATGACCAGAGACCAGCGCCTGCTGTTCTAGAATACACAGAATGCAGAGTGATAGCAGAGTTAAAGGTGAAACTAAGAAGGAAATAGGAGTTTGTCCAAGCTCTGTCTGCAGAAGAAGTGATATTGATGCTAATGGTTGCCAAAGAAGACTCAAAGAGAGCTTTGCTTATGATTTGTAGGGTGGATGGCTCTCACAGAGCACTTTCCAGCTCACATGTGACTAGATGAAGAAATAAGAGTAGGACTGAAAACAACTGTCTCTACTCTGTCTGGTAGATGAGGGATGCTGGGGAGCACCCTCCAGGTTACAACTCACACATCAGGTTGGTTCCAAATCTCCTTCTGAAATAGCTGAACTTCCTATTTTACTTGGGTTGGCATGAGAAAACCAGATCAGTTTCAG
This sequence comes from Rhagologus leucostigma, assembly GCA_013397725.1. NCBI lineage: Eukaryota > Metazoa > Chordata > Aves > Passeriformes > Rhagologus > Rhagologus leucostigma. Next base: position 1,865,490 of record VZTD01000172.1, read on the forward strand.
CTCAGTTTGGCCTAGCATTCCTCAGAGAGCAAGTGGAGGCTCACAAAGTGTCCTACTTGCTGAGCTACTGTTCTCTTAAAACAATCCAATGCAAGTAAATGCTATTTAAATCGATTCTGTGCATTCACAGACAAAATTGGTTTAAAATTTATTACGTGTTGTGGCTCACTATGTCGAGAGAGAACAGAGCATACATTTTAAAAAACAAGCAGGTTTTCTTAAAATAATCAAACATTCAATAAAAGAGGTTTATTGCTGCCATCTTTATTTGTTAGGATGGGGAATGGATTTTTTTACTCTTCTTCTTGCAAGCTAAGCAGTGTTGAATAACCATGGGGAGGATACAGGAATTTGCTTTATTAAGTTTAGTAATAATTTCACTCTTCTTTGAATTTATTTTAATCTTGATTTAAATGTATAAGGCGGTGTATTCATCTCTGCAGTTCCTGAATTGCCCACTTGCATAAGAAAATACACTTCAGAATATGCTTATTAAAGGACATAATGGCTTTGAGGGATTTTTAAAAGCAAAGAGACACTATAATCTTCTTTCACTGTAGTAGTTGCATACTTCAAATGTAGACAATGTTTGCTTTACAATTATTAATTATTATGGCTGCCACATGCAATTAAAGAACAGCTTGTGCTCTTCCTATGGCTCCCTGCAAGCAATCACCATGTGAGTCATTACTGAAATAGCTAGATTAGAAAATACTAATGGCTAGCACTTGTATGATCTTTACTCCCTAAAACCCTAAAATAACTTGCAAAAGAGGGGCATTATTGACCTGTTGTTCTGAGGAGGAGAAGTGAAGGGTGGAGACATTCAGGCAAAAGCATTTTCCCATTTGAGGTAATTCCACTTGTAGGAACTGTGCATGGACAGTACAAAGCCTTTTCAAAGGCTTTTCACCTCATAGTGAAAGGACTTTCAAAAAGCTTTCAACAAGCTTCCTCTTAAAGGGCTTTTAATAAATGTTTTCAAAAATGCTCAAAAAAGAAAAGGAGAGAAGAGTGAGAGGATAAATTTGTTAACGCTCAATTATTCAGAAGAGTGGAAAGGAAAGGATTCTGTAAAACCACACAGAAATATAGCACAATAGTGGAGAATAACATGAAAGGCAAAATGCAGTGTCAGTAAATATGCAGTGATGCACCAGGAGACACAATTTAACCTGATGAGTGCAAGGACGGGCTCTGAACTATCCGCCCTGTGTCCAGAATGAGAACTCCCAGTTACAGCAGCTGATTCCATAAAAACATCTGTTGGCCCAAGAAAAACACTGGGGATGCTTGGAAATACCAGGAAAGAAATGGAGAATCAGGCTGCAAATGTAATTATTTCTTTTTATAAACCCCTGGTGTGCCCATAGCTCAACATTGACTGCAGTTCTGACTTTCTGGTCAGAAAGGCTGTACAAGGGTGAGAAAACATCAGATAAAGGTATCACACAGACAAGAATAATGTCCAAAGTAGAAAATACTAGATTAAGACTCTTTTGCAGAGAAAAGAGAGAACCAAGGGTAGATGTGACACAAATTAATAGAAATGTCAATAACATTGAGAAGATCATTAGGAAATTATTTGATTTTTCACAGTGCAAGAAATAGGGTCAAAAATAACATTATCAGGTGACAGGCCGAAAACAAACAAAAAAAGGCATTTTTTCAAGCAACACAATTAAACTGAGAAATTTCTTGCCCAAGATTATTCTAAATAATGTTTATTCTTATTAATTCAAAAAGCAACAGGGCCAATGCATGGAAATTATTCCACCAAGGGTGGTTAACCCAAAAATAATGTCTATAACTAAGGAATTTGTTAAACTACAGATTGCTGGAAGCAGGGAGAATATGCCAGGGAGGCATCACCGTATACTTGCCCTGCTATTGTGTCTTCCTCAAGCATTCAGTACTTGACTACTGTTGAAAACCAGCTACAGGCTAGATGAATCTTACCATCCTTTAAAAAACGCCTCTGAAGAGGGCTGAAGAGGGCCTCTATAAATGGAAGTATTTTTGCTGATATTGATACTTCTGTTTATTGTGGTCAGTGGGCTTGCCCAAAGAAACCCAACGGATCCCGAACAGAATTTGATGCCACAGATGATACCAATATCTATGGATGATTTCCTCTTGGGTGGAAGGATGAAATACTGACTATGCTAAAATCAGCAGAAATTTTGGCACCCACTACGGTAGAAGCAGGATTTTACCTCATTCTACCTGATTCCCAAGACTCAACTACTCCCGACACATCAGGTTTTCTCCTGGTGACTGCCTGAATAGTCAACATGAAAGGACAAGATTTCCAAAGCATAGAACTTTGCAGCATGCTGTGCTGGTTTTGGCTGGGGTAGGGTTAATTTTCTTCACAGTAACTGGTATGGGGCTGTGTTTTGGATTTGTGCCAAAAACTGTTAATAATGCAGAGATGTTGTTGTTATTGCTGCTTGCACAGAGTCAAGGCGTCTTCTGCTGCTTGCACCACCTTACCACTGAGTGGGCTGGGGCTGCACAAGAGGCACACAGCCAGGATAGCGGATCCCAGCTGACCCAAGGGATATCCCACATCGTACAGCATCATGATCAGCACAGAAAACTGGGGGAAGACAGGAAGGGAGACATTTGGAGCGATAGCATTTGTTCGCAATCACCATTACAGTGATGGAGCCCAGCTTTCCTGGGGATGGCTGCACGCCTGCCTGCCCACGGGGAGTGGTGAATGAATTCCTTGCTTGCCTTTGCTTGTGCACAGCTTTCGCTTTCCCTGTGAAGCTGTCTTTATCCCAATCCATGGGTTTTTTCACTTTTCCTCTTCCAGTTCTCTCCTGACCCTGTGAGTGGTGCAGTGAGTGAGTGGTTGTGTGGTACTTGGTTGCTGCCTGGGGTTAAACCACAACACATCTCTTTAACATAACATGAGAGGAAGTGTTCAAGAACTACAGGACTTTATACTAAAACAGCATACAAAAATATACAAGCACAGTGACTCTGGAATTGGTCTGCTACAGTCAGTCTTATCAACATTAGCTCTGTTTTAACATTCGGATACCTGAGGTTGAAAGCAAACCTGATTTTGCATCTTAAACAGAGACACGTAAAGTGTTTTATAGGCTTTCACACTTTATTTGAAGATTATCATAAAGTGAGATATTTTCATACCACAAAGAGTGTGAACCATAAACCTTTTAAGACTGCTGACAGTTATCACAGTTGTTTCAGAGAATGATCTGGTCTATATCTTCATCAAAATTGAAAGCATCAGATCTTCAGTTAGAAGTCCACAAGTTAAAATGAACTGTCCCTAATTGAAAAAAGCCTCTCTGAAAAAAAAATTGTACTTATATGGATTCTGCAAGCACATTTTCTTTGGCCTTTTATAAAACATTTGACTCAAAAGATCATTTGATCTTTAAAAATGAACATGTTAGTGGATTTTAAAAAACATTTGATATAGTATTACTCAGGGGCTGAAACATAGAGTTATGAACTAGAGAGTGAGTAAACAACCTCGTGTAGCAATATAAATTTACCATATTAACATTTTCTTGATCCATACAAAACCAACAAAGGAATGGATTTAGAATCACTGCTTGTTAGGAAAACCTCTTTATAATGCAGCATTTTCTGCACATGTCTAACATGGCCCCATTTATTAGTGAGAGTCATTTCAATATTTCTTTAGGAACAGCAATTTGCTTAATTGTGGCTAAGCAAGATGGCTAGAAACTGCTGAGATACAGAGATTTTTAGCCATTACAATTCATGACGTAAACTAATCTCACCTTGACAAATGAATCAAATTTTTGGATTTTAAGTCTAAACCCAACAGATGAAGCTAGTCCACTGAGGGTTTTAATAATAAGAAAGGGGAAAGGAGATGAATTATATAGCTAAATTATAACTATATAGCTAAATTATTGTAACTAGACAACTGGAAAAGCAGAGACAGTTTGCACTTGTAACAAGTTAGATCTCATGAAACCATGTAATGGAATAAAAACCCTAACAAAGAATTAAAACAAAGATGGAGGACTTTAATTGAAAACTTGATCAATTAGCACAGAGGCCATAAGAAGGAGGCAACAGAGCATGAAATTTGATTAAACTGAACCATACGTCCTACTTCATTTTCAGCGATGTCGCAAAACTGATGACCTTGAAAAGAGAAGACATTAGAAGAGTGTAAAAAAGCAGTTATCTCAATGCTGGCTAAAATAGAGAACTGATAATAAATACTGTACAGCAAGGAAGCCTTAAATTAAAATCACATACATATTCAGAATGGAGAGATGGGTAGTCATAAATTGCAGTAATTGACATACAATCCAAATTTATTACAATGGATCTAGGCAGAGGGAAAGCAAGAAAGTGCCCTAACTCCACAAATTTGACAGACGGAGCAGATCATACTCCAGCTTGCTGACTACTCAGATTATTTTTTGACAGTTAGCACGATTCTACTGCATTAAGTGATCTTTTTGTAGTTGGCGAAGTAGATTAAATTATGAAGATGCCCTGAGCATCTACAGTAACACAGCACTGGAGCCACAGTGTGATTCTTCTGTTTTGACCCAAAATTAAATCAGAAAAAAGGCACTCCTTCATCCGCATCACACTACCATAAACCTACCAAGAGTTCTCTCTTTTTGATAGGTAAAAAAATAGGTGAACCTGATACGCCGTTGTGAATACAGGGATGTGTTTGTTCTTGTTGCAGAGAGGTAAAGCTCTCCATTGCTCTTACAGACCCCTACAGCATGTGACCACCCAGCTATGAGCCCATATTCTCATAGGACTAAACGCAAGGATTCTGGCATGTTCCTACTGCCATACAGAACCACCAACACCAGCCCCAGCAACATGGAGCTTATATCTTGAGCTGCATTTCAGCTTTATCCCAGCTATAAACAAACAAATGATGCCTTTCTGACCTAAATCCTGCTAAAACAAAGGTTTTGCTTTAGTATTTTTTAACAGCTTGGGCTGACAGGGAGACCTTGTACAGCTTCACTGCTTTATGTCGTGTGGCTGTGGTGTTTTGTTTCTCTACAGTGCTACTTAAAATTAGATTTACTGTCATGTTGAAATACAGCTTAAGTGATTCTGAGGTGGATTTTTTCCAAAGTGGCATGTCCTTGCAGACATGCAATGCCAGTAAGATTTGAATGAGATCATCACAGATTGCTTTTGAAAGTCCCACTTATTGTGAATTCCAAAATAAAACAATATCGAACATATATATATATCACATGATGGTTTTGCTATCAGTGTTACGAGAAAAAAAATGTTATGAGTAGAAGTCCCTTATAAGAAATTCGAAAGAGATCTTTTTAGATTGAAGAGGATTTACAGCTTGCTCTATCTGTTCATGCATAGTCAATGTAAAATAAACTGGTTGCAGGGGAATAATATCAGTATCATGTCATTTTCTGTTATGATGTCAAAAAGCAAAAAAAATAATATTTGCTTTATGATGGCTGAAAGTGAAAGGAACCTCTGCATGTCATGTATCAGTAAGTACTGCACTGTACCGCCTGGAAAATAACTAAATCAGTTAAACACAATGAAATATATTGTCCACATAGGTGCTTCTTGCTTTACTGATCTACCTTCCTCTGCAAAAAAAAAGAAAGGGACAAGCACTGGTGTAGGACTGATTTGCAGTGGTCAGGGCTCTGGTGCATCCTGTCCTGAGGTACCAGTGCAAAGCACAGAGAACACTTAACAACTGTGAGGAATATTTAATTTTTTCCAACTCATTAATGAGTAGTTTTGTTTTTAATCTATTCATTTATTTTTAGTTCCCTTTTGAAGGGTCCAACAAATATTTTTGCCTGCAAATTTCAGTCTGACCTTTTTAGATCCTTCCTAACCCACTGTTCTAATTACGTGCGAAATGTAGAAAAAAGTCCTCCAAACTCTGAGCATTTTTTCTCATACATTTGCTTACGTTTTCCTTGGGCAGAGAGAGTACTAGCAGAGGCCCTCATATTGCTATAAGGCTGCTGTACTTTTTTATCTTCTGTTCTTCAGCGTGTGTACAAACTTCCCTTTCCAAAGCAATGAAAGACACCAGCATCCAGTCAAATAATATATAAACACTCATCTAAACAATATCAACATGCAAGGAGAAGGAGTATTATTTATAAAAACTGATTTTTTTCCCTTTTGTTCCAATGAAGCTTGCAACAATTTGCATCAATCTGGCTTTTGGGTGTCCACGGCTATTCTTTCTTTTCTTTTTTTTTTTCCTTTCCTTTCTTTCATTTCTTTCTAGCGTCTGATTCCTTTCTAAATTTTATATCACGCATGAGAGGCATAATGTATTTATTCTGAGATAGTACTAGTTTCATGCATTGCACTAAATGAAGTGTACTGCTAACTACTATTTTTTTGACAGTTAAGTGAGATATGAGAATAAACATGAAAATATCAATATTAATGGGCTGCTAAGGAGGAGGTGTAATCTGTTTGTTCAACCATCTTACAAAAGAAAAAAACAAGGAAAACACGACTTAATGTTCTAAAAGAAATAAAATAACCAAAATAGATCAGTAATTCACATCCCTCAGAATTCACAGGCACCAGGAAGAGACCACCACCATGTTTTAAATGTGCACTACAGATGGATGGGCTGTAGGGACACAAATAGTCCAACAGTCAATTCTTAAAAGGCATTTTTCTCATCGAGCCCTCACAACTTCTGCACTGGTCAGCAATGGTTCGTAGGTAGAGTAGGGCCCGGAAAGATGCAATAACAGCATATAAGAAAAACCTCTAGAGAAATCTCTTTGCTAGCAGGAATCACAAAATGAATAGAGCATATTCAAGGCAGTTCAGCAGATGCACTGAGTCTGCACATAATCACCACAATCATCGTCTCCACTGGCCAGGTACCTATAGAGGCTTTGCACACCCCTAACACCAGAGTGTGAAGTGCGAAGCTCCTTCTTCCTCGTGTCAGGTGTGGGAAGTACCTTCCTCTGCCTTCAGACAGAACCCCGAGAAGAGAAATCACCAGTATTTCCCTCCAAAGGACCATAGAGCCAATTATATTATCTTTTTGTTCATGGAGAACTTGCTGCCTTTTTAAGCCATTGGGTGGATGCTTTCTGTGGATTACACATGCTGATTCTGATATAGGAATAACATATGGACTTTTTTTAAACACCATATGGATATTTATTAGCACTGGTGAGGTTTGACAAATACATTAAAGTTTTTTATTAAAAGAAAATAGACAGCTCTAGCCTTTTTGGGACAACAGAACTCCATGAGTCAATGGAAAACTCTTTCTGAGAAAAAGACAGATAAGGAAGAAGCTGAGAGAAGAATTCTGGGAAGATCCTTTTTAACCCAAATGATTCACTCCAAAAAGTCCTCCCACCCCAAAGTCCATGTTGTTGTGCATCTTGTAAAAGTCACACATGGTGAACACCATATTATGCTTTTTACCTCTTTTGGAATATGCACCAGCCAACCAGTGATCACTGTTACTCTCTTGCTCCAGCTCCAGTGGACATGTGGGTCCTAAAAACTCACTGTAAGACCATGTGGAGCCAGATAAAGACTCTCAGTCTTAAGTCTACTGCCTTTTCAGACCCCAGCTTGCGTCACTCAGGGGAAGGCTATTGTAAACTCATTTTATCCTCTGCAAAGCCCATAGAAGCAAACAAGTCTTAGAAGGGTCTTGATGCTGCAGCCAGAGCACAGGAATTGTAGGCAGCCTGGCCCAGGAGCAGTGTCCAGGCAGCAATGCAGATAGACAGACAAGCTATGTCTGCTTTACCAAGTAATGCAGGCCAGCAAAAGAAGATTTTTAGACATGAACAGCTGGTGCTTAGGAACTGGTATCTGCATGAGCTGCACTTCAGGGAGCTTCAAATTACTTCTGGTCTGGCCCCGTGCACTGAGCCCATCACATCTGAAATATGACCGGAGCATGTGTCCTGGTTTAGTTTCATCCAAAAAAATCCACTTTGAATACTCTCAGAATTGTTCATGATGTGAAAGTTTGCTAGGTGTGGAGAATGCGGAGATTAATTCCAAAACCAGTCCAAAGTAAACCACAAACGTAGTTCCATCCATGAAGTCTTTAGCAGAAGAGTCAGGGATCTTTCAGACAGCTCTGTGACATGAACTGATTTGGGTATTATCTCATTAACTCCAGCAGCTTAAGGAATTCCTATATATCAAGCTTGATTAGAGACCAGAGGGTTTCCTAGACCTGGACATGTTGTTTTACAACTTGTATGGCATAGTTGGTGATATGCGATATGACTCTAGCAATACTCTTTGTGATATCTGACACCAAATTAACAACCAATATAAATTTAGAAATGGGGCTATGTTTCACTCTTTGTTTAAACTGTGTTATTGAGTAGAATCACATATCTTTGCAGCAAAATGTGATAAGCATGTAGGATCTAGGGTAAGGAACTGTAAAATGAAATATGGTAAATGAGGCATTTCAATTCTTAGTTTCCTGCATTCTTTTTTTTTCCTTCAGGTATTTCCATCCCAATTTAACTTCTACTGATGTTCAACTTTTCTTGCCAAGTCCCCAGCAGGTTTATCAACCAACTGTTCATTGTTTTAGCAACAAATTTGTTCATTTTGTTGTTTAACATGGTACCACACTAGCTGTTGACCTTGCAGCGTGGCTTCACTTTAATGGATAATTTACTAATCTTTTTTATTATTTCAAAATTATCAACATTGCTTTTAAGATGTTACTTGAAACAGTTAGAGTGAGTATCATTCATATAGAGTCTCCTTTTCAAGTGAGTACAGCAAGTCTTTTGATTTTTCTCACTTATTTTTATCCTCTGTAAGGCTTTAATTCTAGTAGTTCTTATGAAAAATTCAAGAACCACAGTTACGTTTGCAACTGCAGCTTCTAATTTATGATTCACCACTTTTGGAATACCAGACTTAAGATACACTGCAGCTAATTTTCAGAGGTGCTGAATATCCACAGCTGCTGATGGCAGCTGCTTGATGCTAGTCTGTCTTGAGATTGGCAGGGATGGCATGTTAAACCACAAGGTAATACTGCCAGTGGCCCTGCGTCAACCCTGAGCTGAGGGAATTAGGTCTAAGGAGAGGGCTGAAGAAGTTGGGAAGTTATTATGGGTTTGTACACAGGCCATTTCACAGTCCCTCTCTGTGAGAAGTTTATTAATGCCACAAATATGAATGAAGCACGTCAACCTATCTTCAAAGACAATAAGCTTTCAAAAAAGCCTTGAGAGCCAAACACCTTAGAAAGCACATTTCTAAGTAAGCTACCTCTCTCATTGCTCATAAAAATGTCTGCACAAAGAGGTAGTTTGGAGCACCCAGCTTAAGGCTGGGTTTACTGACAAGAAAATGTATCTGTGATCTTACTCAGTATTCCATACTCTCATTCTACTAATAGCACTCCGTGTGGTACTTGTGTTTCCAAAACGCGTGACCAGACAAGGCCACACCAATGTTTCCTTTTTCTTCCTTAGTGTAGAGTTGTGTGCAGCAGCACACCAATTGTAATTTCACATTCTAGCGTTGCATAGCAGTAACTCTGTATAAGTGAAGACCTAAGGATAAGAAAACAGCTTAATTGCTACATCCTTTTTAGACCTGCATCTAAGCCAAGCAGAGCTTCTGACCTGGCACAGAGCCTGCAGGAATGTGATGGAGAGATGTCTCCTCTACTGCAATTAAGACCTGCCAACAGAAATGCTTTGCAGGCAGTCATTCACTGTTACTTGGACTGAAGGAACCAAGTAAAGGCTTATTCTGATTTCCCTGTTTTCTTAAGAATTAATACATGGTCAAAAGCTGTTTCACATTCAGAAATGCTGAATTAAAATGAGATGGTTCCAGTTTTCATCCTCTTGAGAGAAAAGTATAAAATTGAATCTTGTTTCACCTTTTGCTTTGATTCTGTCATATTAAAATCTTATGTTTTGAAAAGTTGGAAGCATTTAATATCATTTTTTAATTTATCAATTTTGTTATTACCTTTATTATTTTAGGTTTCATGTTATTTACATAATATTTTTCAGACACTGGGTTCAATATAATATTCTGCTTCAGTATTATTAAAATAAAATTGTTCAGCATTCCAAAATAAAATAGAAAACATTTCTAGTCTAACTGAGATTTTCATAGTAACTGAGGAAAAAAGCACTCTTTGAAATTCCAGAATATCTTGTGAGATACTACTTTCTCACTTGCAGTGCTTCTGGGTCCTCATTAATGATAAATGTAAATAAGAAATACAAGCTAGTACCTCTAGGGGATGAAAACGAAATCTTCTAAATCTTGAGTCAGATATTACTTCTGAACCTTCATACTTGAAAAAGAAACTGTGCTAGTTAGCAAAGGTCAACACATCACATAATCATGTCAGTAATCATTATACAGCCTTTCTTTCTTCTTCATTCTCTTGCAATAACACCCAAGTGCTGGATGACAATCATAACTGCAGTTTACAATTGCTTTTCATCCCAAGAGATTCTAATGTGCTTTAAATGCCTTTATAGAAATGTGGTTTGCAGAGATTATTTAATCTACCACTACTGTTCAGACACCTCTGGTAAGAAATTTGGCAACTGTTCAACATCTTTATCACACAGAAAATTAGAAATGAATGGGTGAATCACAGGTCAAAACATAATCGTCTATCAGAGATGAGACCAGATTCAAGATTAATAATAATAATAACATAACCAGAACACAGCAAGTTAACATACATGTCTGAGGCAATGATCTCTACGGAGAATGATGTGGAGCTTACCAGGCTCTGGGAAGTACATTACTTTCTTTTAAATGAGTCTTTCTCTTTCTCCATACCGTGCCAGTGCTTCTGGAAAAAGTGGAAAAGTGACCAGGCTCTGGGATGCCTCTTTTCTATTGTATGAGAAGAAGGACTTGTAAGGACCTGTCTCACTTCACTCTTGTGAATCACCTCTATGTAATCCATAAGTTAGAGGCTTCCCCACACAGTCTGACCTTTAATGAACAATGGCTATCAAGACAACGTCTTTTTAATATCATTCCATTTCATTAATGCTTCATGCTCCACCCGTCATCCAACACCTGCAGTTACACTGTCCTTTCAAAGGAATCTTAAAATCCCCTGAAACTAATTCCTAAAATGTCCAGACTGTGATCCCTGGAAATGGTCTTACATGTCTAGAAATGGAAGTTGGTCATTCCATGACTTCAGAACACGTATCCATCTGCCGGACTTTGGGATCTAAGAGCTTGCTGCATTCTTTCACCTGGCACCCCTTTGCATTCTGTGTGTGCTGGTACAGAATTGAAGGTGTTGAGTACAAAGGTAAATGGCAACAGCCTGCGCATTGCATCCTCCCCTGCAGCAGAGCACGAAGACTTAACAAAGGTCGTGGCAGGGTTTATAATGACCCTGCTCTTGCTACTGTGAGTCAACAGAATGAGCCGCATTTGTCGCACACAAAATGCAGGTGGGACCTTTCCTCTCCTCTTGCCAGTATTAGGTTCTGTCAATTTGCATACATGGTGCCAAGTCATTATTGGATACTCCAGTCACACCTGCATTGCTCAGGATCTTGGCTCCAGGCCACGTCTGCTGAAAAAACGCAGATCTTGGTGTTGCTCTCATGGCATACACGAACTGAGTCTGCACTGAGAACAGGCTGAGCTATGCTTAGCTCGTTGCTCACTGATATATTCATGCAGTGTAAAAGAAATATTTTTTTAAATATATAGGTCAAAATCACACCCACCTCAGTTTCTTCATTTGGTGATTTAATTATTTAAAGTGTCAAGGCTTAAATGAACTACTGAAAAATGAGATATAATTCTAGCTAGAACATCATCACTATACTGAAACTTAATGGCCCACATGTATTGTCATTCTGACACCTTGTTTTCACGTGCTCATAAATTTCCAAGGAAACATGTTTTGAACTGGGCTTTTTTCAGATTTGGTGCCCTTTCAAATGCTCATTTTGGTTTTGCATTTTATTTTTTGACAACATGAACAAGAATGTTTCAGCATTGCTTTATTACAGGGAGAGTGGGCACAAAGAGAAAATGAACTCCTATGGCTTATTAAAAAAAAAAAAAGTGTACAATTTTATGAGTTCTGGCACCAGGAAGACATAAAGGTAGAAAAATTACAAGTGTCTTCGTTGTGTGTTTTTGTAAATGAAGGTTTTGATGTACATGGGACCTGGCTGTAAGCAGCGCTCTATGAACACACATAAAATAAAGTTTTGCATAGGAATAATGTCTTCAACACATTTGGTTCAATATCCTGCCGAATCAGCAGCAGTCTTTTCAGTCATGATAAAGGTTTTAGGTTAGACAGAAAAATATATTAAATCATAAGGATATCTGAGTTTTGCCAAAGAAAAATGTTTCCATTCTGCAGGGACTCCAGGGAGCTGTCCCTCCATACAATTTCTCCTTCCACAGAACCTCTGGATCTACTCCATACCTGTCAAAATGCGGTGCTGGCCTTGAACGCATCTCTTGTGCTACTGCTCAACACACCTACACAGTGTGAAAACTCCAGCTGGATCACCAGAAGAGACTGGAAACCCTTGTTTAACTTCTAATGTACCTGCTTTCTACACCTCTTGTTTAATGAAAAGGAAGGTTTAGAAGTTGTTGGCTTAAATGGTGTCCAGCTGATGACTCACTGCAGTTTGCAGTCTCACTGACCTCCTCAGCATCCTAACAAGGCCCCAGGGTGCTTTTACACCGTACAAGGTTGCTCCTTTACAAATTCTCGGTAGGGTTCCTTTCCAGCTTCTTCCAGAGCCGGCAGCCCCTGTGCTGCCTGGAGCAGGACTGACCTGGTACTGCAACTGTCCAGCACCCAGCCCCAGCCACCCGGGTCCCTTAACGCTGCTTCTTCCCTTCTTGCCTTTAGCTAAAGGTCCCAGAGCATTTCCTGGGCCACAGTCCTGTGTCATTACTTGATGACAGGGCAAGAAATCATGGCTGTGTGGATCAGCGAGCAGAGAGCTTGCAGTCCGGATGAGAGCAGGTGGGGGGCTGTGCTTCCCATTAGCCTCACACACTGAGCAAAAGAGCAAAGCTATGTCTGTGCCTTGTTGTTCTTGCACAGCATAGTATTTAGCACTTCCTGTCTAAAGTTTGAAATTTCTTTTGGCGAGATCAAATGAGACTATCAAGGGCAAATTTTCAATGCCAGAAATACACACTGAAATACCCTTTACCTTTAATCACTGCTGCATAGATTCAGGCTGCATACTTACTCCCTCATGTTGTTTTAGAAAATCCTTTTTGTCTACCTTTCATTAAGTTTTCAACCATAGGGTCCCCACATACATATTAGAAATCCACAATTAAAACTTTCAATTCACATTCTATGAACCTTGATAATTATTGGACATCTTTTCCATTATTAGATTAAAAAAGTTTGACTTTTTTCTTTTTACTTACTTTTTCTCAAAGGAGATCTGGTAATATGTTGTACATTCAAAAATATTATTTATTAAAGTTAGCAGTGAGCTTTTCTGTGTCAGAGGCTATTGTTGCAATGGATTATGTAGATTAGCACCATTCTTACTCCACTTGATAAGGCATCTAATTTAACACGTGTTACCACTCTTCTATTTGCATGCAACCACTGGGATACATACAGCTTTCCCTGAAGTGATTGATTTTCTGTTGATGAGAGTTTATTGGAAATCCTGAGACTCCAGAGGCTGTTCAGCTGATGGCTCTGAGTCCTGAATATGGATTTAAAAATACATTATTTCTTTCTTTCAATTTGCAAAAGAGGCGCAGAGAATCAGATCTCCTTTTAAAATGACACAGTAAAAATGAGATACAAAGTTAAGAGTGGTTGATTATGAGAAATAATTCCATTTGAGACTTCGCATATGATTGGCATAGTCTGTGCTTTGACAAGATTAAAAAAATCTCCAGAGATAATCGCTCATAATGAATCATTTATTATGTATATCCCTTTAATTCTGGAGGGGTTAAGGATGAGTGAGCATGAAAGCCAGGGACAGAGTTTTAGCATCCCATAAACACTCCTTGCAGATATTTATACATGTCCTCGAGCACCTCTGCATGAAATGCAGGAACAAGGACACTTACTACTTTTCCTAAAAGACTTCCACAGCGTGGAAAGTGTTGGCTCTCTTGGATCTGAATCCTGCTATGACCCCAGAAGCCAAGTGGGCAAGAACAGGGAAAAGACCAGCAGCACACTTGCAGAGAGTAAAGGTAAAGCAACCTTTTCTTTGTGCCAGACAATAACAGGCAAGGGGTGGGAGGTACAGAGCAGCCAGGCTGTGGCCCATGCACTAATTTACCTCTGAGCCTAACAGCAAGAGTGTTGTGCAGGGGGCTGGGAACAACTACTGATGGTGATGTGCCAGGGAATGCATATCTTTGGCTTTCTGCATGGCCTGTTCTCACTAGATGCACACTTGGAGGAGTATTTCTGTTCAGCAGAGTTTTTTGGAGCCAAAGCGCCAAAAGGCGGTTTATGTATAAATACAGAGTGACCTTTTGGAGAATATTTGACTAAAAATTTCTGTCCTTGGACCAATTATGCATTGAGCAAAGGTTTTCTTTTCCTTGCATACATCCTTAAAAGAATTCTTTAACAATTCTTTTCAGGGTCACAGACCAACGTTCAAATTGGTTTCATTAAACATAAAAGGAAGATTTTGTAGCCAAGTTGTCTGCATACCTTTTTTTACAAGCTGGCATATGAACAGTCAGCAGGTGCCTCTCCAGAGCGGCAGGCATGATATACACCTCTTAGAGCCATCTAATACCATCGTAAACACCATGTTTTACAGGCTGCCAGATGACTTAGACAAAGAGCCATCATAATGACTTCCCTGGCTCTGTAATAGCTCCATTTACAATTAGTGTTAGGAGGTAGCAGAGCTCAGTTTTTTGTACCAAGCTGACGCAGTTTAGGTGGAGCACTGTGGTGCACAAAACATGCCTGGGTCACTGCCTGCAGAAATTCATGCCCTTGTTTTACAGTGGTGGCTACTTGGATTGTTGAAAAAGGCCTGCCTCAGTATTTTTATACTTATGCATTTTGTTTGTAAAACACAGCTTAAAATTCCAGACTATGGCTGTCAATATGAATATTCACCTTTTGCTATCCAAGCTGCATAGATGAGATTTAAGAGTGGATTGAATCACCCTTATAAGTGGGAAAAGTGCCAGAACTTTTGAGAGAATTTGGTACAGTTGGAGCGAAGGTCTGCAGGGAACTTGGCAGTTCGGGATGCAAGGAACTTGTCGGGTTTGGATACAGGGAGATGGCACATTCGCAGCTCACTCCTGGCCATAACCCCAAGAGTGAGTTTCTATTACTTCAGGTGAAAAAAGTACCTTGGATGACGGCAGGAACTTCCACTAAAAATGTGTGAAAACAAAGATCATAATCAATAGTAATTTTCTGCTAATAGCACCATTTTCTGCTAATAGCACCATTTTGCTTGGGTTTGGTTGCAGGGACAAGATCACTGAGGACACACCACAGAGGTGTTTCCCTCACGGTGTGGGACACATTACCCAGCAGTCCTTCCTAGTTCAGACCTCGATGTGCTGCAAACTTCCAAACATAAAAAACTCTCAATATCAGCAGTGCTCTGAACACATCTCTGATACAAGCGGTGCTTGAGACAGGCAAATTTTTTAATGTCCCCAATCTTCAAAATATGTAATTTTAAGAATTGCAAATGTATTTTTTCTGCTTTCTAGTATTGGAATGCTTGCTTACTACTGTTTGTTCTTTCATTTAAGCAAGATACACTGCCCCTCTTATCTTACTTTTTCCACCTCAGAATCAGGAGAAACCTATTTCCTAAACAAGCAGAAGCCCTCACTGAAAAACACAAAAAAGCATAAAATATTTCAGCTTGCCAGAAATTACTGAAAGGAAAACAGGAAATTGTTCCTGTTTATCTTTTTTTCTTTTTTATTTGGTTTTTTACTTGCTTGCTTTACAAATGGCAAAAATCCTCTAAAAATCATCCTGTCAATCTGCTTATTATCTAAAACAAACCACAGTCACTATTGTCATTTAAATAGAGGAGTATGTAGAATTATTCTAATTTGGTGTCTAAAAGGTATTATCTACTGTGAAAAAAGAGTTGAAAGACACATGTTGAATATAATAGGGAGATCATCAAACTAAAAGAAATCTATTTTTCATCTAAAAATCAAAATAAATAAACAAACCCCCACATTTAAAAAATAAATACACTAAGCACACAATGTTAGCAAAAATCTGGATCTTTTTTAGTAACACAATGGAAGACATTAAAAATAGATACAAACAATAATAAGAACATTTCTATATGTATTACATGAGATTACAATCTGTTTGTGAGTGCAGATTACAGGATATTTCGGGTATCTTAAGCCAAGCATTTAATCATTCAAAAAGTACAAACACCATATTTTAAAATAACATCCAGGAAGAGAGGACACCTACATACTAAATAAATGTTTTTGAGTCTTTTTTTTCCTCACAACTGAGGAACAGAAAGCATAACAGAGAACAGGAGCAACCTGTGTCAAATTGACATTAAAATTTGGTAAGTGGTTATTTTGCAAGTCCAGAAAGTCACAGTCTGGTACTCTCTGGGACCTTGGGTTAGATTTTTTATGTAAACTGCTTTAGTGAGTTAAAGAGGTCTTTAAGTAGAGCTCAGGAAAGAAATGAGCTTCCTCAGCATTAGCCAGCTCTGTGTCCTACACTCTCTTATCCTACCTTCAATGCTTCTTTTCCTAATCAAACAGTCATCCTGACTTTCCCCACCTGGGAGGTCCTCTCTCATAACCTTTAGGCTCATTGACTTGATGTGTATGAGGCTACAAAGAGTTTGAAACTCCAGAACTGAGTGCATTTGTGTAAGAGGGAAAATACAGCCACACACACGCAAGCAACAGCGTTGAAGATTTGCATAAAATTATTCAGGTGTAGAAACCCTAGATCCTTTCCCTAAAATAGCTCTCGGCATACTTATCTTTAGGGACTTTTCACCTTGTGGATGTAATTCCGTAATTAATTACTTCATCATCTGTCTACAATCCTGCAAACCTCTTTGCAGATCTGTTATAATACAGTTACATATTCATGTTATCCAATCTTCGTGGGTTTTAGTCATAACAATATGGATTATAATCACAGTTCTTTTGAAGTACAAGCTCATCAACACACCTAGCCAACACAGGTTGCTGCTTAATAAAAAAAGATAAGTAGCAATGAGCTTGAAGTTTCAAAGAAAGACACATTTAAATGAATGCCCCATTAAAAGTAACTCTGCCTAGCTGTGCAAATGCTGCGCTTCATTCATAATTAAGGTAAGCTTTTACTTCCTTAATGAGGTTTACAAAAGACAAATATTTATGCTTTTCTGCACTCACTAAGATAGAAGCAGCCCCTACAACAATGGTGAAGGTTGCATCTCAAGATTTGGGTTCCATGTGCTGTCCAGGTCAAACGGGAAGTATACTCAGTGCCTGTTCAGTAAAGCTTTGATGTCCAAGTTTATGGCAACTAAGAGGCTGATCTCCCAGGTCTCCTTGAAGCACAGTTGCAAAATGAATATGTGTACATACCCATTTAGCTGGGAGCCTTTGTGCAAAAGGAGGCCTCTGAGCAGCCATCAGCCTACACGGGCATGCAGGTGCAGATGTGGATGCATCCAGCAAGTATAAACACAAAACCAAGAGGTGAACAGGAATCTTTTCAGGTTGAAGTTTCAATCTGGAGAAGATGGAATGTGAAAGAGTTTCAAGATGACCAAATGAGACATTGTAGGAACAAAAACTAATATTTAACAAAATTTTGTCACACATGTTCCTTTCTATTAACCTAGTTGTGCATATTACCTTCAGCCCTGCACTGTCCAGATGATGGATGACTTTTAAGAAAATAAAGATTTCCCCTGCATCTTTTCTTCTTTCTTCTGTTTTTCTGGTTTTGAGATTTGGAAAGATGTGATGTTGTTGGAAAGCTAAATCAAAGGAACAAACATGTCTGACAGATCTCCCTGGGCTGATATTCTAATTGCTTGCTAAAGTAAGTTTTGCAAGTGACATAAAAGAGTATCCCATTTCATGTCTCGAGATTAGAAACTTCACTGTTATGACAGAAAGTCTTATAAAAGATGATGCTTGCAAAGAAATATGTGCTTACTTGGGTAGCTTTGGCAGCCAGTGTGATTTGGCTGCTACGAAACTAGTGTGAATGTCACAGATTTGGCTCCATTCCCAGCTCTTTTGTAAATTTGCCCAAAAATTATCACTCAATCTAGTGCTCTTGTTTTGTTTCCTCAGTGGTGCCAGGGTTGGGACTGTTCGCACACAACTTTGCAAACTACCTAATATAGCGGGTCCCTATTACAGCTAAGGAAAAAAAAAGGCAAATCCTCTACAGGCTTTTGAACATAAGGCAGAAATCTTAAGTTCGTTCTGTTTTCAGTAGGGAACCAATGGAGAACAGAGCACTAGGGAAATAGAGTTGCCTGTGTTTCTAAATAGACAAGTTGCTGCATTCTATCATCTCGGGCCGTTTTCAGTCTTGGTAGCTGTATTTCCAGATAATGAGGCACAATTTCTCCAAAGCAGCTTTAAATCCTGCTGCATATGATGAAATGTTTCAATGCTTTTCATTTTCTTGTTTGTGTTCTGCAAAAAAACCAGGAGAACAATAACAGGGAGTTGATTGGAAAGATACTGGGGACTATCAGGGGCTTCAGAAAAAAATTACAAATCCTAAATATGCTAATACCTACAGTTTGTTAAAAGCAGCAATTTTGTGGCATTTACTTTAGTGCACACTTTTCATTAAAGAAAACTTTATGGGAGTTAAACTTTAATGCATTTTTTGTCTGTGTTGACAATTCGGATGGGTCTTGGGATTTGTTTGTGTGTTTGTTTATTTATTTCCTCTTAATTGGATTATAAATGGTCACAGAGCCAATTCAGTCTCTAGAGTCTATAATTTAATGATGTTCTGAACCTCTTTCTGAAAGCTACCCACAGAGGAGCTGTACTGAGAAAGATGCCACCTTCTCTTTTAGTAGTGTAATTAAACTTTACCTGGCTAGCAATAAATTAATTTACAAGGTCTTCCTATAATTTAAATGAAATGTGAAAAATATCCCTTTCTTGACTTATTTTCAGGAAGCTGAATCAATATAATTTAGGAAATTAAATGTTACCCTGTTGCCTTCAGACAGCTGATCTTAAAACCAGCCCCAATTCCTTGCTTTCTCTCCTTTTGTACCGAAATTTTTATACTTTGCATAACTCAGAAACCACCCATATTTTGCCAGTGCCAGATTGGCACATATCAAAAATAAAAATTAATCCATAATTAAGTGCAGATAAGGTACATGCAGAAGCAGCACAGCTGCAGCCCTGACAATATTGTCTAATTTATTGCACCCAGAGAGATAAAATTATTTCATGTGCTGTGTCATGTGGACTAGGAGACAGAAAACAGGCCCTAGACCACTGGTAAGAATGAAGCCTTCGAGGCTTTCACCTCTGAAGAAAGGATAATACCCCTGGACAATACCAACATAGAAGGAATTTCTGGTGTAGGAAGTCATAACGGATGTGACAGCACCCAAAGAAAGTGCTTCCTCCCATGAAGCTCTGCTGACAAAGTCATGTTTTGGACTGCTCCTGTAAGAAAATTTTCAGGGGTGGGTGAACTTTAAAAGCAAACTGTCAAAGCCACAAGGCTGTGCTACAGTAGTTCAGCTGAACTTAAATATTAGAGAGGAGATTTCAAAAGACCGAAAGATTTACAGCCTCATTACACTGAAAATAGATGCAATTTTTATGTTCTTGAGTTTTGAGGAGCTTTAAAAAGTTTTCTCCCATAACTTGGGGCTTCTATGCAGTATAAGGAAAGCTGCATCAAAAGAAAGAGTGTGTGGGTCAAGAAAAAGCCATAATTCCCAAGCTGTTGGAAGGAAAAGAGATGAAGACAGAACTAGGTCAGAGACCCAGTGTTACAGCTCTGCAGATTTGCTTCTGGTGCTCTTTTTGGTATCCAGGGAACAGGGAGAAGAAGCCTTGTGCTTACCTCCAACAACAGGTGCTGCCCCAGCATATCAACCACCCATTTTCAGCTTCATTTAAAGCTGCAGCTGGCCTCATTTTGCAGTGCTCTGGTACAGGCAAAGTTTTCAGAAGGTCGTCACCACAGGACTGCTCTGAGCAATCTGCTATTTCAGGCAAGTGTTTTTGCCTATAGCTACAGATACTCCAGCATTCACGTGTTAGTGAGAAATGGTTTCCAAATACAGAAATGCCAAACTGGTGGCCACCAAAACCACTGGAATGAACAAGTCAATTTGCTGTATGTGATAATGCACTACCTGGCCGTTCTTAACTGATCCTATTTTTTTTTATTCAACTCTAGGAAGCTTTGAAGCAAAATAAAAATGAAGACAGAACACAGTAGGAAGATAATGATCAGCATAAAGTAAGTAAATAGTCACATCAAATTGCAATCATGGGGTACAAAACAAGAGTTTTACATAAGACCGAGGAAGAGGGGAACAAGGGAGTAAAAATTCTTATTGTATTGGTTGTTAAGGGTATCTGAAACCATGACACAGGCAGAAAATAGAAAGATTAGTCTACACCTCAGATAACTTACATTTCAAACTGAACTGAAAACCCTAAAGAGGTTTTCAAAAAGGAGAAGCAAGTTCTTTATTTAAAAAATAATGCAGTTGACACTAAATACTTGCATTACTATAAAAGATGGGCATCCAAAGTTTTTTGAAGAGTTCAAAATCTTGCTGTGTCTGTCAGCTGCATGTAACAACTGCTTAGGACTTTTAAAATTAAGTGAATGGAAAACCCCACAAAATATTACAGATTATGTGGATTTATTGCTTCAGAATTTCTAGATAAATCTCTGACTTGTCTAGCACCTGCTTGTATTTTTAATTACCCTTTTGGTCTCGTGGATGAGATCAAGCTCAGTAGAATTATGGAAGTACTTATGGAGGTGCAGTCACTGTGAACCAGACTTCAAGCTATTGGGAGAGTGACAGAAATTAAGCCATAAACCGTCACTCCTTTATACTCAGAATACGTATTTAGTGAATCACCATCTATGCCTTATTTCTAAGTCATGAAACACAGCCACGTGCTTTGTGTTACTTTGCACATCACGCAGCATCACACTAAGCCCTGCTCAATTCCCATGCATCCATCTCTCACCTGCTACAGTAACCTGCGGTGATTCTTTGTCTGCTCTGTTAACCCCATATCGTATCTGCCTGAGACTGAAGCTTCCCCAGCCCCTTAGGAACAGCAGATGTGTCTGCAGCGTTAATATGTCACACAGTACATCTAGATGTAAGTGAAATACCAGCCTGACATGCTCCTCCAGTCTCCAGATCGCTTTGTAAAAAGTTATATAATAACCTTGTGAGGTGATTTCAAAGCACTGTTGAAAATTAAAGGATGTTGGCACCCAAGCTGAAAGCAAGCACCCTCAGAAATACACCCATTTCAGAAGTAAGCCCACTTGAGAAGAATCAACATGAGGACGTTATGTTTAACCCAATGACGGCATTTTTGCCAACTTACTTTTATAGGTGATTTGTCCTGCACCATTTAAGTTAGCAACAGTACCCACATATAAAACCTAATCCATTCCTATTCTGAACCTATGGAAAGACTAAGCAGAATTTTGCAAAGGTTTTCTGTTTATATGAGACCAAACTAATGCAAGAGCTACACACACCATAACAAAGAAGGCTCAGAAGGATAGATGGCTGAACTCAGCAAAGACAACGGGAATGTTTGCGCTGAAATCTCCAACAGCCAAAGGCAACACTTGAGACAAATTTTTCAAATTAGGTGGCCCGAAGTTAAGCACCCACGTTCATATGTAGGCAGTGATGTGAGTGATTTGAGCCATGAAAGATTCAGGCAACCACTGCTTACACTGGAATCACTCATCAAAAATCAGGTCATACACTTCTCAGCCTACATATAGATTTAATGCCTAAATTAGGAAAGAAATTTTGGAAGTCTTGAGTTCTGAATTTTAAAAATACTAGAAAACTTTAACATAAACATGGTGTCAAGTCCTTATATATGGTAAATCAGCATAGCTCTATTGACCTAATGAAAAAGCATTGATTTTTTAATGAGCTGAAGATCTGGCTTTGCAGTCCGCTGTGGCATTTGTGTGTCCATGTATGCATAATATCTCTATATTGGCAGGGAGAGCTGGAGAGAAACAAGGGAACAGTCCCAGAAAGCAGGAGTTACAGGTTCAAGCCAAGATCTGCATCCAATCTGCTGCGCTAGCTTGCACACATCACTTTGTAATTCTGAACATTTTCACAAACAAATCTTCACCTCTAGATACCTGTTTAGACTGTAAAACTCCTCTTACTGTGTAGTCACACAATGCTGAGCAGAAACAGATTCTTAGCCCAGTTTGTGCTCTCACCTGTTATTCCAAACACTATCAATATTAAATATATCTGAATTTATAAAACCAGCCCAGACTCTCTGACTTGGCTGTGTAAAATCTGCCCCTGACTCAGCAAAGAAAAAATACACCTGACAAGCCTTGAATCTGCATCTGCGTAGGTTTGCACAGACTCCATGTAATGGATGTAACTGCACATGAAATGTTACAATGACAATAAATACACATAAATCTACTAAACTGATGAGCATTCAGTCAGACCTGATTAATGATGTCCTCAAGAGCAGCACCAAGCTGCATTTTCACCCTTAAAAATGAAAAGCAACAGTGTTAAAGGACATGAAGCAACACAGAGGGCCATTTCTCTTCCAAGCCCTTGAGAAATATTTCCAGCATGATTCTGCCCATCAATACAAAAGCACTGAGTGGCAGCCAGAACTCCAGGAGGTACAAAGCCCCATCAGCTCCACCACCGGAGAGACAGGAACATAATCTCTGCACCATGCTAAGTAAAGGTGCTATCCAGCACCTGAACAGAGATTTACAGGAGAACCCCACACCCCCAACAGCTACCCTGGAGCACCCTCACAAAAAAGTGGGCAGCTCTGTGCTTCAGCCTCATACAGCCTGGCAGGAAATCTCCACAAGGTCCGAGCCAGAGCTGGCTTTGATCCGGACAATGCAAAGGAGCACAAGCTCTGATCTGCCTGTGCCCATTCATGCAGGCGTGGCTAGAGAAACGCACTGACTTACAGTCAGCTTGGGAATCAGCCTTAAGGACTCCTGTAACCTATCTTGTGCCCAGACCAGCAGCTCTCTCTGCTAATCACATGCAAGTTTATGCTCTCAGTGCTATTTAAATGGGCTGAATTGGTTTTCAGAGTATTTAATAAATATTGCCTGCTGGCATAAATGAGATTGGAGATCTGAAAGAGCCAAACGTCCCTTTTGGCACCTTTGCTCTAATGATGCAACTGTGTCTCTGTCAGTCTCTGCCAGTCTCAGCAGACTGGCATTAAAGTGATGCTTTGCACAGGAAAAAGTAAATAAACAGATTATGCTCAATCTGATGCATAAATAGTGTGATTTTATTAAAAGCCACCAAATGCAGCTTCAAACAGCAATGCATTGTATTCTATGATTCATTTGCAAACCATTGGCCAAGCAATAAAATCTGCCGCTGTGAAGTATTTTTATTTTAAATAATATGTGGAAATAGATTTCTAGTTTTTTTTCTTCTGGGAGGACAAAGGAGTTCTGATAATTAGGCCACCTAGTTAATTGCTAATCCTCTTCAAATATGGCTAATAGTCTCGTTTGTCAACATAGCTTAATGGAGATGGAAATGAAACATGTCTGATTTTCCTAGCCACAGGACTTTCAGAAATGGTAGAGGTGTTTTTCCTCTCTTTTCCTACCGAGGAGCAGATGTACCATAGGTCATGGCAAGATCCTGGGCACAAGCACAACTAAGTTTTGATGCTGAGCACTGCTAGCTTTCCTGTCTTCTCCCCGCCCTAGTCTATGCCCTTGTGAGGTAGTCGTAATACTAATTCCAAGAATAAATATTAATTAATTTCAGTTTTTGAATTTCTCATTTTTACACAATCTCACAAAATAAAAACAAGCAAAATCACTAAATTTTGGCTCCTTGCAACAAAAGGGACTTTATAACATAGCAGATTTTTAGCCTTTGTTCAAAAAAGCCAGCTTTGGAGATTTTCAGCATGAAAAATAACTCAATTTTTTCAGTGCACAGTGTTTTTGACAAAAGACTGACCCTCAAGTCGTGTCTCTTTTCTGGTCTAAAGAACAGTGCAATGTGCTGGGACCCAGGTGATTTTTGTCCTATTTTCCCCATTCTAATATCATCCTTGAGGTGTATCACTTTCCTTCTGCATGCTGTGGTCACCAGCTGCAAAATTCAGGTAAAGATAAAAAATTCCTTTGTGAAGGAATGAAATTACCACCCCAAGTTGCCCCCTCCAAATTGCTACAGAGAAGTTAGGTCCTATTACCCACATTAAAAAAAAATGGAGTCAACATTTTTGTTCTAACAATATCACAGAAAGAGCAATTATTCTACAATGTACACATATTCATTCATTTTACCACAAAATCAAGCATAATATAAAGACCAATTAGGCACCTTTAATGAATCAGAAGGAAAATAAAATTAAATACTGTCTAATGAATTGTCTTCTTTCATCATTATTAGATTCTCAGAAATATCATCCTAAGTTCATTTTCCTTTTTACATTTTTCTAACTCTGCACTTTTAATAGCTGTTAAGGATAAAATTTCACAGACCTAACTTTCAGTCTTCAATGGATGAAGCTGAGTACTTTTATTACAGTTTAATAAATTGTTAATATTGAAGATGAATAATGAAATAACTACTGTCATGTAACCCCCTAAAAACCATTACACAAATACGCTTTCTGACAAAATTTCAACTTATTACTAAAATATATAGACTTGCCCCTATGCAGGCAAAGGTAATTTTTCTGACACTACTGATGCCTTGAGGTGGCCACCTAAAACAGAAACTAGACAGGAATAAGAGAATAAGGGTAGGTATTTATTTGAAGGGCCTTCAAAGGTACACCCTGGGCAGTCAAAAGGCTACACCCAAGATGGACCCCAGGTCATGGGTTCTTCCTACTTTTATAAGTTTGGTTCATTTGCATATCAGGGTTAATTCTCCAATTAAAACCTCAGTTAATGATGTAATTACCCCAAGTTTGCTCCCCTCTTCAGAGGCTTTTGGTTTACACATTTTGGGGCCTGGTGTCCTTGAAGAGCAAACCTAGAGAGGCTTTGTTATGTCTAGCCAGCTTGAGAGAACAGCAGCTAACAGGCCACACAAAACTTCAGAGCTGCACACTAAGCAGTACAGGATTTGAAAAATATAACAGTTAAAATCTAAAGCAACATTACTATTTCTAGCAATAATTTTGTTTAAGATAAAACCTTATCTTTTTCTAAGAAATGTCAGCTTTCATCCGAATAAAACACTCTGAAGCTGCATCCACTTGTTTTGCACTGCTTTACATTTATTAGTGGATATAGTAGAGAAGTATTACACGCTTACTCTGAGGCAACCGAAATCTTGGACACTGCTTCACATGGAGACATACAGAAACCAACAAACATCCATGAGCATGGTTATGCCCATCCTGGACTGGCCTTCAGAATTCTCCATCAAAGTTAGTACATTCATACCAAAGACTCCTACTGCAGCAGCTTCCTGGTAGCAGATGTGTAATTCCACACTGAGTACAGTGCATGAGTTTTCTTCAATATTACAAACTCATTTGAACTTGCACATCTAACTTCCCTCCAAATTAACATGGGAAACGTCCATCAAAACATGCTACGAATTTATGAAACTCTAGTGCAGTCCCATTACTCACTGGCATGTTTCATCTCACTCTTCATCTCCTATTTTTAATATTTCATTTCCAAAAACAAATGCACACATTTATACATTGTGCAGTCCCATGACTGCAGTATGGTTATTGATTTCTTACGTGACAAACCAAACACATATACTCAGCAGGATCTGGGCTGGTTTAATGATTTCTGAAAAATTCCACTTTTCACTTTATTAAGAATGTTTGGGGAAATAGCCTGATGGTTTTACACAGGATACATTAAAACTGGAAAATAAGGCTCACTCAGCTACAGCTTTGTTTCTATTGCTATGCTGTCTTCTCTTCAGCCAGAACCTGATTTGGAAGTCCTTCGGGGAGCTTCAAGAGCCCAGCCAGAATCTGGGGAAACCTCACTACTCAAATTTATCATTTTCAGTAGAGCTAAGCAGAAACTACTGAGGTGCCATATAAAACCCAACAAAACAACCAACAAAACAAAGAAACAAACAAAACATCATCATCAACAACAAACCAAAACAAAACCAAAAAAAAACCCCAATCCACCAAAACCTAGGGATACCATCTGCTTTGTTTCCTCCTGCCTCCGTCCCACCATTTTTTTCATATACCAGGTTAGTTCTTTTTTTTTTTGTAAAGGGCAGTTATTGTTTGGTCATAATCTTGCTTCTCTCCTAGCAACCTGATTAATATAAGCATGTTTTTACTTTAGGTTCTGTGTGTTCAAGATTAAGCAAACTGTTACAGATGCTTTAAAAACGGTTAAATAAATAATTTTTAGAGTATTTTCATGATTTATCCTGAGGCATTGTAACATTTCAGACTGCCAAAACATGAGCCAGGTCCCAAGGTTCCATTCATATCAATGGGAAATAAAATGAGATTTAACAAAGGCGAAAAGATGAGCTTGAAACCTTTCTAGTAGAACAATCATTTGGATGATAAAGAGATGTGAACTGGGAATTCCTACAAGAGATAACTGAAGAAAGGAATGCTGTATCAAAGGCAATTTTTCTTCTGCTTCTTTATAAGAGGCTGGCAAAAACAAACTCGAGTATGCTTCAAAGTGAACATCCTATGACCTGTGATGTGAGTTTTGTGTTCTCATTCAATCAAAATGTCCTTCAGAATAGGCAAGATCTGGATTTTTTTAAATGCAAAATAAGCAAGCAAACAAACAAAGCAATGAACCCAGAGTTCTTTATACAAGGAGAAGAAGATGTTCGTCCTGAAGAGAAGAACAAAGGACAAAGGGATTGGAAGCAAATATTTACCCATATTCCAATGAACATGGAACACAACGTGTCAATCAAAAGACCGTTTATTTTTAAACAAATTACAGAATTCCTTGAGAGCTTTTAATTGGATATTCTGAGAGCATTGCACATTTTTTGAGAATACTGTAATTTCATATGTAAGTGTTCTGAAGCGCATTGCCGTGAGGGCATGCCCTCCGTATGTCCAGCCAGAAGGCAGGAAATACTGGCCACGGTACACATTGGGATAGTGGTTTGGAAACCACATGGTGCGCCTGGTGGTTAGTAAAGCTCAGGGTCTGAATGGAAATACACTGCTCCACTTTTAAGAGCTTCCAGTATCCTAGGACATAACACAGTACA
Source organism: Rhagologus leucostigma (assembly GCA_013397725.1). NCBI lineage: Eukaryota > Metazoa > Chordata > Aves > Passeriformes > Rhagologus > Rhagologus leucostigma. The sequence continues at coordinate 1,892,984 of VZTD01000172.1, forward strand.
CACTAAGGAAAAAGCAAACTGAGCTCTCATGCCTTTTTCATAACTTCCAGGTAGAGAAAGGACAGAGCCGCTTTCCTAGGGCTTTTCTTGGAACAAACACAGATGTCTGGCACAAAATGTACCTTTGTGTTTGTCCTGGATGCCAAGCTGAAGCTCAGCTTTTCTTGATTTCTCTTCAGCCATTCATCATACGGATCGTCAAGTAATTTCTCTCTCAAGAGCTTCCTTACCAGTTTAAGAACACCTGACCTCCGTTCCGCCCACAGATCCAGGAGGAGAAGCAAAGCGCAGACAGAGATGCCTGCAATTTACAGGCTGAGCCCCACAAGCCCTCATGCACAATGGGCAGCTGAGCCTCCAACACCTTGGGCACAGAGCCTGGCCCCTGGCCCTCCGTGCCTCAATCTGAGTCACAGCGACTGCAGCAGCAATGAAATCAGCCACTCAAGTGGCTCCTGCTGCCTTCACAAGTGGGCACGGTCGTAGTCACCAAAGCCACGTGCCAAACACTTTCGTTGTCTGAACTGAAAACTGCGGTGGGAGAAGGAATATTTAAGAACGACAGCACACGAAAAAAAATATGTGGAAGAAGCATCTACCACTACATTTCGTTCCGCTACTTGCAGTCCCTCTGTTAAAAAAGAGATAATATTAACTTCCAGCAAACAATGTGAATAGAACTAAGAATTCCTGAAGCATTTCTAAATTCCCAGGTGAAAGCTGCCACATTTAATTTCTTATTACAAAATACGCAAACAATAACAGTTGCCAACAATTATCAGATCCTGAACTCCTAGGAAAAATGCCTTTAAAAATTGCATCTTCATTTTCAAAAGAATTCAAAGGCTACATGGAGTATTTCAGTATAGCAGACACCCCAAAAATTTTACTGTATGTGTGTATCAGACTTAACTAGATGTTCTTCCTAAACACTAAGGATTGAAATAAGAACCTACAAAGCATTTACTTGCAATAAAATGTAAGCAATCAATATAATAATACTACATTTTACTTATCTATGTTATTCACAGAACAAGAGCTGTGTTACAATGTCAAAGAAGTAATTTGATGACATATTTAATTAAAAATTCCTAAACATATAGAAAATAGAAAAATAACTTTCCTAACATTTTATTAAAAGCTCCAAGTGAATTGATACACTGAAATCCAGTCAAATATCTAAGTAGAGTTTAAAAGCCACTACACATTTTAATAAAGGTCTTGCCGAAATAGTGTAAGACTGCAATATTTCAACATAATATCGTGATTGAAAAATGTCTGAGTTCTTCCTACAACTCTGTGGAGAGTCAAAAACTCACACTTCCATCCTTTCCTTCCTATTAAAAAATCCTCCCAAATAGTTTGGTTTTGAATAAAATCCCCAAAATTCTTCTGAAAAGGATTGAATTGTTATGTGGAATTGCAGACAAAATTGAAGATAATTGATTTTTATGCATGGAAATTTAAATTAAGGCAGTTCATGTTTAGAATGTCAGAATAGAAGTGTGTCTGTTGAGTTAACACATTGCAGAATTCAGCTCTGATTAAACTCATCCAGATTTGTATAAAGGGCTAGCCTAAGATGGCCTTTTGGGGAATAAAGCACAACTGAAGTTCATCACAACATTTCACATCCTCTCACATAACAAAACATGTGCTTGCAATTAGAAAAGCAAGAATTTTGCTGGAAGATTGTTTCCTGATTCCTATTCCTTCTGATTGTTGTGCGAGTTTTGATATTATATACACAAGAATAAAAATAGATGGAAATATTTTCCCCAGAAAAGCTCAGACTGTGTTTCATCATTTCAAAGTCCATTTTCCAGCCTTTACTGGGTGAAAATAAAGAGCTTCAGGTAAAAATATAAAACCGTGGACTACAACAGAGTATGAATGAATCCCCAAAACACCTCCTTTTTGGACTATGTGAAAAAAATATAAATTATCAGAGCTTAAACATCACAGAGTATGAAAGCACTAGACTAGAGATGGCCAAGTTACATCAGTCTAACCCCGAGTCACTTTACTATTACATAAAATATTGTCATGTTTTTACATTGCTATACCTTTCTACAACATTTGTGCTGGTTTGCAATTGTAAAGTCTTGGTAAGCGGAGAAAAGGGCAGGAATTTTATGGAGGCTTCAATGGAATGAGGTAAATCTAAAATACTCTCCAAGAGCTGTGTGCCAGGATGCGCCGGTGCACTTCTAGTCCATGAGAAACTGCACCATGGTTCCTTCCCTTGTTCTACCTTCAGACTGAAGAATAACAATTTGGACTTTTTTCCCCCAACCAAAAAAAAATTGTAAAAGATGAATAATACATTAATGGAACAGTAGCACAAGCTTACCAAAACACTTAATTTATTCAAATCTTTATTAAATATACACACATACAATAATATAGAAGTGTGAATAAAACAATGCAGAATCAAAATGTTAACATTAAGAGAAAATACAGCAAAAATATTCCCAAAGAAAAAGCACCAAATGTGTTTTTCATCAGAACATTGATTAAAATGCTTTTCCCTACAAAATATTTTTATTTGTTCACGTAAATATTTGAAATAGTCCATCTCAAACTATTTTAACTACTGCTAACAGTAAATGTACACTTGAAAACTAAAGCAACATGCTGGTTTGCTATACTTACTTTATATAAAAGAAAGCATCTTTGCCAGCAACTTATTTCTTACTCTAATTCTTTCTGGAATGTGACTTGTCCAGCAAAGCATAACAGCAGAGCTTTGAAGCAGAAGGAAAGAGAGGAGCGAAAAATACTAAAATAGCTCAAAGGCACAGAAAATATGGTACTAAAGCCAACGGCACAATATCTGCACAATCCAGAGGATCAACAAGGCACAGAAATATTTTCTTGCGGCGCAGGGGCGAGCTGGAAGCAATTAGGAGAGAACAAGCCCTCACTGCTACTTACAAGCATGAAGCAACAGTCACCACTAAAGCACAGTGAATCGGCGCCTGCCACGGCCAGCTGCCATTTCCAAAGTGCTGCTCCAACAGCGGTTTGTGGAAGGCAGCCTAAGATGGATAAATGTCTGCAGGAGCCCCAGGGACATGCAACTGCTCTACAGGCATTAAAAATATCAGTGTGAATTCCTGCTCTGACAATGCGGTTAGCAGAAAGGTCCTTGGCCCCAAGTAAGTTACAAATGGATACTAAAAACCTGGGAAGCTCCTTAAAGTCTCACCCTGGGCCAGCCAGGCAGATCCCACAGGCTCCTTGGCTAGAAGCTGAATGCTGATGTGTAAAACCAAGAAGAGGGATATAGTTTGGGGATAAAGCAGAAAATGAATTTGCTGAATAGAAAGCTCTGCTTGGCCTCCTTAATCCTTGCAGGTTGGGAGTAATTGCAGCGATTCCATAAAGCTCAGTCACAGAGGGTGCAGTGGTTAGATGGTCATGTCTTTGGCAGGCAGTGGTTCATATTAATAATGTTCCAGGCTTTCAAAAGCAGCCTGTATGTCTAAATCAATTACTTCCCGCAGCCCTTGTGTGTGGTAAGCAAGCAATGCTATCTCTTTTCTGAGATAAGGAAACCAGAAGGAACTGAAATCTTTACAACAGGAATGTGAAGCGGACAGGACAAGGGCCCCATATTTCTTTTGTTTAGAGTTGTGCTTTGAAGAATTTCTCCAGCCTGTTTCTCTTTCTCCTTTTATGTTACTCATTGTTATCTCTTCAGATTTCAAAAAGTGAGTTAAGCACCAGAAAATGTGCAGAGCTGCTGAAACACCACTAAAAAGGGCTCTGTAAGTCTTAAGAGCCCTACAAGGGCTTCACTACAAGAGAAACATTTCATGCTTTGGCCTTGCCATTTATAAAGGCCATCAGATGATATTTGCAAAGAAAAACATGAAAACCATGCAAAATGCAAACTTTTATTTAGACTGGAAGCTGATACTTGAACACGTACCTAGAGTAGCTGCAATGTTGAATAAAGTGTTCAACATTGACAGTGATTTGATACTTGACGTCATTTTATCTACAAAAAATGCTAAACTTTTTCTATTAATCCTCAAAATTACTTCAAGAGATGCAATTTAATAATGAGGACGATCTCTGGACGACTTCCCCAGGGGCTTCCCAGGTTTTTGGGATCTGTTTGTAACTTGGGGCAAAGATCTTTCCACTAGCCTCCTAGAAGGAAGCGAGATATGTGCTGTCTGAGGGGACTAAGAAGATTTATTCTCTTATTTCTGAGCAGCATGATTTGCTCAGCATTCCCACTGGACATGCCCATGCTTGCCCTTGCAGCTTATCCAAGTGTATCTTTACTAAAAAGCGCGGTGGATGGAATTCCAGCTCTACTGACGCTGATGGCAAAAACTCCCAAGTATTTTTATAAAACTCGTCTGGTATTAATTTCCTGAGTCACACTACAATTTTGGTCATTATTTGGGGAAAAAAATAAAAATCTGCACAATAACCTTCACGACCAGATGGGAAAACTATTACAGTACAGGAAATACATCTGGTATGGGGTGTCCATGCATGCAGTCTATAACTCAGGGGCATTACAGAATAATTCTCTATACTGTAGAGATATGTGAATCAGTATAGAAGCAATCCAACTGAGGTAGTACAGGCATCTACTTAGTCAAGAGAGTTTAAAAGTAGCTCAGATTTCTGTGTGCTTTGTACATTATGTAGTGAAGCCATTCCCTTGCTGACAAAAAATGTTTACATTAAACCCCTTTTATCAGGATCATGTGTAAGCTTAATTATAATGTAAACATAATCTTATATAATAAAAAAGACTTCTAATTGGATGTTATAAGAAAGACTTCTTATACTGGTTTACTACAAATCTGCTCCACCTCTTCTTAATATCTATTCTGTGCTGGCAGCAGATAACTCGTTTTTTTTAAAAGCAATAGGATTTACCAAAAATGTTTCTCAGCCAAGCATTATTTCTAGCTTAAGTCAGAAACCTATGGAAAGAATTGAAAGATGAGGACCTATTCCATACTTTGACAAAAAGCCATGCTAAAAGTATTGATAAAACAATAGGAGAAAAATAAATCAAGAAATATCTCCAAAGTCTAGCATACAGGGTCTTTCACTGTTCCAATACAATATAAAAGAGAAAGTTGGTACAGAGCCCAATTATTGCCTTGAGTGCAGTATCAGTATTGCTCACGTCTTCGAAGAACTCTCTGATTTTTCCACTAAGTTCGTAAAGCTACTGTGGGCTGCCTAAGAACTGATAAAGAACTTCACTTTCTGAGGCAAAATGTGATGTCTGCATCAGAAACAGCTGTGTTAGGAGGTTCTGACAGATTCCTGTTGTCCCAAGGGTCATTTCTTGGTGAGGTACATTTGTTCCTGTCACTAAAATGCTGCAGGCAGAACCCTCAGTTTGCACAGATGCTTTGTGCAGACTTGTCAGGGAGCAGCCCGGGCATCCTAACCAAAATTTATGTCCTAATTTCAGGGGAACTATGCCATAAGCAGCCATTTCCCCACAATATGGCTCTGGAATCTTCTAGCCCAGAAGAGCGCTTGAGCTGCTGAAGGTGTAGGTAAATCTAAGCAACCAGCATGAGTGTGTGTGTCATGTATGAAAATTCCAGAGCAGTTAGTGTCAGAGGGATCCTTTCCTGGTGCCCTGATTTTGTACCTAATCTTCTAATCTTTGATGGCACTAACTGCCATCAAAGGAGGGCAGCCCTTCTGAGCTGCTGCTGACAAAGGATGAAATATGGCAGTGGCACAGCACAGCAACAGAACTGCCAGTGCTGACAGGAATTACAGACTCTGTAGGTTCTGTAGGCAGCATTTGAACCACAAATACAAACACTTAGCATTAAATGGAGCGGGGTACAAAGGTGAGGAGTTCAGACAGGAACAGGTAAGGTGCATAGGTTGAGACCCCAAGATATCTGAATATCTCTCTATGAATTGCCTTATATAAAACTTCTGAAAGAGCTGAATAAACATACCACATCAATACTTCTGCAACTGTCACCTGGAATGTCTGCATTCCCATTTTGGTTCCGACATTGATTCCCTTTGTGCCTTTGGCGAGACAATTAACAGTACCAAGTTAGACCACCCGGATTCACGCCACAGAAGTCCTTATTCTGCAAACATAGAAGGGTTGCCACTTTCTTTAATATTTTCACTCATAAAAGCAACAGATTATAAGAATAATATATATCCTTCTCGCTCCCAGTTGGGTTATGAGATTTAATGTTTTTCCAGTTCTTTGAAGACGTAAAGATTGACACTGAAATCAAGTATTTTTGATAAGTTGCTTATATGCCATAAAAGGCAGCATGATAATCAGAGATATTCTGCAAGATGATTTATTACCTTATCTTAATGTAGGTTTTCTTTACAAGGTGTAGCTTATCTTGTGTAACTGAGTGTTGGAGGAGGAAACAGGGTGGGAATATTTTGGGTACTTCCATATCTGGTAGATCATAAGCCAAGACGGATTTTCTTCTAGACAGGCAGTGTCGTCTTCCTGCTTGTACTGGTCCCACTACTTTGGTAGGTCTCATTCAAACAACCCTGCACTTGGACCATCACCTCCTGCCTTTACCTCACTAATGGACTACTGTATCTCAAGCAATAAGAAAAATATACAAATTTTAGGGGATTTAAACAACATCACTCAAACTGCAATGATTCTCCAGAATACCTGAGGCAGTGTAGCCTTTCTGGAGCAACGTTCTCTGCTTGGGCTGATGCATACCTGCAAGCAAGACAACAGACAATGTTTCTTCTTCCCTATAATGTACATTTGGCCAGCCTGATTCCACCTAGCTTGTGTGCTTCTGAAATATTATTTTCAGATATCCCCATTGGAGAAAAGCCCCTGAAGCATTAGATCAGATGGTCATGAACAAAACCCCACGATCCCTCACACAAAGTCAAAAATGCTAGCACTGAGAGATGCTCAGAGAGCACCTAAATCTCAGCTTGGGGAGGAAAAGTACGAATAATGGTTTCAACAACAGCTAGAGAAATCAGTTTCCAAATGCCCCTGCCATCCCCAAGCAACCCCACTGCCCCACTTCCTCTGTCAGGGGCCTCCCCACCCATCCTCAGTACACTCAGGGAACCTTCTTGCCTGATTTTGCATATATGTGCACTTTCATATGTGTTTGAGTTTCTTTCTGAAATACTCAGAACTTCTTTCAAGTCACAGGTCTGTGCCAAGTTCAGCATGTCTGAAGACCTTGGGCATAACATAGGAAACTGGATAAACTGATATTAAAGGATTTCAGTTTTTACTACTAAGGCTGTGCAAGAAGTGCATGCAGCTAAAATAAAAAAGGGAATAACAGGCAATGGTGAACTTGTAGGAGCCTAAGTTCCAGGCTGGAAAACCTGACTCTTAGCAGTTTTCCTCTGAAATTCTCACAATTTGTGGTCCATGTCCTCTACTCTCCATTCTACACCTTTGCTCTTCTAACCTCAATAATGAATTTATCAAATTTCTTGATTGCAGTCTGGAATAGCCCCTACAGTACATCTTGCAAACCAAAAGGGTTTGTTTGCTTTTTGCATATGCATGAAATGCTCCATATGTAGAAACAGAGCTTGGAAGAGGCTCTGTCAATCTGACTTCAGTACTACTCAAACTGTCTTAATATAACGTTTTAGAACTTTGTATTATTTTTGTAAGAAGAGCCTTGCTTCCCTTGCACAATTGCCACAAGATTCCAAGACAGAGTTTTACTACAACAGGTATCAGGTTTAAAGAGCTGAACATAAATGTTGTAAAGGAAAGCATTATCTCTATGCATAAATGTATGCACACATAAGGATATATATTGATGTGTAAGGGCATGTACGCGTATTTATCTGTGTATATTCCTCTTTTTGTATACATGCCTCCCTCATCCTGCCATCACAATGGCAGAAGGCAATTTTGAAGCTTATTTTAAAGCAAAATAAATTGCCTGCTGGCAATTCTATTTTCAAAATGCTTCAGTAAATTGTTTTGTTAAGAGTAACATCATTTTCATCTCACCTAATCATTATTCGCCTAAACAGTGTTTTCCTTTTAAAAATACATTGCTTTATACTACTAAGTTTTGCTGATTTATAAACTTCACTGCCCCTAAACTAGCAATATTGCAGAGCATGCTGATTACACGACTAGATTGGATGTGACTATGCCTGAACTTCCTTCTGAAAATGAGGTCTGAGCTACGAGTCTGTATTGTCCTCACCATGAGCAAAAACAAGAACACAAATAACACAGATGTTACCTATTTATGTAAATGAAAAAAAATCTTGCTTACTTAAAAATATGTGTAAAATGCATGTGTTGCTTAAAATTACCTCTCCAATAAGACATTAATTTCATTTTTAAATCCCTTTTTTTTTTTTTCTTCTAAGATAGCAGGAAAGCAAGACTTTCAGGAAGGGAAAAGGGAGCACTGCTCTTGTAATCTTTCTGAGTGCATATGTTAACTGACAGGAGTTCACTGAGTGTGGCACATTGTTTTCAGTCCTGCAAAGGCAAACACAGTTACCATTACTTCACTAAGCCTGAGTGACCAGGACTCTATGTGCCCACTTCCACAGAACAAGAACTGGGTCCAGATATGTACGTTACATTAATTGTGCAGGATGGGGCACTAATCCTTATTCCAAAGCCCTTTCTTTCATACTGCAGCTACATCAAAAGTAGAATTGCAAGAGAGCACAGAAAAGCATAATCCAGAAACACATGGACTTTCCTCTCAAATTCAAAGGCAGATGCAAATTACAAGCAATGAAAAATAGGAAGTGCTGCATTCAGCTTTCTGCCCTGGAACACCATGTAGTAAACTCCCAACCGCAGCAAGTGCAATACGTAGGACTGTGGTTTCATGAAAGGCTTGCTCCAGCCTTCCGCAGTAGTTTGAACTGAGCTCTTAGTCAGATGTGATATCTGCAGACTCTGTAAATTCCATAGATGAGGTAATCTGGGTCAAACTATGAAGCAAAAAATCCATATTAATTTTTCTTTTCCCCAGCTGCTTTTTCATCTGTTTTACAAGATTTATTCCCCCCATAAAATTGTACAGTAGTTAAATTCTTAACAAACAGGATGTCTTGGTAAATATAGTAGAGTAATATATCTACTAGGAACCTTAAAAATTATTATAATTGATGCACTAATAGTTACAAAAAATAATATTAATAATCATAATGCATATACATTTATTTAACCCAAACTGGCATCTCTGGACTCAGTCAAGCACAGAGCAGAGTCTTCACCTCTTTTCCTACCTATATTTGCAAAGACCATTTCATTGTACTTCATCATGGAATTTTGGAATTGCTCAGGTTAAAGAAAAGTTTTAGTAGAACATCTGAGGGATTCATCCAAATCCTTGACTATAGATTCCTAAAAAGCCAGACATTTCACCTAAGTCAAAGATTATATAATGCTTCAGTCAAATCACAGCCCCTCTCTAGGGTCTACCAAGGAGGCAGTAATGGACCATGGCATTTTAAGTAAAGATTTTCCGCATACTATCCCGTTCTGCCACAGTTATCCTGTGGTACATCTTTCAACCGAACAGCAGGTGTGAGGTGCCTTCCACGTGAATTTACAGGAACACTCAGAATGCTATAAGTGTTTCTGACATGGTGTGTATTCATTTCCTTTTTTCTTTTTTTTCCTGGGGATAGCTGGAGCCGTCGTTGTCATTCATAGCACTAGCAGCTTCCAATCTGACATAAAATCATTCTTTGCCAATATGAAATATCTGCTGGTCATGATGCATGCTGTTTCTTATCTCTGAAGATGTGAACATGTGTTTCAGATATACACAGCCATACCCTGCTATCTCTTAAGGGCAAGTTTCTGAAAAGTGCAATGGATAACAGGTCAATGGATAGCAAAATTATTTTTTTTCTCACAAGAAAAAAACTGTTCCAGTAAAGAGAAGATGCATTCAGGCACTTAACATACACAGATAAGAACAGAACATTGCATTATGAGATCTTTCCCACTCACGTGCCATTAACATTAACCAGAAGCATAAGATGTTAAAGGCTTCGATGCAAAAGGAAGATGTTGCTGCAAACCACACACTAGACACCCACACAGTTCTAGAAGTGTCAGTGTGATATAAAAACAGTATTGAAACAGAAAAAAATATTGTACTGTATTCAGGAGCATCTGTTCTCTCAGGATGTTATACATGTAAATATTTTATAAAAAAAAGAAATACATCAAAATATACGGAAAAAACCATGAATGCATAGTTTACAGTAAAGTGTCATCCACATGTTAGGGTAGTTCTGGGATGCCTGCTGCTACTTGTCAGACCTGCTTCAGTATGACTAGGCACCTCAGGGAAGTTTTTTACATAAGACAGGCAGTAGAAGGGTGAAAGATGGAAAATCAGGGTGATAATGATGGCTAGCAGGGCAGAGTATGAAGCAGCTGACAATGCAAAACCAAGACAGTAGGCAGACCAGCACAGATAACAAACTCTTACTCTCTGTACATATATTTAATGTCCATGTGTGGTGCACGTATATATCTACAGGTGAAAGGAATAATCTCAGATTTTAGGCATCATAAGCATCAGTGCTAAATATATGCTCTTTACTATATTTATATAGCTATGGATATAGATATTCACATTCATAAGCCTTCTATGAGCCTTCTAAGACGCATATCATTGTTTCTACCCTGGAATGCTTAAAATTAAATGAATGGCAATTGCACGTCAGTAATGTATTCTACCAGAGAAATTAAAACTATACTTGCCCATCGGGGAAAAGGCAGGTGCTACATTATTTACATCATGCCTCCAGTGGAAATCACCTAAACGATTTCCAAATGGCAGAAATTTTCTCAGGGATTTACTTGCCCATAATATCTATTTGAGTTAAAATCTGTGTTCTTGTTGGTAACATCTGAAATTTTATTCTGCCTTCTCTGGAATACCAATACAGTAACAAAGACTTTGGAATGATAGAATGTACAATAATTGAACTTTGATATTATAAGTGTTATATGGAAGTCTTGAAAAAACTGTTAATTTCTCTCAATTAGAGTAAAACATAGTTACTTCATCTTCCAGAGGTTTCAGCTACAGATGCAGAAGTGATAGAGACGTATCATCATTTCTGTCCTAAAACGTTTTTGCTGTCCTCTCTCAAAAGTCTATGTTGATTTAAAGTTCTTTTCCCTCACAAAATCTTTATGGTAGCTAGATAGCATAGCTTTCAGGTTTTATCTTGCCATATGTTTCAAGTTGTGTTCTTCAGTCTGCATCTGCTGAGTATCTGCTACGGTAGGGCTACAACATCAAACTCAAAACAATTGGGACTACAGTCTTTATAAAAATTACTCTCTGCAGCTGTTGAAATCAGAATATCTAAAAAAAAGGAACTTAAAAACTGTAGCTTCTCTCCCTCTCTCTCTTTCTTTATTTTTATCTAAGGCAAAAACAAGCACATCTTGATGGGACTTTCTGAATTGAAAGATAGAAGCAGATTTTTTTCAAGCTATAATATAAAGACACGCTGCTTTAGAGTGTGGAATAAAGGTACATCTGTCTTTAACCACGATAGAGGATTTAAAGAAAATCTTATGTGGATAAAAATGTTATAGTACAATACATCTTAGGCGTTACAAGTCTCATTTGAAAATGACATTGACTAAGTTCTGCTTCTCAAAAAAAATTTGCTGGTTGTCAGAAACTGAAGAATTTATTAACAGCTGAAACCCTAGCAATCCTAAGCTTGCCTCTCTTATGGTTTATGAAGGTTTTGCCAACATCTTTATCTCAACAGCTAGACAGCAAAAACAAAATCAACCTGTCCTTCCAGTAAATATATTCAAGCACCTGCATGCTGTTAGATGTGGCATCACTACAATGACTCAGAAGATATAAAGAAACATACTTACAGTATCAGTGAAGAGTTTGATCCTGTAGTTCATACAGAACTGCTTGATTAGACTAATTCATTCACAATCTGAGTGTGGCAGCCATTTTTATTTGTTCTAGCAGTGTTATTTTAAAGCTGCTGTAATTAAAATAGTATGCTTATAGGATTATAATAAAGTTCAGTCGTAAATGACCTCAGGAAGTCAAACACAGGATCTCTACTGAGGGCAGATCAGGCTGCTCACAACTTAGTCCAGCCAGGTCTTGAAATCCTTCAAAGACAGAGACAGAACAGCCTTATTGAACAACCTGTTCCGCTGCCTTTCTGTCCGCTTGGGGAAAAGGATTTTTCTTCTATCCAGTTTGAGCCTCTCTTGTTTACACTTCTGTCCACTACCTCTTGCCCTCCCACAGTGCTCCACCATTAGGAACCTGGCTCCAACTTCTTAGCCACCTCCTCACCTCTCCATATAAAGCTGCTATTATATTTTCCCAGACCCTCTCTTCTCCAGACAGAACAAATCCTCCAGTAATAATGTAAAAGCAAAAATGTTTCATACACATATGAAAATAGCAGCAGTGAGTGCATGTAGTATTATTACTGCTGCTAAAACACAACCAAAAGTTGGCATACTGTTCCATTTTTAAATAGGGAAAATAATGTTTCTGCTTCAAATGATCGAGAGTGCAGATTTTCAAAGGTATTTAAGAAAACTGATTTCTATTAGATTTGGTGGAAGCCAAATATCTAGACAGCTTCAGATATTCAGCCTTAAAACACTGTGAGAAAACACTCCTGTCACCACAACTGGAGTCCTTAAACGTTCAGCAAACACAGGATCTTACCACAAGCATTTGAGCAACCACCTCTGGAATACTTTTAAACCTACAGTGAGCATATGCATAAATCTTTTCAGACTATTAGCTGAAGAAAGATAGTGTAAGAAAAAAAATGGGAAGGCAACAAATACAGGGACAAAGGGTGATGCTCAGGAGTACATTTTTGTAATAAACCCAGCTATTTTCTTTTTTAATGTGTTAACAAGTTGCCAAACAAATCTCACTACTGTGGTGGTGAGAAACTTCATTTCGAAATCTCAGCTAAATCAAGGAGCAATGTCAACACTTCTGTGGCTGCACTGTGCTAAAAAAATATACAAGATAAATTGTTCTGGAGGAGTCTTAGTCCATCCATGAGAACTGAATCTCAGTTCTTCTGTTTGTCTGGAGATCAGGAGATGAACTCTGTCCTTTGGCAATACGTTAGCAATGGCTCTAAGGTTCTCTTCTCAATGAGTTCCTCAATACTGCTGAAATCCACCCCTTTCCTTTTTGCATCACAAGGTTCAAATTATTAGAACAGTTGCTATAGCAGCAGTGGGAATCTTCTTCAAATAAAAAAATAAGCCTTTTGGTTTATTTTTTGATCTACCCAGTGATTTCCTCTCATTTGAAAAGGATGCTGCTTTTGGTGGGGATTTAGTCCATTCTCAAATATGTGTCAGAAAAATCTAGAATGCTCAGACAGGTCTCTTTCTGTTCATTTTGTGCTATAAATTTAAGAATTAATAACTAGGAAATAAATGCAAATTATTTCCAGGTAATAAAATGTTATATCCTCATTTTACGAACATTAATGACAATTTAAAAAATGGTGAGGTTCAATCTGCCTAGGCAGACTCCAACATAACAATTCTGTTACCTAATTACATCATGATTATCTACAAATTCAGCCACCCTACACATCTATATGTGGATGAAGTTACTCATTTTCTGCAGAACTTGTACCGTGCATTACATGGGCAGGAGATGAGAAGCTAATTTGAAGACTCTGAAAAAAAGAAGACGCACAGGAAACAATTTCTTTAAATTATTAAACTACTACTTGTTTAAAATTTTGGGGAATGAAAGATGTACTGAGGAGAAGCTGATGTGCTGCTAATCATAACGGCTAAAGGGCAGACTGTTAAAAAATGTATTCTGATAATAAAGTTCACCTGAACTGAGTTTAAAAGAAATTATAGACATTTTCTTTCTCCTGTTTTAAGAAGTGCTGTACAATTTTCGTTCTCTTTAAATACATGCATCTGTATCAAGTGTGAAAAATGTACTAGGATGTAACAAGCAAAAATATATTTATCAAGCTAGCAGCTTTTCTTCTTATCCAACTTCAGAAACCCACATCAAAGTGTAGTAGGTCTGACCTGTGCACTAGATCCAAGGAGCACCGGTTATGAAAAATGTATATAAATACTTGCAAAAATAGAAGAAGTTGAGTCTACTATGCTTTCCAAGGCTCCTTGTTGCTTTTTCCAGTCTTCCACGTTTTCCACAGAAGCCCATGGTTAAGGCACAGAAGTTGTGCAAGAGGTCTGCTGCAGTTTTTCTGTTTTAATGAGTGGGTCTCCAATTCTTAAAGCGAGATAGCAATCAAGTATTTAAATAACTATTAAGATTCTGTATTTGTTTTTAGGGACACAATGAAGATAGTAATTATATGAAGAAAATCTTACTCTTTCAAGGTTACTCCTCCCTACTCTGCCTGTCTGTGTTTTCTCTCTAACTAAATGTAGACTGGAAGCACACGGAGAATAATAAATTATGGATAACAACTTTAATTCATAGCCCTCATAACTGAGAACCCTCAGTAATCTGCGCTTACTCTCCTATGCACCAGCAAACAAGCTATAAATCTTCTCAATGTTGCTACTAATATGCCTCTCTTTTCCAGCAATCATAAGCAATGTCTCAAAAAAAAAAGTTGCCTTATTCACTCCCACAGTATTGTGGAACAGTTTGATAACCACAGACTTAGCATCAGTGGAGAGCTCAAACACAGTTTCAATCTCAACGAAAATAGGAGTTTTTAGTTGGCTATTAGGGCACAGACTCATCTAAATCCTTTGCTTTGTTTACACTCTCAAACTATTTTTTTCCAAACAGAAGTTAATGGCACAGGAAAATCGTGAGGAAAATTAAACCAAAAATGTTAACAAAATGAATATTGGATAAAATTCTTTGCATCTTAATTAAGCCATAATCTTGTTTAACAGGAAATTTACTTGGTTAGAAACAAGCAAAATACAGCCATTACCTGGGGAGTATGGGAGGCACACTGAACAACCCGTGCAACAAAACAATTCCCTTGAAACTTGCCTGTGACCTGGTGACAGCACTGCCAAAAAGGACTTGTCTTGAAAGGAAGAGAATGCCACTTGGACTGCGAGAAACGGCATCTTGCCACCAAGAGGAACGTGGCTAAAGGAAACCAATTCTGTTACGCTGTGTGGTGTGTGCAACAGCAATGGCTGGTACCAGCTGGGGTACTGAGAGAAACACAACAACAGGAACTCAGAGCAGGTTAACTCACCACCTACTTACAGAATTTCATGAAGAACGTTTGCAGCCTGTGGTAGCTGCATCTAGGCTAAAAGGAAATGAAGATGTACTACACATTCTTTGAAAAACCTAATGCCTTGAATCGGCCAAGACTGTTCTTTCACTTTTAAGGGAAACAGAATGGTCTTAAGTAAGTGCATAAACAATTTCTCAGGTCAGCAGTAATTCATACAAAAATACCAGTGTCTCTTGACAACCCAGGAAAGTTTTAATATAAATAAATGACAAGTAAAAATCTCAATTTCATGTTGAGATATAAACTCTACAATAGCCTGTTTATTAATAGCAGCTTTCATATGCTGCAGAAGAGTGCTAGGATCCCTCAAACATGCCACTGGAGTAAATTTGGATAATAAAAATAAATTAGCTCTGGACAGAAATTATGCAAAGATTAGCTTAGTAAGCAAAGTATTACTTTCAATGATTTTTTTTTCTCAAACCTACTATACTAAAATAAAATTGTTGTAGAGTTAGGAATAAAAAAGACAGAAAACAAGAATGTGAGTTAGCAGGCATACAATATGTCTCTGCAACTGAATCTCACTACTCTTCAGCCTCCTACCAGCTGTAACTGAATCATTTTTTCAACTTGTTAAAGAGTGGTTTAGTTCTGAAGATAATGTATTGTTGTTCAGAAGGCAAACGAATTTCCAAACTTATTTCCAATCTATTCTTTTCCTTATATGCATATGCATACAATCGTGTGTAGCCACTGCTGCTGTGTTCCATGTGTTCACACAGTAGGAGTCATCAGTAACAGCAGCTGCTCTGCATGGGGAACACGATATCCTCCTGAAAAATCAAGACCCAATTCCTACAGCCACAAACAGCCTCAACACTCTGAATCACACTGAGTCACACACTTCCATCCATCTTTTCCTACGAATGTTCCATAAGGATGGTGGTACTGCCCATCTTCTGGTAAGATCTTAGGACCTCATGATGAAAAGGTCATAAGAACAAGTAATTATAACCCCTATTACATTAACTGTAGTAGTCACCCACATACCTGAACAAGAAAAGTACCTCTGTCCCCTGTGGTTTCCACATAGCTTTGTCTATCTTCAATTTATTTACAGATAAATAACACATCCTGTAGATTGCATATGTAAGATCCAAAGTATGTTTTCATAAAAAAAAAACAAACCCTAAATGACCTAATCATAACTTATTTCATTGCACACAGATAAAAATCACATTTAATCAACATTATCTAAAACATCATGTTTCAGCAGAACTTATCCTCAGTAATGTCTTTGAACAAATACCTTGAGAGGGCAATCTGCTGTCACAGGAGGATGATGCACCCATTGCAAAGCCCCTGTGCCAATATATTAGCTCTCCTTCTGTCATCTCTGGCTCAGCCTTCTCCCTGCTCTTCATTCTGCTTCTTGTGGTTGGCAGCTATTGAAATAACAAAGACCACAGTATATGACTTGAATGCAAAGGAGATAAATCAGCATGCTGCCTGCCTCCTATTAATACCGTTTTCCATGGCTTCCGCAAAGGCTCCACATATACTTTGGGAAGGACATGAAGGATTCAATACCAAAGAGGCATTGGATTAAAAAAATTCTCAT
Organism: Rhagologus leucostigma; assembly: GCA_013397725.1. Lineage (NCBI taxonomy): Eukaryota > Metazoa > Chordata > Aves > Passeriformes > Rhagologus > Rhagologus leucostigma. The sequence goes on from VZTD01000172.1 coordinate 1,909,842, forward strand.
ATTCAGACTTCTTAATATTTCTCAAAGAACTGAAGTGGTCCACTTGAAGAGTTTCTCTCAAGGACAGCTTATTCTTAAGCAACAATCAGAGGAGAAAAGCAAGATGTTAAAGATTACAGGGCATTATTAGCATTCATCGGACATTGTAGCTAATCCTGAGTCTTTTACTTTTTGATTTAGGAATTCAACACTTCATCCCCTGCCTCAGTTTCCCAATCAAACACAATATAAATAATGATACTGACATTCTTTGTTAAAGTGCTGTTGGAACTGTGCATGACGAGCACTTCATAGAAGCTGCCTGTAAGTACTATTATACTCTTCTTTTTTTTTTTAATTTAAGAGCCACTTAGCTGTAAGTGAGATAGATGCCATCTCTAAGAACCTCTTAAGACCTCGGAATTTGGTTCATACAATATAAGAATTACATGGCTGTGCCATCCTCCATGTCATCAAGTAGCATTTGACAATACAACATTAATTTAGTAGAAGCTCAATTATAGGCTCAAATCCTCCTGGTTGCCTTTTAGAGGGTTCTGCTTTTCAAGGGGTTCATCTCTCTCAAGAGATACGATTTGCAAAAAAAAACTCACAATGCATGCAAAATTAGTTGCAGTGGTTCAAAAGAAAGTGGAAACCCGTCTGCCTAACAGCAGCATTCACTTCAGTAATCTGCATTTATGCCTCTCTAAAACTTCACCTCCATTCTCAGAAAATTGAAGTTTCATACACTGCTTCCTTGTTTCATTGAAGCAAATTTTAATTTCCTTCCCCTTCTCACCCACAAAAGGACTTATAAAATGTCTACACTCTCTTCCCATTTCCAGCTTCTCTTTCTTTTGTTTCGACCTTTTATCTATGTGAGAAAACAGCAACGCTGAAGGATTTGTACTTAAAGAGTGGGGAAGTGAAGGAGAGCAAGGTGCAGAGAACTGGGATTAATGCATCCAGTTTGTTTGTTTAAACAGATTTTACAACTGTCTTACAAAAGAACAGCAGGGGAGAAGTTTAGTTTGAGAATCAAATGGTTCTTCAGCACACATCTTACACTTATAAACATCTTTATCCTTGTACAGATGCATCTTCATATCTTGGACTACATATTGAATATACAATTTTGTTGGTGAATAAGAGGCATGACCTCTGCTTTGTGTATGCCATTATCTATTAATAAAGCGGTATAAAGCCTGTTCCCTTGTAGTGACTATGTAACATCTTTAGCACAGGGTGAATTAAAAAAAGTACAAAACAGAGGAGAAATTCGAACAACATGTCAGAAGCAATTCTGTAAGGAGCAAGACCTGCTGTAGGTTAGCCCTGAAAGGCAGCTCACACCCACCCAGCCATTTGCTCACTCCCCACAATGGGATGGGGGAGAGAATCAGAAGGGTGAGAGTGAAAAAACTTGTAGGCTAAGATAAAGACAGTTTAACATGGAAAGTAAAAGCCACGCATGTAAGCAAAGCAAAACAACGACTTAATTCACTACATCCCATGGACAGGAAGGTGTTCAGCCATCCCCAGGAAAGCAGGGACCCACCATAATGGTGATTTGGGAATACGAACACTATCATTCCAAATATCCCCCACTTCCTCCTTCTTCCCCAGCTTTATGTACATATGTGCATGATGCCATATGGTGTGGAATGTTCCTTCAGTCACTTGAAGTCTGCTGTCCCATCCGTGTGTCCCTACAATTTCTTGTGCATCCCCAGCTCCCTCACTGGTGGGGTGGTAGGAGAAAGAGAAAAGGACTTGACACTGTGCAAGTACTGCTATCAGCACTGTTTTGGTCACAGATCCAAAACACCATAGGAACTACCAGGAAGAAAAATAACTATCCCAGTCAAAACCAGTACAAGGCTATAGGTGAATTTCCAAGTAACAGGAGAATCCCATGCTGCAGAGCTCAGCAAGTAGTGAGTAGGTGATTTATGGTGGAAATGAAAACCAGATCTAAGGGGTTCTTGATCTTCCTCTTCTTCAGAGGAAGGTGCACAGAAAAAAAGTGGGGAGAAGAACTGACTGGCAGGTTGGAGGCTGTTAGGCTGCAGACAGGCAGACAGGTAGAAACCTACCTGTGGGCTAAGACAAATGACTGACAGTGGGGGGACAGACCAAGAAACAGGCACACATATGAACTGAGATTGACAAAGAACAGAAACAGAAATAATGGGATGAAGGAGAAACATCTTGTCTGTGAGACATGGGAGACTGTTTGACCATGAGAGAATAGGGTGAAGAGCAAGTCTGCAACAAATTAGAACTCTGGGTAGCACAGTCAAGGGAATAAACTGCCCTCAGGAAAATGTCATAGACTTAAAAAGTTAGATCAAATGTAAGCCAGAAAAGTAGAGATCTCGGTAAGTCTGCCCTAAGCAAAACAGGTAGTCTCTCCTTCTTGTTACTAACTGCAAACTTTCAGAACATTAATGCCAGGAAGGTTTCAACCGTTTTCACTGCCATTCCTAGCAAAGAACCATTACACACATCCTGACAGAATGTGAATCTGACCTTGAAATCTACAGTGTGCCTGTGAATCTGCCTCTTGCAGAGCGTGATCCTGAGACAGCTGATAACAATTGTCTTCCAGCCTTTGAGTTGCAGACTGCTACTAAATAAATTGGCAAAATATTAGTTATCTATCCTTATCAGAAATTCTCAGCACTCCATATGAAAAAAAAAAGCTCTTGCAGCACTGCTTCTATAATTACACTGATTATTTTAGCCACTGGAAACACATGGGGCAGCTAACACAGTGAGCCTGTCTCAAAGGGTGCACCAGTAATTGGTATTACCTTCTAATCTGTGACTCAGCACCAGTCCCTAATCCAACAACCTGTGGTTACATCTTCTGCCAACATACAATGCCATAAACCTCCTTCCCAAAGACATCTTTACAGTTTCTCAAAGGTAATCACAAGTTCATTTTTTTGAAAATATATCTCCTACTATAATTTCTGCAAAGTAAAAGCTTTTTCAAGTTCAATTTGATTTTTTCTACATTTTTTTTGCTTTAACATAAAAAAGAAATGCTCACAACAGTGTAACATATTCAACTGACCAGGATGATGTACAAGAACAACAATTTTCTTTTCCTTCAAAACACATCTTGCTCATCCTGTCCAGTTCATCTGTAAACTGCCTGTAGCAGGACCTCTTCCTTGTCCCAGAACAGCAAAGCTGTTTACAGAGAGTCCAAGCACTTCAGAGCCTTTTGCTCTAATACAAAATACATATTATATTATAATCATAATTCCTACACAGCTAATTCTTGCAATCCATGTGCTATCCCTCCACATCTTCAAGTATGCTGGCACATTTCTACTCATTTAATTAAACTCTCTGTTTTCAACAGTTTCAGTCACTGCATCCTTTTCAAAGGCTAATATCACCTTCTGAGGAACCAGCATTACATATATAAGGGAGATATTCCAATACTATTCACTCAAGTTGTGTTGCAATCCAAACAGCCTGGTTTTGAAAACCTTTCAATCTTCAAGCATTTAAAAAATATAATTTACAAATATAGCCTTGACACAGGTATCCAGATAAATGACAGAAGATCAAATACATTTTTCCAGGGATCTGACAACACATGGCTCTGAGGAACACATGACCAACTGGTGGCCTTTTCACCTCTTGAGGCAAGCCTATTCCTGCCTTGGGTAGCTGGCAGACTGGGAAGAAGCAATTTCTTTCATTTACTTAGGAACTGCTCTTCCCGATCTACAAGTGCTGATGTAGCACAACTGGGGGCAGACACACTGCAATGAAGGTTGCAAGGAAGAAATTGCAATGCTGGAACACAGACAGTGGATTCATTTTAATGGTTCTGCATATGGCTACATTAAAAAAAAAAAGCATAATTGATTTCCTGCTGACCCTCTCCTCCAAGTTAATGAATGAAAGCTGCTTATGTTAAAAGTCATGCAGCATGAGAAAGTCTGCTACTAACATCAAGACTGTAAAGAAAAACTGCTTAGTAGGGTCTGAGGCAATACCTGTCACATAAGGAAAACACCCAGCTTTGGGATATGCAGAATCCAGTGTCCTAGCATTGAAAACCAGCGTGAATCTGGTACTAACTCTCTATTTTAATCCCTCCTTTCCATTTCTCATTTTATTGGCATCTCTCATTTTCTCATTTCTCATTTATTACTTGCATCTCTCACAGAAGAAGTACTTTGAAGCAGCTGAACTCTGCAGTATGGTGCACCTGCTCTACTCAACAAAAAATCATTAGTTTTCAACACTTGATCAAGGTTCTTTGGTTCACCCAAGACAAAAAGAGAAGAAAACTGCTTCTGCAGAAGAGGTAACAAATCTCCTTTGGTCCGAGTTTAAGTTCTGAGCAAGCATGAAAGGCTCTGAGCTGTCTTTGTCCTGTCCGTCTTCCACAGAGACCTACAGGTTTGCTCAATTTTCACTGACTTTCTTCAGCCACAAGCAGACCTAAAACCAAGCGGTCTCCAGGTGGATAAAGTGCAGACTCTGTTCCATTTCTTGCACTCAAACTTTCTATAAAATAAGCTTCATTTTTTTCCATCCTTACTTTCACTGCTGTTTTCATAATGTAAAGGAGAAAATCCACAACATGCTCTGAATGAGTTACCTCCACTTTTCTCCCCTTGGCTAGGTTTGAAAGCTAAACACGAGCACACTAACTATTACAGGCAGGAGCATTTCACTGAACTGACTACCAGCTGTGCTTCTGATCCTTACATTTGTTTTTATTACCCTTCTCTAACCAACAGAAATATAAACAGAGTAGTTTCAGTTTGGGAGGTTTAGGATCAAATCTCAGGAACTCTGAATCCTTTCTTTTGATCACCATTGGTTTTTCAAACAGATTAGGAAATCTGTTCCTATCTCTAGGGTTCAGTATCTTGTCCAATGTCACAGGCTGCCAAGCACTTAATGCACTCACAGAACCTGAAATCCTCAAATGAAAGGCAGGACGAAGGTGAAAGCTATTTAAGTACCTACCTTATAAAATGCCATGATTTAAGGCTTAATCAGACCCTCAGATTAAAAATTGTACGGTATCAGTATTCTGATTAGATTTGATCAAGAAGATTTTTAAAATTATATAGCTCATACAGAAGTCAGGAATCCACGTGAGAATTTGATTTTTTTTTTACCAAAACCATGGATAGCCCCTGTAAAAAAGGAAGTTAAAATTAATTTTTAATACAGTGATATTTAAATAGTCTCCTATTGTTGGTGCAGAAGGGGGTACCTGTGGCCATGTCCATTGCTGCTCTGCTAGATTGCTCTCTACTAGCCCTCCAGCAAGGGCACTCCATGTGGAAGGATCCATCTCTCAATGTTTCCAGAGGTCCCAGTTGCACTATTTCACACTTCAGAAACTGAAGGCTCCTCCTAATGCTGTTTCAACACCAGCACCTGCCCCAGCTCACCTGATGCCACACAATCCCTGAGTGATTCTGTATTGCTTCCTGACTGGCAGCACTGCAGCAGGGATAAAAGGAGGCTGCTGGCCAGAGCAGGCCTCCATTCTCCTCTGCTGCTCTGCCAGGATGCTGTCTGCACTTGCTTTGGCAATGTGAGTAGAACCAGGTAACAGAGGCCCAGATTCAGAAACTGGGGCAGATTACGCCAGAGCTGACCTTGCAAGAATCAAGCTAGTCCAAGTCTCAACCACAAGTGACATCAAGGGAACAGACGGGGAGCTGCTTCCAGGTAAGGCTGGTGCCTCAACCAATTGCGCTCCACTCTTTTGTGAACAGCCCTGCGGAAAGGCTCCTCCGCCCAAGAAGCAAATTCACAAGCCAGGACTTGGCTGAGCCCTTCCGAGAACTGTGTTCTGTACCACTTGAGACTCAGGAAAGTCCATCTTGCACACAGGCAGGCCAGCTGTGGGTAGTGTAGGGAGCTGTCTGGCTCCATCCAGCAGGGTAGAGAAACTCAGTGACATCCTAATAAATCCCATGACACTCTGCTCTTTCTTGCTCCCTCACAGCATGCCAACACTGCAAACCAGAGGTTGCAGAACTGCTTGCAGGGTATTTCTGGCAGAATGCAACATGTCTTGTCAAGGATGCTCCTTAGTACAGGAGGCCCATCAGATATTATATTATTAAGGTATTTTCCTGTTACAGTCAGGGACTGTCAAGGACTAGAAAGCACAGAAAGTCACAGAATTTGGTTTCATGGACACTGAGAAAAGGGAAAACAGTCTAATCATTTTAGCAATGCTAATAATCCCATTCTTTGTATTACAGCTATTTTACTTCAATACATTATCAGTGCTACTCTTCACACTCTTGAATCCCACTGGACATTCATAGAAAAATAATTCTTTGCCCTCATAAGTGGCTTTTGTAATGAAAAAAAGAGATGCGAAATCTGAAAACTGCTTACTTTTACCTACCTCAAACCTTTATGAAAAAGGCAGAGGAAAAGGTAACTGAGCCTTCACAAAAGGCAAGTAGGTGGCCAGCAAAGTTGATATACATTGCTCTAGCCTAAAGAACTGGATTGATTTTTCTCTTTATCCACTTCTCAGTCATCATCAGCTAATGTGACTCTTGCCTATTTTGTGCATAAACCCTGCTTATAGTCTAAAAATTTTGTTTTCTTCGTGTTTGTTTTTCAAGGCAGATCACAAACTTTTAAAGACAACCAGCTATTCTTCAAATTCCTTATTCTCATGTTCCACTTGTATTTTATGAAAATTTCATCTCAGCTGAAAGCATTCTGGGTATTTTGTATATAATATGAGTGTAATGTTATTTTAATGAATGTTTGTACAGTACTGGTCCTTTAGTTAAATTACTAAAAAAACAGGTGCCCTGGACATGGGTAATAGGAAAATAAGTTCGTTTCAGAAGCTTAATTGCCACACTGATGACTGTAATAACAACAGCGGAAGGCATTTGCTGATGTTTTTGAGTAGTATGTTTTTTGCAGTGAAGAAATACTGAAAACACAGATTCCAGGTATTCTTCTTACTGTAATTTGTCAGGGGTTTCTTATTTATTCCAAATAGATGGGTCTTGTTTATTTAGGTCAGAGACAGCCAAATTTGCAGATACCTGCAGAAACCCTGGTTAAGCAGGCTTTTTTCTTTGCTACTATTGGTCACAATTCGCTTTTATGCCAGCTCTGGTTTTTGACCATTTTTTATGTGTCCTGCGTGGTCTGTTTGAAATCCTTTACAACCTAGAGACACTTGACCATGTACAGCTGATCCAATTCAGAAAGACTTTGCTGCCAGTTATCCTCACGTGCCGATACTGAGCAATGCAAAACAATTCCTGACAGACATGAGTAGTCATCTACCACAGCTTCTACTGCAATCAAGCAAAATCAGTGAAAGACTCCGCTTGACTTCAACATGTGTTGGCTCAGATTTGCAGAGCCTGGTGTTTAAAGGTATTCAAGGTGCCTAAGGGGGCTGGAAGCACCTTGTGGATTTCTCAAGTGTCATAAAACATGAGCCAAGTCCCAGATGATTCACTAAAAATACTCGTAGCTGTGTTTTAACCAGCAGATTATATATATGCTTAACCCTTGGTGTTAGATAATGTTGAATCACGTCGTAACACAAATGACAATAATCTATACCCACGCAGGTCTCTTCTGAATTAATACCTCAGCAGTGGCCAGCCAAAATAACAGAATCAGATTTGCAGAAATGCAAGGCTGGACATTGCATTCAATTCTTGTCTCACAATTCAAGGGCAGTTTCAACAGCAGATTTCCCCTTTGCAGACCGTATTTTGAGTGCTGAGCCAAACCAGCCTGCAAAGTTTCCTTGAAATAATATTAACAGTCATCCACTCACTATTAACAACAGATTAAATTACCAGGACCATTGTGCTTTATTAAACACTATTCTCTGCTATTCTTGATAGAAATTTGCTTCCAAAGTGTTTTATGCACCTGTTGTAAAGGGGAAATGATGTTTCAGCTTAAGAAAAACTCTTTGTTATTATGCACAACCATTATTAATGGATTACACTTTTAATCCACTTTGTCACATAAATAGAAAATCTATGGTTTGATAGGATTAAGCATTTAACAAAGTATTATTATTATTATTGCTTTTCAAAAACAGTTATTTTCTACAGAATTTTTTTTTTGTGCTAGTAAGTGTTTTAACTTCTTCAAAATAAATGTTTATTTTGGACTTTAAAGCCAGGCAGTTGCTGCTTTCCCAACAGATCACTGCCTCACTCACACTCCTACTAACTTCAATAGGAAGAGGAGCATGGCCCAAGAAAATAATCTGTAGAAAGACAAATCTATGTTCTATTAACCTAATAGACATTAAAAGAATTAGTTACAAATCTCAGAACTGAGGATAGTCAAAATGACATAGCATATAAAGATATCTTTAATAATTATCTTAACAATTTCTAATCACATTTAGAAACCTGTAAAGTTATCAAAACACTTAAGTAATCTGAGCTTGAGATGTTTTCTATTTACTCAGAATTCAAAGAGCTCCTTTCATGTGAAAGGTAGAAACAGCTTTGAAGATAAATGACAAAGGAGTGAGGGAAACCCTAAACAAATCATACTTCTGATTAAAGTATTATGTCCTTAATGTAATCTCCCAGATTTCTCATATTTCTTACACACTTTAAACAACACATTCAGAGCAAAATAGTCCCCAAATAATTTTTCTCAATACTATTTTGAGCATCAATTATAAAATTACTCTGTATGTTCTGTCTGCCTGAAACATATAGTTCTACAGCTTGCCTTTTAGTCTCTGCACCATGCCATTGGAAGCTATTTACAATATTCACAAAGACTTCCTCATCCTTTCTCCCAGTGAGAGAGAACATATACTATTCATTATGTTGATGCAAATGAGGCAGCAGTTAATCATCTGCTTTGAAAACAAGGTACTTGGGCATTATTTAATTCCCTAAACCAGCAAACCACGTGTTTGTATTTATACAAATTGATCTTGCTATTGCCATGTTGAAAAAAAAGAAAGCAAATGTACTAAATGCAGAGTGAATTTTGGCCTATAAGCCTTTTCCTATGTTTATTTGCATTTAGATAATTTTTAGAGTTGGCCTTTTCTGTCTTTTTTTCCCAGCCACAATTCTACTCACTTCCACGAGCTTGCCCGTATCAGCGAAGAAGGTAGGATTAGGCCCTTAATTTGTAATGGAGCCCAAGTTGTTTCGAAATCAGCAAATACTATTAAAAGCTCTAGAAATTTTAAAAAAACATAGTAGGAATAAAAGTTTGAACTCTGTTAGATGGTCATCTCAATGTAATTCTATAGAAAGCCTCTCTCAAGATTTTGAGGGGGTCTCCAGGTCTGACAGAAGTAGGAATATTAAATATCACTTTTAATAATTACCCTACCACTTCTAAACATGCAAGAAAATAATGACTGAATGGGAAATACTAATTTGCTTCAACAGGAAAACAAAAATATTATTGATCTTAAAAGCAGTATTTTTTAAAATCTGCTTAGTAATACGCCTGTAAAGAGAAATCTGCTGAGAAAACAAAGGATGACAGAGTTCTGCTAAGCAGTAAGCCCAGAAAGTAAAATATTTTTAAAACTGATTGCATGGCATGCCTTACACAATAAGAAAGATAATAATAATAACGTGGAAGAACAGAAGGACTTTTTGAAGTGAAGACAATGCTTTAGACTTAAAGTTCTAAAAGCCAAATATCCTTACACCGCTTTACAGAAAACAAGCATAATACACAAAAAAGTACACAGGCTGTGTTTTTCTAAACCTACTTTGTATCGCTGCAATGTTTTAAGTATTTTTAGTTGTTAGCCATCAAGAAAATTGTTTTGAGAATAGCACAACAGACTGGCTAAGTTCGTCTCTCATTTTCAGGAGTTTTGGGGAAGTTCCCGTCCAAGAATTCAAGTCATCACATGGTGAAGTGGAGAAGCACTTGACACTTCGGATTTCACTACTAGAAAGTCCCTCTGGAGAGACCAAACTATGTGCATTATTCATATTTCAGATTTTGGACATCAGGTTTACTTCAAATGACAGCGTGGGCTACATGTTGATCACGCAGTACTGTTAGCTGAGAAACTTGCTCTGCGGCTTCAGCGTGCTTATTTCCCTCTCAGTGAAACAGCACTGCTTCCTCAGGCCGAAACAGGAGGAGAATAGAGCACTGTGCATGAAAGCGCTGCTTCTGGATTGCATTACTTTGATGAGGAATCTTTTTGACCTTTAGGGCAGCCGACTTCCACAAGTGACGAAAGATCCCTCTTCACCCTGCAGTGCATTTCTTCATGCAACTAGAGTGTTGTGAGCTCCCTTCCTTTTATCCAATCCTCTGCTATATCAGTTAAATCAGGTTAAGCTGATCGTTATTATCTTTGCTTCCTTTGCTTTCTCTTTTCATTTTGGCTCAGAGGAGGAACCATCACGTTTCTATACACACAACAGAACGGGCACTGCCATTATTACTGCATTTTTTCACCTTCGCATTTGCAGTACTCGTAACCAACACGCATCCTGAACACAGCACCAGAAAACAGCCCATGCACCGAGCAGAGGCAAAATAGGGGTAGGTGAAGGGGGCATCGGCTTGTCCCGCATGCCCGCCAGCCCCGTTCCCCTCGCCTTCACAGCGCCGCCCCGGTGGCAGCGGCACATCCCGGGGCTGGAGGGGAAGCACATCCCCGGCAGCGGCGGGGCGGCGGCGGAGGCTGCCCGCGGGGCTCCCCCCGCCTGCGCGCCGTGTGCCTGGAGGGGCGGGGGCTGGGGGGCCGGGCCA